>JAMXDD010000001.1:8887916-9405583 GCA_024733475.1 Syzygium grande
TAAAGCTAATATTCGAGCAAAAGTTTAATTTTGCCATGACCATGAATTGATCTCTAGCTACATTGCTCATCCCTCAAGCTCATGCGATTGTTCACTAAAATTTTTCTCGAAGTACGATCAATACTAGGGACAAAATCAGGTGGAAAGCTATAGCCATAGTGATAGTACGGTGAGTCCAGAAACAAGATTTTATGCGAGAAAAGACCTTATAAAGTATGATTCAAGTACATGGTGTAGGCTCAGTTAAGATCCATATGGATTATGTCTTTGGCTCGTATCAAGCTTATTACACGAGCTTAACGACACAGCAGTGGCTGCAGAGCTCCTTCTCCGCTGCTTCCACGATTGGATCAAAGCTCATCCAAGCATCGGCGGTGGTCGCCGACGTGTCGAATTTGCAAGCCTTGGAGACGGTGTGCGACGTCTCCCCTGAGAACCGATACCCTCCCAAGAAGTACAAGTGAGTCCCAATTGGTGCCATGGTAAGATAGAGCATCTTGATCGCTGGCGACAGGTACTCGTTGGTAACGCATTCGTTGCTTGATGTGCTCATAGGTTGTGACAATTCTTGGAGACATGAGTACTCAACTTCATTCCACATGTTTAGCCCCGCATCATATGCCTCAATGTGGCCTTTCCAAGTTTTCAAGCAATCTCCAGAGCTGAACAGCTTCCCGTCAACCGCGACGATTTGGTTGGGGGGGATGTCCAGTTGCCACATCCTCGCCATCAGCTCCCACGTCCCGGTTCTCGGGTCGAAAACCTCCACCGAGCTCCGCTCGGTGATGAACGGAGATGCCCTGTCCGAGTCCAACCGCTCCACGAACCCGCCGACCACATGGATCTTGCCTTGCCATGTCACTCCAACCGATTTGTACCTCATGGTGTTCATGCTAGGCAAAGGACTCCACTCGTCTATAATCGGATAATACACTTCCGCGGATGAAATCCCCCTGGCACAACCCAAATTCGACTGCCCGCCCGCCACATAGATTTTATCATCCCAGATGGTACATGCGAAATCCGAACGCGGGGTCCCCAGCGATGCGCACATGGACCATTGTTCGGTCCTCGCATTGTACTTCATGACGGTCGACAGTATCTCTAACTCGACGTCAACCCAGTCAGCTAATTCATCCGAGACGTGAGTCATCTCCTTGTGGCAGAGCCGGCCGCCGATGACATAAATCATATCTCCGACCGACACCATCGCGAAGCCCTTCAAAACGTGTCCTTCCACCACGTGAGGGATTAGGCTTACGTAGCTCCAAGAGTTGCTAGACGGATCGTAGCAGTCTATCCAATTCGAAGTGGTGTCCGCTTTCAAAGTTGGGTCCTTGAGGCAGAATGGCACGTAGACGAGACACCCCGAGTGGGTAAATTCCGGGGACGGTGGGGGCGTCGCGGGCCGCGGTGTGGATGCGAGGGAACCCATTGGCATCTATAGTGAGAGAGGGTAGATTTTCCCTTGAAGGAAGAGGGCTTAACAAGAAGATCTTGTGTGCTTTATGTTGAATGCCAAATGGAGAAATAATATAAAGAGGGAAAGAAGATGATTAAAAAACCCCTTGGCGGACACAGCAACAATAATTTGATCATTTGTAATTGACATCGACTATGGAGTGAACGGAGGTAGCGGCAACACAAGGGTCTTTTGGAGTTGAAACCTAGGAAAGTTTCCTAGGGCAAAATCATTCTAATTATTAACGAGGTTCTTGTGGGGTTGCTGTCTCTTACGTTGGACTCTTCATTTTACCAAAACGAAGGGTCGAATCGTTATTGGCGAAGCCGAGGGAAAATTACTAGAGCAATCCCTTTTGGATGAACCCCATGTCATTGTCCCTTCGCATTGTACCTAGTTAGACATTCCTTGGGGTCGCAGTCTACCTTCTCTCTTTTACTCCAAAGAGATGATCAGTTACCAATGATTGGTGTTGGACTGTTTGTTTCTGAAGTTTCCTAGGGATTGTCTAGTTTTGGCTGACAATTTCGAAGTCGCACATTGCCTGCCGAGTTCGAAAGGTTTTGCCACATCTTATTGTCGTTTCTAATGGTTAATATCGATTGAGCAGTCCTTCAACTTCGAGGCGTTCTCATTTGGTCGCTCGAGTTTAAATCCTGGATTCAATTGGCGCCGTTCAACTTCCATTTTGTGAAAAAATTCTACCTCATAGTGTGGACTGAAACATGACACCCCTCCCAACATAGATTTCCCTTGGTATAGGTATGATTGTGTTATAGTGTTTCGATTATGACGAGAAACTCCAATTCAGGTAAGTCACAGGTCCATGAAATACCGTATTGATTTCATAGATCAAGTAGTATTTTTATTGACCAGGTAAAATGCGAACCGAAATCTGGGTAGGTGTTTAAATTGTCAATTGTTTACCCCTAGTGGTGTAAGGAATCAAACATGTGTAATGTATCTAATCCACGCTCACATCCCTGTTCTTTAATGACTAAGCCAATCTCATGGTGCTAGTACTGTAGTTGTGTGGTGCTATGAGAGTGATATAACTTTTGTATTTGGTAAGACTTGATTTAAAGGTGCAGCGTCTTAGAAGGGTGTATCAGATTCCTGAATAAAGATTGCTTATTAAACTGCAATCAATATCTCAAATCGGGAAGGGTTCTATGGAAGTTCTCTTTCTAGCATTTGTTAAATTTAGCCAAGATATACAGTTATCTAGTTAAGTTTTTTTTTGAAAAAAAAATAATCCAATATTCTTTGATTTTTAATTAAATTTTATTTTTGATTAGTCACAAGATGATTATGATTCTGACTTTCAAGTTAACTTGGATTGCTATGACTCAAGCTGAATTTATTGATGACTTAAGTTGTGTAAATTAGGTGTTACTTTTACTAGAACGATTAGCCTTGAGTATAAGAAGTCATAGCATAAAAGTTTATAGTGAATGAAGTAGTGATTTTTAAGATTTGAACTTCTATTAATTTTAATTTGGGTAAGACATTACAATTAACAAATTTTAGGAGTGAATAGAAATTCTACTGGATCTTTTTTCTTAATGAAGTTTGTACATACGGCCACAAAAGAATTAAGTCTGTGATCCTTTTTTGTTTGGTCTTATTTAGAGTTATTTATTAGAATTGAAGTAATTTTCTTGTTAATTGTCCATGTGTAGATGACTTTGTTTTACCTGAGTTGAGTAAGTAAATTTGGATGTTGCTATGACATCTAAATTAACTCACTCGAAATATTGTCAATTTTACCTCGTCCCGTAGCGAGCCTCGCAATTTTGTTCTTTGGCAAATAAATGGGCACTTTCTTAGGTATTAATTGTGCTTTCACCTGAGCACGCTTAAAATTAGAGTTCTAATACTAAGTGTTGCTCTTATGTCACAATGCATATTTGTGAGTTAATTCAAGTTTCACACACACACACACATCCGCGAAATGCTTTGTGCTTATTCAATGCTCAATTTGATTCATTTTTGTCCCCTTCGCTATCTTAGAAGCTTCCCGGGAGTCACTCTTTGTTTGGGCCCCCCAATACCAACAATCACTGCTTGCCCTCATTGGACCAAATGTTATAGGCCCCTCAACTTTTGCATGGTTAATCCTCGAACTACACACATCTTGAAGGGGGTTTCACTTTGAGACCTCTGAATTAACTCATTCGAGGTCTTAACCGCTTTGATCTATCTCATATTAAGCCTCACGGGTTTTGTTTTTTGACGTACAAATGGACACTTTTCCAAAAGATCATCCATCCTAGTAATACTCTTACTTGAGCACGCTTAACATTGAAGTTTCGACTTACCATCACGTCAAAAAGCGTCTCTTGTGAGGTAATTCTAGTTTCATATATATAACACTTTCCCCTTGTTTGATACGCAATTCGATTCATATCTCATCTCAACCGCCATTAATGTAACAGTTAGATGTCCTTTTATCTCGAACGAAAAATTACACATTTTTGATATGATCCGACTTATATTTACTCAAGTTAACCCGACTTGTTTACACACTACTTGTATCAACATAGATCAACCTCCCAAAAACATAAACCTTATCGACTTTCCTAGTATCCGCCACTCTATTGTCTAATTTTGTTCTTTTTCTCCCGTGTATCGCTCAACCAAATTTAACTTAGGATTTTCAATTCATTGAGCTTATTCATTGATTGATTAAGCTTTGACCAAAAATATTGGTTTTGGTTTCCGGATTTAGTGAACTTATTAATTAATTAATTAATAATTTGACCAGATATTTTAGGCTGTGTTCGTTTGGCGGAAAATGTTTTCTAGGAAAACATTTTTCTCGTTTTCCGGTGTTCGAGAGCGGAAAACATTTTCCCCTCAATGAGGGAAAACATGACCAAATTGGCGGAAAATGATTTCCGCATCTCAAAAAGTGGAAATCATTTTTCGTTAAACTCCTCCTTCCCCCCTCCGGTTGCCGTTGTTGCCCCCTCGGATGTTGGTCACCGCTGCTGGTAGCCGGTCGTTAATTTGCCGACGTGCCGCCGCCGCCCATCGTCCATCGTTGGCCGCCCGCCACCGGTCGGCCCCCACCACTAGTCACCGCCATCAATAAAAAAATATTTTCCGAAACTTTTTCATATTGGTCGTCGAACACCGGAAAATTATGTTCCGAGAAAACATTTTTCAGGAAAATGACTTCCGGGAAAATATTTTCCAAAAACACAATATTTTCCGCCAAATGAACGGAGCCTTAGTGTAACTTTGTTCTTCATTAAATTATTTTTGAACAACTTATGGAAAAAAATTTATAATTAATAGGTCTCGTTAAAGAGATTGAGCCAAGTTTATATATACAAAGTCCTAACAAGTCTTGTTTTACTGTTATATCACTAAACCAAATTTGGCTTTGGTTTTCCAGATTAATTGATCTTATCTATTAGCTAATTATCTTTTAACAAGATTTGGGCTTTTTTTTTTCCATATTTACTTACTCATTTATTGATTATTTAACCTTTTGACTAGATATTTGGGTGGGACCGTTTTTTCATTTTTAAAAAAACTACTAAAACTTGTGATAATTAATAGGTGTCATTAATGAAGAGGAGCCAGGTTGATAATAATAATAACCGTGGTCATCATCTTCTGGGCCAAGCAACATACATTTATTTCTTTTCGGCTGATTAAATTAAACCTACTCTTCCTTACCAAAAAAAAAAAAAATTAAACGTTGATGCTCATTTTGCATAAGACGTTGAGCCCCACATATTTCTCAATTCTTGATACTAATAAAACCTCCTTAAATGTTCAAAAGTCAAGTATCCATATTGTATGACGAGCAAAAGTGCACACGCGTTCCCGCGTAAAAAAGTAATTAACATTTAAAATATTTAGCACAATCATCTTACTACAAAGTATTTGAATTATTAGTTAATGGAATGAAAGAAATCACTAAAATAATATGAAGCAACTGTAAAACGTACATATATAAAGAAAGAAATATATTTTAAGATTTGAGTTTTTTATTGCTGTTTACCAGATCATTGATTTATACATTTATCCATTGACATAGTATTATATGAAACAACTACTAGGGATTTTTTGTCAGAAAACCTTGAAGGTAAGAAGTTTTCTTTACTTTAACAGTATAGACAGTTAGATCAGCCAACGTTAACCGCGTATTCATGTGATTAGTAGAGATGAATAAATGATTATCAAACCATCACTTGATCTTTTAATCGCTTATTATAGTTTTGTATGTGACTCTCTCTTCTTAGACTCAAAACGAAGTAACAACTTTAGGGGCAGATGGTATTTTGCAGATCATTTTAAACATTACAAGTTTCTAAGCACATTGAGCACAAAAAATATGATTTATCCACTATTGCGCTTCCGCTGAAGAGGCAACAAATATAGAAAAATTCTTTGAGGTGAATCCAATAGAAATATTATAATTCTTTCGCCTTTTTTTATTTTACACATTTAGTGTACTATAAAATAGGAATAGCTCTCAACGAGCGGGCTCGGGAGGTGATACAGCAGCAACACAGTTGTTCCACGTCTCATTGCTCCTCCTGCGGACATCGGATACTGTCCCTCTGATCGACTTGTGGGTCGAGAGGATCAACTCCACGAATTGGTTATGGCAGCTCTTCCCCGCCTTCACGAGCTCGTGACAACATTCATTGGTGGGTTCAAAGGTGTCTGCAAGGACTATGATTTGAAAGAGCGCAGACCCGCAATCATAAGTCATTCCCTTTGCACAATCAGGGTTTCCGGCGAAGGTAGCTCCAGGAAGCAATGCAACAGTAACGACTAGCAAGGTCATGAGAGCATAAAGGTTCTTGAGCGCTGCCATGATGGTCTTTTGGGGACGGAAGGGCTAGGAAATTTTCTGAGATTGTTTATTTTTTGATGATGTATACGATCTAGAGATGAGAACTTATATAGCTTGAGGGAAGTAGCGCATTAATGAAATGGATTCATCAGTTATGATTCAGAAATTAATGTTGGTTAGATGTCCAGTAGCAACAGCAAGACCAGAAAAAAAAAAGTGTAACATGAAAGGTCTTCTTTTAGCGGCAATTAATGTAAAAGATCTAAAACAGCACACGGAAACATTAGTAATGAATGATGGACCAGCTAAATAGGTGGCAGCGGGAGAACTTCTTGTTTTTTTTTTTTATCAGAACTTCTTGGTGTTTGGCTTGTCTTTGTTTTAGTTTGCGAATGGGGAAGACAGTTAATCGCTAAGCAAGTTCTTCGGTTTCCCTTGCAACACCTGAGGTGGTGCACGCACCTTCACTAGCCTGCCGATAACGGCTCCGTCACCTTCTCATTCTCCTATAAATATAGATAGAGCAACCTAAATAACACATGAATACAAGCCAAAGGATGTGCAGCATGATGCTAAACATGGGATATCCGCCTAAACTCATGTGACTATGTAGCCTTTGCAATGATCATTGTTCTCGGGGTTCCCAGTGCCCAGAAATCACAGCCCCCATTCCCCCCATGTAAATCTTGTTCTTGCCTACGGGGGAGGCAATACCCTTTGCGTTTAACATCTCAAAGTTTGGACGAAGCCTTTTAAGGACTTGCTTAGGTCTAAAACTCATGTGACTATGTAGCTTGCATAATGGTCATTGTTCTTGAGGTTTTACCACATGCTTGGTCATCTACTATATGCAAACACAATTCGACTTCAAATTTTGTTTGAGCATAGACAGAGTGATGGCACAATTGACGAATGAATTGTTTAAAGAATAGCTACATCCGTTAGAAGAGTTGAATTTTTTGTGGTAATTCAATTTGAAGAAGGGGCTACTAAAGTGGAAATGACCCATCATGATATTTATGGGCTTGATATGTCTCCACAAGAAGATGGGCTTCAAAAATGTCGTTCTACTTCTAAGCTTTTGATGCATGCTATGCCATTGGATAAACCTAGGATGAGATGTGATCAAGTCTTACAAGCACCTCAATTCATGCCATTTTGAATTACCGTGGTTAAGTGCAACCGGGCCTTGGAATCATGTAATAATTTGCCGACCTTCGTAATATATTCTCAATTAATAGATAATGTGGATTTGACATGCATAAGCTTCACAATGAACAAAAGATGAGAGAATACTAATTAGATTCATTGGAATGAGGTCAAAAGATAAACCAAAGGACACCCTAACTAATTAAAACAAACAAACAATCTAATCTTGATTATTCTAATGGTCTCTAGCTCATCTCCTAAGCATGCCATCCCTTGAAGCTAACTCTCAAAAGGGATAAACTAAGGAGAGGGGAGAGCATATCTACATGAGAATCTTGAACCCATTATACTTGCAAAGCAAACATTGGGAGGCAAGATTTGTGCCTTTTGATGTTTAAAGTAAGGATATTTATTAGTGCATGCCTCTAATCCAAGGATATGAAACTCAACCCTTGTCCAGTCACAGGACCTCCCACTTTAAGTACCTTTCTTCATCTCGCTAGAGACTTAGCCATCATTGAAATTTTAAAGAACGGATGCAATTAGAATTCACACCACAACACATGAAATTTCGATATGAATAGAAGTTGCCATTGAAAATGATCAATACCGTATTACTGTTTCCTACGCCCGTTTGAATACCGAACAATTTCACCTAAAACACTATTTTCTATAGTGGAACTTCATGAAAATGAAAATTAAGAACACGCCGAGTCTGTGGATCATCATGCATCAATCTTTATAGACCAACATGATCACAAACGACCAACGACAAAAGCATGAAATTCCAACATGTCAACATAAAGTTATGATAACTTTAAGAACTACTTGTTGCCATCGAAGATCATACTCGCTGCAAACAATTTTTGGTCTAAGCATAGGTGTCCTGTACATACCAATTATGTCCCTTCACAAAATTAAAAATTGGGCACATTTATTATTTGTTTATTAGGACATGTTGGGCATCTAGCCTACCTAGCCTCTTGCTAGGATCTTAAACTTCTGATTCCTATTCATCCTAGGATCCTATGACTTCTTGTACCCAGCAATCTTTTCTCACGTGAACCTTAGGATTCGATTTGTACTCTACTAGGTGTACTGCCATCTACATGCTTAACCAATCTACCGCATGGGCAAGTTGCGAGATCTAATTCACAAGACAAAACTGGATACAAGTACGCCATTCCCACTGTTAATGTAATCTTGGTAACTTTTGTAATCTTCTAATGCCAAATATTGGCTCAAAAATTGAGTATTGGACCATATCCCAAAAATAACACACAAGTGTAAGATAGCACTATGTCGATAGAATTATGATTTTTTAACATATGTTAATGTGATCTTGGTAGCTTTTGTAATTGATATAGCAATTTTTCTTATAAAATTGAACTTTACTGTGAATAATTTTACCCCAGGAAAGACGCAAGAAAGAACGAAAGAGACCAGAGAGGAGAGGAAAGGACGTTGCGAGGTCGACGCAGTATCCGAAAGAACTTTGTGTTGGGAAAAAATACTAGAAGCCAAAATTCCATAGATTTTTGCGCAGAGAAATTTCCTGCAGAAAAGGAGGGGATACATTCCACGACTCCGTGACCAGGCACTTTCCAAGAAGATAGCACTGAAATTACGCGTAGTGCTGCAAAAATTCCAGCTAATTCTGACTGGGACGTCGCTTCAACTTCTGCTGATTTTGCCAAATTTGTGATGCTGTCAGTTGGCAAGGAGTAGAAAATAATCGCGGGGCCTGAAGATTTTTCGGTTGGATACCTCTAAATTTAGATAGGCTGGGCCTCCTTTTATCAACCCCCGTTGTGTTAAAATTGAGTGCATGGAAAAGGAAATTTCTTTTGAGAGGGATTTGATGGGGGAAGTAGTGGGTATTTATGAAAAAGAAAGAAGCCAAAATGGTGTGGTGGGAAATTCCAACTTTCATAAATTTTTAGAGATATGTTCACCGAAAGTTTTAAAACTTATTAAGAAAGTGCATTTGAGTCTTCAAACGTTTAAAAAGTGCTTTCAAATCGTAAAAATTGTCAAATTGATTCAGTCAAGTCCGCTCATTAGCTCCATCTAATTTGATTAACGAAAAATGCTGACGTTGCTTCTGTCTTTTTTTGTATCCTATGTGGCGACAACGTGGCTTTTTTTAAATGCAAATTTTATTTAAATTAAATTTTAAAAAATAAGCTAAATAATTTATAATAAAAAAAGAGGAGTAGCCCTAGTCGCTGCTGCTGCCCCACCATCGCCAAGAGGGGTTGACGGGGGTGGCGGACGGTAGGTAGGGGTTGCTGGGCCCTAGCCAAGGGCCAGCGATCGTCACTAATGGCAAGCGAGGCTTGTAGGCCCTCTCCTAGACCTAGTCGAGGGTCGCCATTTAATTATTTAGCTTATCTTTTAAACTTATTTTAAATAAAATTAGTATTAAAAATCAAATTTGGGCTCAAACGACGTCGTTTTAATCTTATGTTTCATAATTTAGCTATGTCATCGCCACGTAGGAGAGAAAAAATAATAAATTAATCCTAGTTAGCATTTTTCGTTAGTAAGTTAGATGATGTTAATTTTAGGACTCGATTGAATCAATTTGATAAGTTTTAGGACTTGATTGTACTTTTTACAAAATTTAGGACTCAATTGCACTTTCGTGATAAGTTTTAAAATTTCCAGTGAACATATCCCAAAAATTTATGTGGGGGTGATCGTTAAATATATAAGAAGTGAGAATTATTAATTTCGAGTTACTATATCTGATGTAATAGAAAGAGAGGTTATTCAATTTTGGGAATAGTTCCCCTTACCTCTTGTTTGAATCCCCTTATGAAAATTTCTCATATTTATATAAATGAAGATGAACAAGTAAGTAAGTATTGGGTTACGTAAAGTTTTAGTCCTCTAAATTTTAGGGTTTGTGCAATTTGATCATCTAACTTTTATTTTTGTTCAATCAAATACTCCAACTTTTTGGAGTTGTTCAATTTGGTTGTCTGATGCCCTCTCAGAACCAAAATCTTTCGGTCAACCACTTTAAGTAAATGTCAAATTAATAAATTACATGGCATGGTTGATGTGGCAGAAAATAAATGTGATGCTATGTGGCACCAGATAGAAAATGAAAAAGCAACTCCTATCTTGACGATGTTAGTTACCATGGGACTAAGTCGTTGATTGCAAACAAACTAAAAAGGTTAGAGAACTTAACTGCACAAAATAAAATTCAAAGGATCAAATTGCACAAATCAAGAAAGGAGAAGAACTTGATTGCGCAAAATAAAAGTTAGAGAACTAAATTGCACTCATACGAAAACTTAAAGGACTAAATTTGCATTCAACCCTCTAGTAATCTTTAAAAAGTCAGTGTACGAGTTTCTCTGTTTTTAAGAAGCTAATTTTCTCTTTTCTTCTCTTTATCCCTCTCTGAAAGATGCTCGAGTTGTTCTACCAATACCAGTAAATGTCCAATTAATGCAAGGTCACTTTTTATATCTTTCCTGTCAAGAAAATCTACTAATTTCACATGTCTAGAGAGCTTAATATTCCTAAAACTTCTTTCCAAACAGTCATTCCGAATAAATTGCAAATATATGCATAGTCAAATTTATGATTAAATTAAAATGCAGTAAATATTCAGTGCATATAGTAATTTACACACTATGGATTAATCTCAACATATTAATATTCTCAAAATATCAGCATAAGCCCCATTAAAAATGATGTTGGTATAGACAAAAAAGGAATAAAAAATGGTGTTCTAAAAATGGATAAAGGGGGGCAAAAAGATAAAAAGGGCAAGAAAAAGCTGGAGAACGAGACAAAAAAGGGAATTAATAAAGAATATGGAAAAGCAAGAAAATAGCTGGAGAGAAGGTAACAAAAGGGAGAGGCTGAATTATCAGAATATGTGCAATGCAATGAATAAAAAGGAGTCAAGGACCACAGCTCAGTAGTGCTCTTCTGTTGGAGACAATGCAGCTACTTCTAAAGAGTGGAGGAGCTTGATTTGATTGATCATTGCTCGAGCTTCAATGCTTCACTGCCCCCATCTTTGGTCCCTGCTGGAAATATCAGTTAAGCTCAGTTCAATGGGGTCGGGACCTCGTTCTCGTTAGATCGAATTTCTCTATCCCTTACTTTGCTTCGAATTTCGCTCTATTTCTATTCGCGGTAGTGTTCTTAAAATTTGAAATACCGACCCTTTACACCTTTCTTTGTAGGGGGGATTTCACATGGACCGAGATCCATGTATAGGTTGTAATTAGTCATTGAGTCGGGGAGGTGCAACCAAGGGCTGTTGCCAGCGACGACAACACGGGTGTTTAGCGGGGATTAATTGCTCCCATTGACTTTGTTTTTTCATAATTTTTTTGGGTCAAATTGTTTTTTCTTAAGTTAGTGTGTGCTCTTCTTGATAAATTTAAGCTTGCTTTGCTTCTTTTATACATATATATATTTTATATTTGGCCCTTCCAAAAATTTCAATTCACAAGCATTGACCCATGATTACTCCTGTTATGCTTTGTGTTTGTGTTTATATGTAATTTTGCTTAAATTTTAGCAAGGTTTTTTTTAATGTTGCGTGTATTTTTTAGGGATTGAAAAAAAAATAAGCTTGATTAATTTAAAATCAATTTTCGTCATTATGCTATTGCATCCATTCACTTCCGACAAGTTCTAGCTTTGCCCCTAGCTGTCGCCACCTTCCAAGCTGAAGCTGTCGCCCCACATACCTACAATTTTTACATATATCTAGAAATTTTGATCAATCCAGCCACCCAAATCCATTTGAGTTGTCTCGTGCTTAGTTCTTTAACCATTCTTGTTTAGAAATTAATACTTCCCAATTTAAAAAAAAAAAAATTAGCCCATCAAAACAGTCTATATTTATTTTTTTTTATTCACTTTGTTAAGAAAAATGCCATAGGGTCTTGTTAAAAAATCAAACTATGGATATATTACAAGTTTTCGAGGGATTGTCTAGTTTTGGCTGACAGTCTCAAAGTCGCACGTTGCCTGCCGAGTTCGACAGGTTTTGCCACATCTTATTCTCTTTTTATAGGGTTAATATCACCGATTGAGTAGTCATTCAACTTCGAGGCGTTTTCATTTGGTCGCTCAAGTTTATATCCAGAGTTCTATTGGCGCCGTTCAACTTCTGTTTTGTGAGACATTCTACCTTATTGTGGACTAAAACACGACACACCTCCCAACATAGATTTCCCTTGGTATAGGTATGGCTGTGTTATAGTGTTTTGATTATGACGAGAAATTCCAACTCAAATAAGCCATAGGTCCATGAAATACCGTACTAATTTCATGGACCAGGCAAAATGCGAACCGAAATCTGGGTAGGCGTTCTAATTGTCAATTGTTTGCTCCTAGTGGTGTACGTGTATTATGTGCCTAATCCACGCTCACATCTCTGTTCTTTAATAATTAAGCCAATCTCATGGTGCTAGTACTGTAGTTGTGTGGTGCTATGAGAGTGATATAACTTTTGTATTTGGTAAGACTTGATTTAAAGGTGCAGCATCTTAGAAGGGTGTATCAGATTCCTGAATAAAGATTGCTTATTAAACTGCAATCAATATCTCAAATCAAGGAAGGGTTCTATGGAAGTTCTCTTTCTAGCATTTGTTAAATTTAGCCACGATATACATTTATCTAGCTAAGTTTTTTTTTTGAAAAAAAAAATTAATCCAATATTCTTTGATTTTTTATTAAATTTTATTTTTGATTAGTCACAATAAGATGATTATGATTCTGACTTTCAAGTTAACTTGGATTGCTACGACTCGAGCTGAATTTATTGATGACTTAAGTTGTGCAAATTAGGTGTTGCTTTTACTAGAACGATTAGCCTTGAGTATAAGAAGTCAAAGCATAAAAGTTTATAGTGAATGAATTAGTGATTTTTAAGATTTGAACTTCTATTAATTTTAATTTGGGAAAGACATTACAATTAACAAATTTTAGGAGTGAATAGAAATTCTACTGGATCTTTTTCTTAATGAAGTTTGTACATACGGCCAGAATTAAGTCTGTGATCCTTTTTTTGTTTGGTCTTATTTAGAGTTATTTATTAGAATTGAAGTAATTTTCTTGTTAATTGTCCATGTGTAGATGACTTTGTTTTACTTGAGTTGAGTAAGTAAATTTGGATGTTGCTATGACATCTAAATTAATTCACTCAAAGTATTGTCAACTTTACCTTGTCCCGTAGCGAGCCTTGCAGTTTTGTTCTTTGGCAAATAAATGGGCACTTTCTTAGGTATTAATTGTGCTTTCACTTGAGCATGCTTAAAATTAGAGTTCTAATACTAAGTGTTGCTCTTCTGTCACAATGCGCATTTGTGAGTTAATTCAAGTTTCACACACACACACATCCTCGGAATGCTTTCCCCTTGTTTGATGCTCAGTTTGATCCTGTCTCCTTTGCTATCTTAGAAGCTTCCCGAGAGTCACTCTTTGTTTGGGCCCCCCAATACCAACGATCATTACTTGCCCTCATCGGACTAGATGTTATAGGCCCATCAATTTTCGCATGGTTAATCCTCGAACTACACACATCTTGAAGGGGGTTTCACTTTGAGACCATATTGAACACCTCTAAATTAACTCACTCAAGATCTTATCCATTTTGATCTATCCCATATTAAGCCTCACGGGTTTTGTTCTTTGACATACAAATGGACACTTTTCCAAAAGATCATCCATCCTAGTAATACTATTACTTGAGCACACTTAACATTGAAGTTTCAACTTACCATTATGTCAAAAAGAGTCTCTTGTGAGGTAATTTTAGTTTCACATATGTAACACTTTCCCTTTGTTTGATATGCAATTCGGTTCATACCTCATCTCAACCGCCATTCATGTAACAGTTAGATGTCCTTTTATCTCAAACAAAAAATTACACATTTTTGATATGATCCGACTTATATTTACTCAAGTTAACCCGACTTGTTTTTTTTTTTTTGGGTAAAGAAGTTAACCCGACTTGTTTACACACTACTTGTTGTATCAACATAGATCAACCTCCCAAAAACAAATACCTTATCGACTTTCCTAGCATCGGCCACTGTATTGTCTAATTTTGTTCTTTTTTTCCCGTGTATCGGTCAACCAAATTTAACTTAGGATTTTCAATTCATTGAGCTTATTCATTGATTGATTAAGCTTTGACCAAAAATATTGGTTTTGGTTTTCCAGATTTAGTGAACTTATTATTTTAATTAATAATTTGACCAGATATTTTAGTGTAACTTTGTTCTTCATTAAATTATTTTTGAACAACATATGGAAAAAAATTTATAATTAATAGGTCTCATTAAAGAGATTGAGCCAAGTTTATAAATACAGAGTCCTAACAAGTCTTGTTTTACTGTTATATCACTAAACCAAATTTGGCTTTGGTTTTCCAGATTAATTGATCTTATCTATTAGCTAATTATCCTTTAACAAGATTTGGGTTTTTTTTTCCATATTTACTTACTTATTTATTGATTGTTTAACCTTTTGACTAGATATTTGGGTGGGACTGCTTTTTCATTATTAAAAAACTACTAAAACTTGTGATAATTAATAGGTGTCATTAATGAAGAGGAGCCAGGTTGATAATAATAATAATCGTGGTCATCATCTTCTGGGCCAAGCAACATACATTTATTTCTTTTCGGCTGATTAAATTAAACCTACTCTTGCATATAAGATGTTGGGCCCCAAATATTTCTCAATTCTTGATACTAATAAAACCTCCTTAAATGTTCAAAAGTCAAGTATCCACATTGTATGACAAGCAAAAGTGCACACGCGTTCTCGCGTAAACAAGTAATTAACATTTAAAATATTTAGCACAATCATCTTAGCACAAAGTATTTGAATCATCAGTTAATGGAAAGAAAGAAATCACTAAAATAATATGAAGCAACTGTACACGTACATATATAAAGAGAGAAATATATTTCAAGATTTGAGTTTTTTATTGTTGTTTACCAGATCATTGATTTGTACAGTTATCCATTGATATAGTATTATATGAAACAACTATTGGGGATTTTTTGTCAGAAAACCTTAAAGGTAAGAAGTTTTCTTTACTTTAACAGTATAGACAGTTAGATCGGCCAACGTTAACCGCGTATTCATGTGTATAGTAGAGATGAATAAATGATTATCAAACCATCACTTGATCTTTCAATTGCTTAGGTATTCATTTCAAAAGGTTATGCTAAAAGCATAAGAAATAAAGTGACATTTTATTATAGTTTTGTATGTGACTCTCTCTTTTTAGACTCAAAATGAAGTAACAACTTTAGGGGCAGATTGTATTTTGCAGATCATTTTAAACATTACAAGTTTCTAAGCGCATTGAGCACTAAAAATATGATTTATCCACTATTGCGCTTCCGCTTAAGAGGCAACAAATATAGGAAAATTCTTCGAGGTGAATCCAATAGAAATATTATCGTTCTTTTGCCTTTTGTTACACATTTAGTGTACTATAAAATAGAAATAGCTCTCAACGAGCGGGCTCGGGTGGTGACACAACAGCAGCACAATTGTTCCACGTCTCATTGCTCCTCCTGCGGACATCGGATACTGTCCCCCTGATCGACTTGTGGGTTGAGAGAATCAACTCCACGAATTGGTTATGGCAGTTCTTCCCCGCCTTCACGAGCTCGTGACAACATTCATTGGTGGGTTCAAAGGTGTCTGCAAGGACTATGATTTGAAAGGAGCGCAGACCCGCAATCATAAGTCATTCCCTTTCCACAATCAGGGTTTCCAGCGAAGGTAGCTCCAGGAAGCAATGCAACGGTAACGACTAGCAAGGTCATGAGAGCAGAAAAGTTCTTGAGCGTTGCCATGATGGTCTTTTGGGGACAGAAGGGTTTGGAAATTTTCTGAGATTGTTTATTTTTTGATGATGTATACGATCTAGAGATGAGAACTTATATAGCTTGAGGGAAGTAGCGCATTAATGAAATGGATTCATCAGTTATGATTCAGAAATTAATGTTGGTTAGATGTCCAGTAGCAACAGCAAGACCAGAAAAAAAAAAGTGTAACATGAAAGGTCTTCTTTTAGCGGCAATTAATGTAAAAGATCTAAAACAGCACACGGAAACATTAGTAATGAATGATGGACCACCTAAATAGGTGGCAGCGGGAGACTTCTTGTTGGAACTTTAGTTTTGTTGGACGTTTAGTTTTTTTTTTATCAAAAGAAAAGAATCTTGGTGTTTGTAAACTACACAAAATTTCTATTCCCAAATAATATTTTGTCTTTGCTTTAGTTTGCGAATGGGGAAGACAGTTAATCGTGATCGCCCGGCCAGCCCAGCAAAACCAATGAAGAACACACAAAAATAAAAAACAAAAAAAAAGAAAGAAAAGAAGAAAAAGATTTCTTCGGAAACAAGAAGTTTCCTTTTTTTACTTCTTGTTTCTCTTCCAAAACCTTTCTCGGCACAAATTTTTGGTGCGAGAACAAAAGAACAGAAATTTTACTATTTCACGTTGCCAAACGCACCCTTTCGCTAAGGAGTTCTTGGTTTCCCTTAACGAGGTGGTGAACGCACCTTCACTAGCTTTCTCCGTCACCTTGTCATTCTCCTATAAATACAGATAAAGCAACCTAAATAACACATGAATACAAGCCAAAGGATGTGCAGCATGATGCTAAACATGGGATATCCGCCTAAACTCATGTGACTATGTACCCCATGCAATGGTCATTGTTCTTGGGGTTCCCGGTGCCCAGAAACCACAGCTCACATTCCCCCCCTGTAAATCTTTTTCTTGCCTATGGGGGAGGCAATACCCTTTGTGTTTAACATCCCAAAGTTTGAACGAAGCCTTTTAAGGACTTGCTTAGGTCTAAAACTCATGTGACTATGCAGCCTGCATAATAGTCATTGTTCTTGAGGTTTTACCACATGCTTGGTCATCCACTATATGCAAACACAATTCGAATTCAAATTTTGTTTGAGCATAGACAGAGTGATGGCACAATTGACGAATGAATTGTTTAAAGAATAGCTACATCCGTTAGAAGAGTTGAATTTTTTGTGGTAATTCAATTTGAAGAAGGGGCTACTAAAGTGGAAATGACCCATCATGATATTTATGGGCTTGATATGTCTCCACAAGAAGATGGGCTTCAAAAATGTCGTTCTACTTTTAAGCTTTTGATGCATGCTATGCCATTGGATAAACCTAGGATGAGATGTGATCAAGTCTTACAAGCACCTCAATTCATGCCATTTTGAATTATCGTGGTTAGGTGCAACCGTGTCTTGGAATCATGTAATAATTTGCCAACCTTCGTAATACATTCTCGATTAATAGATAATGTGGATTTGACATGCATAAGCTTCACAATGAACAAAAGATGAGAGCATACTAATTAGATTCATTGGAATGAGGTCAAAAGATAAACCAAAGGTCACCCTAACTAATTAAAACAAACAAACAATCAAATCTTGATTATTCTAATGGTCTCCAGCTCATTTCCTAAGCATGCCATCCCTTGAAGCTAAATCTCAAAAGGGATAAACTGAGGAGAGTGGAGAGCAAATCTACATGAGAATCTTGAACCTATTATACTTGCAAAGGAAACATTGGGAGGCAAGATTTGCGCCTTTTGATGTTTAAAGTGAGAATATTTATTAGTGCATGCCTCTAATCCTAGGATCTGAAACTTGACCCTAGTCCAGTCATAGGACCTCCCACTTTAAGTACCTTTCTTCATCTCGCTAGAGACTTAGCCATCATCGAAATTTTAAAGAATGAATGCAATCGGAATTCACACCATAGCACATGAAATTTCAATATGAATAGAAGCTGCCATTAAAAATGGTCGATACCGTATTACTGTTTTCTATGCCCGTTTGAATACCGAACAATTTCACCTAAAACACTATTTTCTGTAATGGAACTTCGCGAAAATAAAAATTAAGAACACATCAAGTCTGTGGATCATCGTGCATCAATCTTTATAGACCAACATGATCACAAACGACCAACGACAAAAGCATGAAATTCCAACATGTCAACATAGAGTTATGATAACTTTAAGAACTACTTGTTGCCATCGAAGATCATACTCGCTGCAAACAATTTTTGGTCTAAGCGTAGGTGTCCTATACATACCAATTATGTCCCTTCACAAAATTAAAAATTGTGCACATTTATTATTTGTTTATTAGGACATGTTGGGCATCTAGCCTACCTAGCCTCTTGCTACGATCTTAATCTTCTGATTCCTATTCATCCTAGGATCCTATGACTTTTTGTACCCAGCAATCTTTTCTCACGTGAACCCAGGGATTCCATTGTACGCCACTAGGTGTCCTGCCATCTACATGATTAATCAATCTCCTGCATGGGCAAGATGCGAGATCTAATTCACAAGACAAAACTGGATACAAGTACGCCATTCCCACTGTTAATGTAATCTTGGTAACTTTTGTAATCTTCTAATGCCAAATATTGGCTCAAAAATTGAGTATCGGACCGTGTCCCAGAAATAGCACACAAGTGTAAGATAGCACTACACCGATAGGATTACGATTTTTTAACATATGTTAATGTGATCTTGGTAACTTTTGTAATCGATATAGTAATTTTTCTCATAAAATTGAATTTTACTGCCAATAATTGTACCCCAAGAAAGACGCAAGAAAGAACGAAAGAGACTAGAGAGGAGAGGAAAAGACGTTGCGAGGTCGACGCAGTTTCCGAAAGAACTACGTGTGGGAAAAATACTAGAAGCCAAAATTCCATAGATTTTTGCGCAGAGAAATTTCCTGCAGAAAGGAGGGGATACATTCCACGACTCCACGACCAGGCACTTTCAAGAAGATAGCGGTGAAATTACGCGTAGCGCTGCGAAAATTCCAGCTAATTCTGACTGGGACGTCGCTTCAACTTCTGCTGATTTTGCCAAATTTGTGATGCTGTCAGTTGGCATGGAGTAGAAAATAATTGCGGGGCCTGAAGATTTTTGGGTTGGATACCTCTAGATTTAGATAGGCTGGGGCCCCGTTTTGTCAACCCCCGTTGGGTTAAAATTGAGTGCATGAAAAAGGCAATTTCTTTTGAGAGGGATTTGATGGGGGAAGTAGTGGGTATTTATGAAAAAAGAGAGAAGCCAAAATCGTGTGGTGGGAAATTCCAACTTTCATAAATTTTTAGAGATATATTCACCGGAAGTTTTAAAACTTATTAAAAAAGTGCATTTAAATCTTAAAACTTTCAAAAATTACCATTAAATCGTAAAAATTGTCGAATTAGTTCAGTCGAGTCTACCTATTAACTTCGTCCAATTTGACTAACGAAAAATGCTGACGTTGCCTCTGTCTTTTTTTTTTCTATCTTATGTGGCGACGACATGGCTATTTTTAAATATGAATTTTATTTAAATTAAATTTAAAAAATAAGCTAAATAATTTATAATAAAAAAAAGAGGAGGAGTAGCCCTTTTGCGCCGCCCCACCATCACCGAGAGGGGTTGATGAGGGTGGCGGACGGTAGGTAGGGACCCGGGCCCTAGCCAAGGGCCAATGATCGTCACTAATGGTAAGCGAGGCTTGCACGCCCTTGCCTAGACCTAGTCGAGGGCCGCCATTTAATTATTTAGCTTATCTTTTAAATATATTTTGAATAAAATTAGTATTAAAAATCAAATTTGGGCTCAAACGATGTCGTTTTAGTCTTATGTTTCATAATTTAGCTAAGTCATCGCCACGTAGGAGAGAAAAAATAGTAAACTAAGCTTAGTTAGCATTTTTCATTAGTAAATTAGATGGTATTGATTTTAGGACCCGATTAAACCAATTTGACAAGTTTTAGAACTCGATTGCACTTTTTACAAAATTTAGGACTTAAATACACTTTCGTGATAAGTTTTAGAACTTTTAATGAACATATCTCAAAATTTTATGTGGGGGTGATTGTTAAATATATAAGAAGTGAGAAGTATTGGTTTTGAGTTACTATACTTGATGTAATAGAAAGAGAGGTTATTCAATTTTGGGAATAGTTCCCCTTACCTCTTATTTGAATCCCCTTATGAAAATTTCTCATATTTGTATAAATGAAGATGAACAAGTAAGTAAGTATTGAGTTACGTATAGTTTTAGTCCTCTAAATTTTAGGGTTTGTGCAATTTGATCATCTAACTTTTATTTTGTTCAATCAAATACTCCGACTTTTTGGAGTCGTTCAATTTGGTTCTCTTATGCCCTCTCAGAACCAAAATCTTTCGGTCGACCACTTTAAGTAAATGTCAAATTAATAAATTACGTGGCATGGTTGATGTGGCAGAAAATGAATGTGATGCTATGTGGCGCGAGACAGAAAATGAAACAGCAACTCCTATCTTGATGGTATTAGTTACCGTGAGACTAAGCCGTTGATTGCAAACGAACTAAAAAGGTTAGAGAACTTAACTGCACAAAATAAAATTCAAAGGATCAAATTGCACAAATCAAGAAAGGAGAAGAACTTGATTGCGCAAAATAAAAGTTAGAGGACCAAATTGCACTCATACTAAAACTTAAAGGACTAAATTTGCATTCAACCCTCTAGTTAATCTTTAAAAAGTCAGTGTACGAGTTTCTCTGTTTTTAAGAAGCTAATTTTCTCTTTTCTTCTCTAAATACCTCTCTGAAAGATGCTCAAGTTGTTCTACCAATAACAGTAAATGTAAAATTAATGCAAGGTCACTTTTTATATCTTTCCTGTCAAGAAAATCTACCTAGTTCATTTGTCTAGAGATTTAACATTCATAAAGCTTATTTCGAAACACTAATTCGAAGTAAATCGCAAATATATGCGCAATCAAATTTACGATTAAATTAAAATGCAGTAAATATTCAGTGCATATCGTAATTTACACACTATGAATTAATCTCAACATATTAATATTCTCAAAATATCAGCATAAGCCCCATTAAAAATGATGTTGGTATAGACGAAAAAGGAATAAAAAATGGTGTTGTAAAAATGGATAAAGGGGGGCAAAAAGATAAAATGGGCAAGAAAAAGCTGGAGAACGAGACAAAAAAGGGAATTAATAAAGAATATGGAAAAGCAAGAAAATAGCTGGAGAGAAGGTAACAAAAGGGAGAGGCTGAATTATCAGAATATGTGCAATGCAATGAATAAAAAGGAGTCAAGGACCACAGCTCAGTAGTGCTCTTCTGTTGGAGACAATGCAGCTACTTCTAAAAAGTGGAGGAGCTTGATTTGATTGATCATTGCTCCAGCTTCAATGCTTCACTGCCCCCATCTTTGGTCCCTGCTGGAAATATCAGTTAAGCTCAGTTCAATGGGGTCGGGACGTCGTTCTCGTTAGATCGGATTTCTCTATCCCTTATTGTGCTTCGAATTTCGCTCTATTTCTATTCGCGGTAGTGTTCTTAAAATTTGAAATACCGACCCTTTACACCTTTCTTTGTAGGGGAGATTTCACATGGACCGAGATCCATGTATAGGTTGTAATTAGCTATTGAGTCGGGGAGGTGCAACCAAGGGCTGTTGCCAGCGACGACGCCACGGGTGTTTAGCGGGGATTAATTGCTCCCATTGACTTTGTTTTTTCATAATTTTTTTGGGTCAAATTGTTTCTTCTTAAGTTATCGTGTGCTCTTCTTGATCTTGCTTTGCTTCTTTTATACATATATATATATATATATTTTATATTTGGCCCTTCCAAAAATTTCAATTCACAAGCATTGACCCATGATTACTCCTATTATGCTTTGTGTTTGTGTTTAGTATATGAAATTTTGCTTAAATTTTAGCAATGTTTTTCTTAATGTTTCGTGCATTTTTTAGGGATTGACAAAAAAAAATAAGCTTGATTAATTCAAAATCAATTTTCGTCATTATGCTATTGCATCCATCCCCTTCCAACACGTTCTAGCTCTGCCCCCTCGCTGTCGCCCCACGTACCTACAATTTTTTTCTATATCTAGGAATTTCGATCAATCCAGCCACCCAAATCCATTTGAGTTGTCTCGTGCTCAGCTCTTTAACCATTCTTGTTTAGAATTTAATACTTCCTTTTTATAAAAAAAAATAATAAAAATTTAGCCCATAATAACGGTTTATATTAATTTTTTCTTATTCACTTTGTTAAAAAAAAATTGCTATAGGTTCTTGTTAAAAAATTCAACTAGGGATACATCACAATTTCCAATGTATCGACAACCCTCATGATGTATAATCGATAATTTAATAAATGAATATTTCCTCGTCTAAGTCTGTTCAACAGGACCCTTTCCTCATATTGAGCTTTTAACAAGATGGACGCGTTGGGCCCGAATGAAATATCAAATCTCCAACGAGTTTGAGTTCCTATATTAATGCGACTTTTAGGCGCATCTAAAAGACAGCGAAATTTAATAAAGCAAATCCAAAAGGTCGCACGGCCGAACACAAACTTTAAACGATGCTCTCGATTTCGTTTCCCTCGCCCGGCATTTGGAAATCGATTCGATCACTTCGAGATTACAGCTAAATCGAGACGCAAAGTTAATTAATATCTTCATATTTCACGCATGCCGCGGACCGGAGGTTTTCCCGGGGCTCGTTAGGCCGAGGAGGCGACCCGAGATGACCGAGCAGGCCGCCTCGAAACTTCGACGGGCGTTTCAGAGGTAGCCCGTAAAAGATCGGCTTCTCTGCTCGACCGGCGAGCCGAACCGCCGGAGCGGGCAATTTACTTTCGTGGGAGCGCAATCCGAAATGCTTTTTCTTCTCCCCGTGACCATCCGTATTCTCTTTAGAGAAAGTTACTGGAGAAAGGTGTAAAAGAAAAAAAAGGGGTTGGAAATCACTCGGGGGGAAAAAGCTCGAAAAAAGGAGGAGAAAAGAAGGGAAAGAGAAAAGGGGAGGAGCTTTCAAAAGATCAGGTACCGAGAAATAGGGACTCGTTACGTATGCTGCTTTGCTGCTGCTGCAGCATCTCCTTCTGATAGCGACGCTACAGCACTGCACGGCACCGTCTCGCTCTGCGCGCGCATTGACATAAATGATCGAATTTCAGCATCCCAAGGAGAGCGAGAGAGAGAGAGCAAAAGGCACTGTTTCTCTCTCTCTCTAAGCCTGCAAAAAAGCTATTGCTTTTCTCCGCTCTCTCTGCTGCTGCTTCTTGGATTCGGTCTTTTAAAGAGGTGTCTCGCCCCCAGCCCTTCACATGATCCCTCCTCCTTTTTTCTATCCCCCACCCCACCCCACCCCAACGTCCCCGCAAATCTCTCTCGTGAAACCCTTTTAACTTGAAGGAGGAGGAGGAGGAGGAGGAGGATGGTTGGGTTGGCTGGGAGCTTCCACGAGTGGCTGGGCGAGTACGGCAAGAGGAAGTGCCGGGGCTTCCTGCGCAGGGCCAGCGCCGCCATCAAGAAGAAGCAGAGGAGGATCATCGGCGTCGGCGTCGGCGGCGGCGGCGAGCGGCGGGTCAACAAGTTTCGCTACGATCCGTGGAGCTACGCGCTGAACTTCGACGACGGGGTGGGGAAGGCCGAGAGGGCCGACGCCGTTCTGGTGTTCGTCCTGTGGGTGGTCAAGCCCCCGATGAAATGACGCGAGGCCTCCTTCGGTCAACTATCTGACCCCTTGGCAGAAAAGATGTTGACTTTTCCCCTGCTTCCTCTTTTTCTCTAAGGGCCTACTTTTTTCTGGGTTTCTCTTTGTTATATAATTTCGATTTTTGAAATTCGATCGTTAGCTCCTGACCCACGAGGATAATGCAATTCGCACGTGAATTTGGGAAAGTCCCGCTCCTTGCTACTTATCAATTCTGAACTCGAAATCTCGCCGCTGTCCCTTTTTTCACTTTTATCGACGTTCGACCCGAGTACCCCGGACCCCGGGCCACGAAAGGCCCGCCGCCGTGCCAATGCCGGAAACTTGGGAGGTGTTTGATGAGACGGACCGTACCTGAAGCTAACAAGCGCCCCCGAAGTATTCCTTAGGTTCATTACATAACGAAAGTATAAGATGAGCGAGCCTAATTTATGAACGACGAAGCCTGTTTGTGAATGACGGCGTGGACAGTCATTATATCAGTAATTTCACGAGTTTTGACTTGGGATAGGCAACTAGAGTCGAAGGTACTATTCGGTAGAAAAAATCTAAATTTTTTTCTTGTAACGCACTAATATTTCTAGCCAAAATCAAATAGCGGCAATGCACACATTCATTTCACACAAAAAAAAAAAAGAATTGTCTTTTGTTATTTGCCCATGGTCCCTCAACGAAATGAACTCTTTTGGCGAAAAAGGGAAATGTAATTAATGACATTTCGCTGTATTAATCCAATTTAATGGATGATAAATTTATTACAGCTGTACTAATTTGGGATCTTTGGTGGTCAAAAAATTAGTTCGGAGTAAATTTATCGCAGGTGTACCGGTTTGGGATTTCTGTAGTATTAACACCTAATAAAAAAAATCTACCTAAAAAAAAAAACACCTAATAAAAAAGTATCACTTATGGTTTGTGTTTGGTCAGAGTCACGGAAATCTGAAGAGTGCATTTCAATAGGGTCCTTTTCACTTAGATTTCGGTGTTCGATCAAGTTGGCTAACTTTCAGGGACATTCCACAGCAAATCCTCCTCCATAGAATTAA
The DNA here is from genome assembly GCA_024733475.1 of Syzygium grande. Taxonomy (NCBI): domain Eukaryota; kingdom Viridiplantae; phylum Streptophyta; class Magnoliopsida; order Myrtales; family Myrtaceae; genus Syzygium; species Syzygium grande. Next base: position 8,912,986 of record JAMXDD010000001.1, read on the forward strand.
ACCAGTTGACAAGAAAGCTCTCTGTCAAACAAGCAAAAAAGGCTCAACTTTGGCCCAAGATGAAAGATACAGCATGATAACGACATGAAGCGATGCCACTGTGACATGAAGATCCTTATCATTAACGAGCTTTGAAAATCCTCATGGAAAAGCCTGGTTTGCATTGTGGGCATTCGGCGCGCGGCAATCTGTTGGCAAGTCATGGAAAAATCTTCAAACCGAAACATTTCTGGGTCTTTAAGGTAAGAATGACCGAACAAAGCATGCACAGAGTCCCCGCCAACCAAATTCACCAAAGCGAAAACACAACAGAACCAAAATGAGAATGAAATCGCGACGGTTGACCATTATTTTTCATCTTCACCAAGAAAAATAACAGTTTACAATGCAAAGCTGTGGAGTTTTTTAGTCCTTTTACATAACATGCCAAATGAATTTGTGACCAAGCTGAATATAATGAGACATCATCATCTGTACAACAGTTCAAGATCAAGTTCAATGAGCATCCCCCCAGAACATGGGGAACATAGATGTAATGAAGATGGAAAATGTACAATCCAAGAAACAACAAATCCTACTTTAAATGGGAGTACAGATGATGAGAATTTCTCCTGTCATCGTGGCTCTGCCCATTCGCTTTGCACGGACCTGATTCCTGCGCACAAGGCTATTTTCACGATGAAGGGGGATCTTCAAGCTTCGCCGTGGACAAATCATTTATTCTGGGGTAAACGGCTTTCTCGTCAAGTTGATTCTGGGCCCATACCAACATCTTCAGTAAGCTTGGAAGTTTTGGATCTGTGTTTCAAGCAAAACAAGCAATGTCCTCTTAAAGATCATTACTCAAATGAAACTTACAAGGATGGACAGCATCAGGTATCCTGGTAAAAATGGACATTGCTGCAGATGACATGTAACGGCCTCATTGACATGGACGATTTGAAATAAAATGCATCTAGCAAAGATGACTTTTTTCTGCAGGATTTTTAGAAAGTAACTCTTCTATGCAATAGCACTGCTCTGTCAGTGGACACTCATGAAATTCTCCCCTGTTCAAATAATCTCCTTTTTAGCCAGTTCTATCTTTTTCTAGTGATCTAAGCAGTCATAATTCCTGAATCAAGTACTATTAAGGATTTCCCAGTGAACTTTTACAAAGAAAAAAGGTTCATGTCATGCACGCATTGTGTTCCCTAAGTAGTATACATCAGTCTTCTCAGCAAAACAAATTGAGAGAAAGAAATGACAAAATGCAAGAAAGGGCACAATTAAAGGACCAGCAACCATTCTCGATCTAATTAAAGGAATTTCCGATGGCAGCAGGAGCGGAAGCAAATTTCTGCATTAACCTTTTTCATGACTCTGGCTAGTGAGTATAGCTGCGTTAACTTCACTAGCTGTCTTTAGGCGCTGCGACATATCTAGAAGCTCTCCCACAGGACAATTGGAAACATCTTCAAAAGCCAGCAGAGCTACAGTCCTCTCCAGCTCTTCTAAGAAGCTTTGCTGAAAAGAATTTAAGTTTTGGTAGGCCATCTCTTATGCACATAATGAAAGTTTCTACTAGGAAGTGATTGTATCTCCAGCTTTGCATAACATCCAAGAGCAACTGAGGAAGGTTTACTTCTAAAGTGACCAAACATACTTGAAATTAACAGTGAGACAATAAATGCACAGGTGATCATGTACAACATGGCAAACTAAAGAGAGATCAAGAGGTACATTTTCTTCCCCTCTGGGTGCAAGCTCCTCCTGAGCAAACTCAAGAGCCTCTTCTACTTTTCCATTCCGAATCAGTTCTATCAATCTCTGCTGTTGAAGGTGGAAAAAGAGTTGGGGATTGGTATCCAGTATCTGTGAGAAAGAAATAGCAGACGCAAAATTAATAGGATGAAAATCTAAAAAAGATCAACTTCATTTATCAAGAAGTAGAACATAAGTATAAATCGAGGTTAGATGATACCCAGAATATATAGTTTTCAAATTTCCAGTCTAAAGACAATATGTTTCTTCAGAGGTAGCCTGAAGGCAATATCTCAAGTGATCCTTGTTGAAGAATATCAAGGAAAACCAACAGCTCCACTCCAAAGATATAGAGTACCAGATTTTGATTCACTTTACGTATACTGATTTGATGTTTCTTCCCACTTTCTCATTTCCAATTCCAAATCATCAACATATTCTAATTTCACCCAACTCAACCATTTCAGGTTACGCAAGATGCATCACATACGATGTAGCAAAAACACATGCAAATCTAACTAGGCACTGTTGAACAAGGATAACTGCACCTCATATATATCCACGAGCAAATCGCTGGAACGTAAAAAAGCCCAACATGAACACCCTTCTCTTAATCTCCACAACCAACCAACCTCTGCCCCCACCCACCCGATCAATTACGAGTAAGGTAAAGTTCACTAAGCTTCTACAGTTTGCTACATTTACCTTAAAAAGAAGTGGTTGAAAATGGCGTTCTGAAAGGAGAGAGTGAGGGTATTATGTGCAAATCTACCAATGGTCAGCAAACGTGATAATAGCAACAAAACTGAAAGCATTGAACTTGAAGTCACATCTAAAGGCTTGGAATGAGTCAACTAAATTTTCATAAGGAAAAAGGAACAAGACTCAAAGGAAGGTGTTGATTCTAATGCTTTTGAGCATCTACAACATTTGAACCAACATAAAAAGGTGAAGCTGGCAGTGTTATCTCCCTTTACCATACCAGTTGAGATGGTATGGCATAAATGAATGAGGGTCTTATAAATAAAGGAAGTCGAAAGGATACAAAATTATTCAATGACAACGCAACAAGCATAGAAGACACGATAAAACAGGCTGCAGCAATTACAGAGGGTGAAGCTTTTGAAATGGTCTAACAATTTCAAATACTCTGAATTCGAACCGTGGGTATAGACTTGGTAAAATATGAGATTTGATCAAATTAGTGGGTAGGACTCCGCTAGAGTCTCCGATATGAAAGTCAAATCCTTGATACAATCTTTTGGTTGCACCAGTGATAAGACAATCCTGTTAGCCATTTTTTATGTTTCTTTCCCGAGTACAAGGATATTATTGACAAGAATCTAGTGAAGGAACAGGTTGCATAAACATGGGGATTTCGTTAGTTCCCTGAATTCAACTTTAAGATCTCTAATCCCTAAGAATTTAGGAGCTACAGAGCTAAATCAGACTGATCAGTCGAGTGAGGACTGGTTTGCAAGATTTTGGCTAAGGTCCCCATCCCAAGATTGAACAAAGTGCAGGTCAAGGCAATTGGAAGTCCCAAAATGCCTCTGTAGAAGGAAAAGGGAATCAAGATGCTAACTTCAATAGCCAATATAGTGGCGGACAGCTGTCTAAGATATCCGAAGAATGCAGTTTTGTGCCAGTAGGACATGAAGTAGAGCATGCTCAGCATTAGCAAATGATACTGGCTCTCATACAATTCATGATAACTAGAAGCAATCCACAGTCAAACAGAGGACATAGCCTTACTTCGGGATTCAAGTCGTTGACTTTCTCAATCGCATCCTCAACATTCCCACACTGCACCGCTTTCTTAACAGCCATGCGGTCGGTGATCGTCGCAAGATCAATATCTGCTGTAATCAATAAGGACACACACAATTCGAATAACTCACAATACCACCACACCGCGAATCAAGGAAAACCCAACTCGAATTGCGCGAAAACTGATAAGATTGGGATACGTTCAGTCCCCGACTCCATCCGGAACTTCTCGGCGGCGTCAACATAGCCCTCGGTGACGAGGAAGTTCATCACCAACTTGTTCATGTCTTCCTTCCTGATCTTCACATCATTAAGCTTCTTCTCCCAATCGTCCCTGATAATCAACTTCTTCGACTGCGCAACCCAAAAGAAAAGAAAAGAAACGAAACCCAGATCAGATTAAGCTCGAACGACATCGAGATGGCCCAGAAATGCGATCCAAGATCGCCAGAGATCTGCTCCAACACGCAAAGTGGATAAAACCCAAAACCAAAAAAAGGAAAGAACAAGATAAAGAAGTAGACTTTCACCATGGGAGAGTATCGAGATCGGAGGCTAAAAAGATTAGGGGAACAGAATTTCAAGGAAGAAAACGACAACAACCCTCATAATCAACTTCACCAAGAACGTTACTTGTGCCATTCTTTCTCAAGGCCGATGATGCATGACGCTTGACGCGACGCGGAAACTTGCCATACGAAACCCAGATCCCACTCCAATCGTTTTCTTCAAAACTTCGCCAAAAATTCTTGCTTGGCAGGTGGAAGAAGCTGATCTACAGAGAGAGAGAGAGAGAGAGAGAGAGAGAGAGTTTAGGGTTCGTTCTTGCACTGTTTCGATGGGCCCGTTTTGATTTGGGCTCGTGTGGGCTCCAGCCTGTGTCTCCCATGTTGATCCTAACGTTGGCCTATAACAAATGATTCTTGGGTTAAATTACAAACTTAGATCAAATATGCAATGTGATCCTTAAAATTTAGCTCAATATATAATACCGTCCTTGAAGTTTTAATTTATTCAATGTGGTCCCTAAACTTACGGTAAATGTTCCATCTAGTCCTTGGATAATTCAGGGACTAGATTGAATCCAAGGACTAAATTGAATATGTACCAAAAGTTCCGGGATGATATTGAATCCATGGATTAGATTGAGCTTTTACCATAAGTTAAGGAACCACATTGAACAAATTAAAAGTCCAGAGATGAATCTTCATATTGTGCTAAAGTTTAGGAACCGTATTGAACAAATTAAAAGTTGAGGGACCACATTACATATTTGACCTAATTTTCCCTAATTCTCAAACAAAAATATGCTTCATTACATTTAATTTAACTTTTGTATAATTGAACTTGAAAATTCAAATTACTGTAAGTCACTTTATAAAGTCTCAAATGATAACTTGTCCATTATGACTAAATTAAAGTGAATATCATGATATTTTTCTCGATGATTATTCCAAAATTTATAAAAATTCCTATAATTTATTTTGATTGGAAAAACACAGTAGCCAAAGATAATTCTAGATTTTTTTTGTAATATGTAGTAAACGTTCTTTTCTTGTAATAAGAGCTTCATTTATTTTGTAGTACAACTTTCTTGCAAAAATAAAATAGTGAAGTATGATTTCATAATTTTCTCATAACCTACTTTATCTAAATGAGAATGGGAGTATTTTTGTCTTATTGCATGATGCTAGGTTGAAAATATTTTCCATATTCACCAAATACTTAAAAATATACTCAAAATCTTTATATCTTTGAACATCTTCATACTCTTCAAAATATGTGGTAAGATAAAAGAGTTTTCACATGACAACAAAAGAAAGATTAAAGTTGAATTAACTCTATCATAACTTCACAACATAAATGCAAATTATACGTATCATTCCTCTATATAAGTACTATACTTTCCGCTTAAAATCTACATGTTCATATTGATGTAAACATAACCCTAAGCAAGCTTCTTAGTGCATGTTTCATTACCCCATATTTTTCTTTATAAATCTTTGCAAAAAAATATTTATCGTATTCAGAGAGGAGACTCTCAAGTTGCTATATTCGCATCTCATCATGTAATTAGATTCAAGCATAAAGCATTTTTGAGAAAATACAAAGACCGCTCACACTCTCGGGGGTCGGGTTGTAAGTTGCCCTATAAAATGGCCATTTTTCCTTAATAACATTTTCAATTTACATGCCGAGCCTACATATAGATTTTTAAAAATTGGATTTTTGTATATTATGCCAAACCCGGGGTAGAAAATGTTGGGATTCGGCACACAATCACAAGGAAATAGAGAATAGAAAAGAGAAAAAAAAAATCGAGACACAAGGTTTGTTTTATCTTAGTTCATCCTTAAACTATGACTATGTCCAACAGAAGATTTCACTATAATTAGCACATCATACCAGAGAAAGAGAATATATATATATAAAAGTAATTATTAGTGGAACACAGTGCATTCCTATCGAAGGAGAGTACGAACCACACCCCAACAGAAAAGACTAAAAATCTTAAATTAGTCTTTTTGGATTGGTACCAAAAGGTTTTGGGCAAGGTGCTATGATCATTACAATGGGTTAACATGTATTGCCTTTTTGTGATTGCAATTTTTTCGATTTTGATTTTGATTTCGATTTCGATTACTAAAGTGGTACGTTATATTACTATTCGCTTTTAAGTTTAAACAAACTTAGTTTTGAATATAGTGTTAAATGGTTCCCATGAAAAGGAAAAGCCATCAAGTTTAGACAACTTAATTGGAAAAAAATTCGCGCAAAAGCAAAGAAGCTGTAAAGCCTTGGTCCACAAAAAGGCTATGTTCTTCACTTCCGCTTTGCTCCGCATGGTTAGTATATACGTACCAAAAACTTACATGTGTGTATAATTTGTTAGCTACACGAAGGTAGAAGCCCTAACAGAACACCAAAGCTTTCTCGTTGCAGAGTCATCAAACCAACGCTAACCCGACCGTTGCCACCGCCACTACTGTAATAGCTGCCGCCCCTCCACTAGTGGATCCGTCAACCATGGCCCCTCCACCACCGTAATAACCCTTTACAAAGTCACGTACTTAAATATCACTAGAGGTGAGCATAGTTTCAGGGAAGAACCTAGAACCTCACCGGTGGAAATCTGTAGATTGTAGGTTCCAAGGTATACATGGTAGGTTTCTAGGTTTCAAAAATTGAGAAACTGCATTACGTAAGTTTAAGTTTAGGTCGGTGGTTCTGGAAAAAGGTTCAGGGTTCTAGGTCGGTGGAACTTGAACTTGAAATGAAACCTTAAATAAGTTTTTTGTGTTTTTTCTTGATCTATGTCTTCGCGTGATTCAACGGTATTCCATGGCATTAGATGATGATGATATATAATCTAGAATCTCTAGTCTAAGCTTTCATTTTATAACTTGTTAATGTTTTATATTCTTTGTCTCTCAAATATAAGTTGTGATCAGTGGATTGTAGTAGTAAGCGGTGGTCATTAAATGTGATAATTCACTGTAATTGTTCTTTATATATTATAAGATGAACTTAAGTAGACTCTGGAACCCGTGATAAAGTTGTAATTTGTTGAAGTTATCGAATAATTCAATCAAACCATTTATCATCTCAATATCTATAATAATATTAAGAAATGGAATTTGAAGAGGTCACAAGGCTGTCATTGATCAATGGTCGTGTTGTCTAGATGTTCTTGGGAGAGAGAAGGGGGAATTGAGTAGAGAGAGTTGAGGAAAGAGACAAGGACGACTATAGTAGTAACTAGAGTTGGCAAATGGGTAGGTTGGGTATGAGTGAGTCATAAATGGCTTCAACCCAAATTCACCCATTTAATTCACATTATCCAATTTATTTCCTAAAGACCCATTTACCCAACTCACACCCACCCACATAACTCACATTTTTTTAACTATGTCAATCAAGCGATTAGCGAATTTAAAATAATAAAAATCAATAAACAACATAGAATCGGTCTTCCTCCGCAAGGTATGAAATAGGCATCGTCACCCCTTCCTCCATCGTGGCTCCTTCGACGCTGTGACTACTCGCGCTCACAAAGCTCGAATCAAGCTATCTGACTTGAACCTGGATCCAACAAGGTAATGGAAGCAAGCAGCAATTCGAACCCAGTCGTCTCTGACAAGCACCAAAACTGGAGCATCCGCCACGACAAGAAGTACTGCCTCACCATCGCCAACCTCCTTGACGACCCCACCACCATCATCAATTGCGTCGAGATCGTGTGACTCAACCACTCCACCGGCGAGATCAGAGTCGACCCTAACCTCTCCTTTGACCACACCTACCCCCACCAAGGCCGCTTTCTTCCCCAGCAAGGACTTCCAGCGTGCCGATCTCCTTGTCATCTCCAGCGACCCGCATCCAACGGATCATCCCACGTCGAACTCCGCTCCTCCCTTTAACGGCAACGAGAACAATGATTTCTACTGGCCCCTCACCTCCTTCAACTGGAATGAGGCCGAGCCCAAGAGCATTAGCACCTCTACGATTGACACCACCTGCACCATCTAGGACATTGGCTGCGAGACCGTCGACATTCAGCTTAACGCCCACTAGAAGAAGGCATTCAGTTGCTCCTTTGACTTCCAAAGAATCGAATGAAAAGAGCAAAGAGGGAGAGAGAAGAGAGTTTGAGCCTTAATTTAGGTGGGTTGGAAATGTGTCCATTTGAGAACCCATTTAAACCTATTTACTTTAGGCTTTTCATTTTAGAGCCCATATTACTAGGTCTTTCAAAATAAAGGCGATTCATTTAAACAATTTTGGGTTAATAAGTGGGTTTAAGACCTATTTTGACAAGTCTATAAGTAACGGATATGGTGCCTATCGGTGGGGCATCATTAGAGGTAATAGTGTTGGAGTGGCGGTTGCATAATTTGCGGCTATGATGAGGGCGGGGAGTGATCTATGGTCAAAGGCGAAAGGGATATGAATGAATCAAATACGCAATGGACAAGAGGAGAGTGTGCAAGCTGGGTTAATTATGTGGAATTTGAATTAACTCATAAGATGTGCTTTTAGTTTAGCAATTTAATCTAGAATTGAAAATGTAAGGCAGACTAGAGAGAGAGAGAGAGAGAGAGTGACAGTGGCCTTTTGTTTGCAGTAGTAGAGAGCGAGAGACATATCGTTCGTTTTTATTTTAATAGATATCCGAGCCTTCGCCTTAATTCTTCTTTCTCAAGAAGAGGGAATATCCTCTTGTTATTTAATGTTTAGGTGATGCCGAGGTCTGTATGTGACCTTGACGAAGCACCTTAACCTCTTGCTTAGGAGGAATCTAGCATTGAAAATGCATGGTATTGTTCATTAATCAAACAACATTTGGGTCGAAGAAATTTTTGTAGTTCGCTATTGCATCCGATTTTGCTAGGTTCAGTATACAAGAAATTCTTCTTTCTCAAGAACCAAATAAATGGAATATCCTCTTGTTATTTAATGTTTAGGTGATGCCGAGGTCTGTATGTGACCTTGAATTGAAAGTCACCTTAACCTCTTGCTTAGGAGGAATCTAGTTCGAAAAATAAAATTGAAAATGCACAAAAGTGGGAACCCTTTGGGGCCCAAACCCATTTCTCTACCCCATCTCCCATGTTCATTAATCAAACAACATTTGGGTCGAAGAAATTTTCTCCAATAAAAACAGAGAAAAAGACAGCCCTTCACAAAAGCAGAAGAGAGAAAGCTCCCTAAATTCAACAATCCCAACTCTAAGCCAAGAAAAATAGAGAAACAGTAATAGTGAATCAGTTTCCTTTTGTTACCTTCGAAGATAGATGCATGGAAAAACATGCAAGATGGTTTCGGTTCAATCATCGATTCGGACATGCCACACAAAACCCAAAGACAAAATCTTTCAAAAAGCTTCTGATTAGCTCATTTGACGTCAAACATCGATGATGCACGTGAAGTCGTCACTTCGTGGCGTCCAAGATTTACTGAAAGCCGACATCAGTCGAACTTTCAGTACGATTATGTTTTTTAATCTTCGATGGCTAATTAAAGCAACTACGATCGATCTTTCCCATTCGGTAAAGTTGTTTCACATTGCCTAAAAGGTACGATTCCCAGAACTCCACTTGACTATAGCTAATAAACTATCTAAAAGGTATATTCTCGTATCGCTTTGTAATATAAAAAGGACAACACTTTGTAAAGAATTACTTCTTAATCATAGGATGGACCAACCAATATGTTGACGTCCTTTACGTGATGCACGTGTTTGAGGTTCAAAACGAAATCTCATTTAATATTTGCACGTTTGATTCAACGCGTCGAAAGGAGAAACCACATGATACCATTTTTAATAACATCTAATCACGCCGTGACGAATGCTATTGTTTGAATAATGGTCAAGGGAATCATATGAAACGACGATGTTCATAAGCTGCCGCTACAATTTAAAAGCCTATAGGTTATATGGCGCAACTATTGGCTAGTCAAAAGTATATTCATTTCTTCTTGCTATTAAAGTATCTCACATTACTTATTTATGGAATTTATACGTTCTTTATATACATGCGATCACCCTCGACTTATTAGCTGAAGTTTTTAGATTGTGTCGTTTAACACTCGGGTCTAAACTTCACAATATAGATTTGGTTTTATCTCTTGACTCCACTTTCAAGCATGGTTATAATAAAAACGTACTAGGGAAGAACATATCTTTAGAAGACAAAATTTCGATCATTATTGTAGTCAATCTCGAATGCCAATTAACACGTTTAATAACATCTGGAGAGAGCTCATAATAATGTGAACTTAAGCATCGAATAAAGCAAGTCATTTTCACTTGTAAACTGGCTTTTGCGACCTTTGGTCCGAGATAGTGTTACTCGGTTTTGTTCAAGAAGTCAAAGTGGAGATTGCTAAAAGGTAGGGAGTCCACTTAAATCACTTAGTAAATTAGATTAGATGTGTAAACACATTTAAGCAAGGATAAGGACATTCTAAACAATATGACTAACTAGTTAATTAATTAATCCTAGAATAAGATGATGTACTTAATGCGTTAAAATGATTCATGCTACTAGTCGAATAATTGGATATCTATGCGTTCATACGATAGATTTCACATGAGAGAGACTCCACAAATTGCATGCAACTGAAAACTGAAAAAATACTGTCTTCAAATGCGTTGTTGTTGGGATCATTGCTAATTGTTCTAAAGCGTGTTCTAATATTTAAAATTACACATAATTTGGGTGGGAAAATAGAGGTCCGAAAAGATTTGAATTCAGGGTTTTCTACTTTGATAATATGTAAAATTTTGTAAAATCACTGCCAACTGTTCTAAAAATTAAAATTGTTAGATGATGGTTTGATTTAATATTTAAATATTCTAGTAATTACCATGTGACTTCGCGGTTCGTAGGCCAAAATATTATCGGATTTTAGTGTACATTTGATAAATGAAAGAAGTGGTGTGTCAGCAAAGCGGAAGAGAGAGTTGAGTTATGTTGCGTTTTGTAATCATTTTGTTCTCGGAAACAATTTCTGCTCATAAATGATTTTTTTTTTTTTATTCTGTTTCAAGAAATAATTTGTGAACATTTGAAGGCGTTTGGTAACAGTCCAAAATTTTCATTCCTGAAATAGAAAAAGAACATAAATGCGTTTGGTAACTACACAAAATTTCTTTTTATTAATAATATTTTAAATATATTAATTTTAATTTTTTTTATTTTTTCATTTTTCTTCTCCTTCCTTGGCTCATTGCCAGTGAGGGCGAGGACCGCCTCGCCCAGGCTGCGAGGGTCTAGCCATCGCCCTTGCCGGCGAAGGTCGTGACACCCTTGCCGGCCACTCGCCACGAAAGAAGAAGAACTGACCAGGAAAGAAGCAAAAAAAAAAAAATATCTCTTCCATTTATGATTCTTATTCCCAGAATCAATAATCAACTTTTTTTTTATTCTTAATTTTATTCCAAAACTGATTATGGGAACAAATTTGTGTCCGGGAACAAAAAGTTTACCAAACTAATTTCTATTCTTTTTTTTGTTTCGGGAAACAAAAGAATAAAATCAAGCACTATTTGGCCAGTTACCAAATAGGTCCTTAATGTCTAAAATGGTATTTCAATTTCAAGAATGACTTTGAATTTAAGTCCTACAAACATGGACCCTTGACAATTGGCCAAAAAAAAAAAAAAAAAAGGAAAGAAAGACAGAAAGAAAAGGGAAGGGCTCCTATTTGAATAGTCTTAAAATAGAAGAGAGATCCTCAATAAAATCGTCAAAATGAAAAATCATCAAATAAAAGATTTTTTTGGTCTTTTTGCTTATCATACAAAGCCATAGAAATTTTATTTTTCCAAGCATAAGATATGTGAAATCCCGCTCTAAGCAAAATTCAGATGCTAACACATGTATATAGTTTCCATGTTTTTTTTTTTATTTTTATAAATGAATTCATTTCATTACTAGATTGAAATTTCCATTTCACGACTGCCGGTGAAAAAAGTGTTCTACACTAGCAATTTACCTTATCTAAATCCACATAGATTTTCATTTTCTGACTTTTTGCAAGAAAAAAGTATAGAACCTTCATTTCCTTTCGAATTCCTAATGTGTTGAAATTGGAAGGACACTAGGGGGGCAACTGTATGGTTCAAGCTACAATTTGTTAAATAGAAAATTCCTAAAATTTTAAATGTACACTTGCATGTGGAGACTGTACGCAATTAAACATCCTATTTTAAAAATGGTAAGATAATTTCCGTAATTGCAACGAAAACTAACTAAACTTATATTCGTTTATATGAAACTTGTTGCGTGAACCTGACCTAACCAATCGACATTTAGACATGATAATGAATATGTTTTTGTGGAGTTTAACGAAAGACTCACATTCCAATTGGTTCCTCAAGCGACGATTGAATCTTCGTTTTACCTTTGAAATTGACTTTGGAAGAATTTTTTCAACTTGTTGCATGTGCGCATAACGCAATCTCCAAGTTAGAAAAGTGGTACGTACGCCTCAAGGAAGCCCTCCAAGAAGGAGTTTTATTGAATATATTGAATCTTTCCTCCGAATAAGCAAACCTGTGTTAAACTAAAGTATAACCTAATCAAAGCGGAAAATTGTTTAATTACCAATTAATTGTTTTTGTTAAGATTAGCATTGTAATTATTACTAATTCTTTTTGTTTATCACTAGATCATCATGTAACTATTTTGTGAGAACGATGTTATGAATTGCTTATTTTCATCTATAAAAAGCACCTATTTTGTGACATGGTTTCGGCATTTATACTTAGGCTCCGTTTATTTCGCGGGAAATGAATGATTTGGAAAACATTTTCCAAATACAAATAGTATCATAAGTGATTGGATCATTTACATAATATATGATATATAAGTGATATCTCCATAATATTTGCAAAATGTCTTTAACACTTCCCTTCAAACTAAGTCAATATTGTAAATTAACTTGAGTTTGGAGATAATATCAAATAATCACCCAAAATTTGCAAAACTTTCGGGTATATACTACCCCAAACCCTTTAGAAGCTAGTGCGTCGATATTAATTTTTCTAGTATACAATGTGGGTATGCAATAACACCGTTTGAAAGCAAGTACTATCCAAATGAGCTTTTTGATAGATGGTGCGGATATGTGATAATTAACATCATTTGAAAGCGACCGTGGTTCGGATTAGCTTTCGCGGAGACAGTTCAAAACATCGAAACACTATTTGAAAAGCATGCGATGAAGGGAGTCTTGTTATGACAAGTGCATGACAAGGACCCCCGATTGGTAGTGTTGGGGCCAATGCAACAAGGTTGATACATTACGTGGTGAGGCTATCTAGCCAATATGGAGTGTTGCGAAAAAGAAGATAAACATCGAAAGAGAAACCAAATCGAGGTTTCTATCTTGCCAACATGAAGTCTTGCGAAACTGCCGCCGTATCACACTAGCTTTAGAGAACTTGATTGTCCCAAAGAAGGTGGAAGAATGACCTGAGGGAAAATGGCACAAGTTAGAGGATGAAAATTAGGTTTGAACCTTTATTACATCAACTGGTAAGAAGAAGAAGAAGATCACAAACAAAGAAACAATGTGGAAGGTTCCATGAATTAGAACACGAATGTGTTATAATTCATGATCCTATACCATAGCTGCTAACTTATTTGTGATTTTCTACGAACAAATCAATCAAATGGAAAGATAACATAATACAAAACCCCCCCCAATCAAGAAGCCTCCCAATCTACAATTCGTCAATATTATTTTCTTCTCAGTATCTTGTACAAGTTACGCTCGCGCTGGCTTGGAGGCTTCTCCACTAATTCTCGTTTGGCCAGTCTTGATTCGCCTCCATCAGGCTCTTGATGATAGCTTCAGAAGCATTCCTCAGGAGCTCTGACCAATCCCTGCAAGGGAACATATATGTTAGAATCTTATCTGCAGCATATGCAAAACATAAATTTAAATCACATTAATTTGGTACACAAGATTGAATCTATTTGGAGCTAGTGTTTTGGGGTTAATCAAAGCTAATGTAGTAGTTCATAAGGAAGGAGGGAGTTTGATTCTAGAGCCTCATTTCATGATATTTTGCTAGAAATTATCAGAGCCAAACTGTTTTACTTCTTGTGGGTTTTGAGTTGGAGTCAATTTTAATGTGTCACTTGACCCCTTTAACTTTGTGTTATTCTCTCTTAGCATATAATTCCTTTTTCCAAATAAACATTTTGCAGTGAAAATTGACCTAATGAGAGGAATGTTTAAGTAATCTAGTTTTTAGTTATGGACTTATACTTGTTCATGCATTGCGTTGCAAATTTAGAGAGATTCGTTTCTAGAGACGATGCTATCATAATGATATGTATGGTATCTAAGTTCAAAAATCAACTTTATTTCCCGGTTAAAAACGTCTGTATTTTTGTAGAAATTAATGTAAGAATAAAAAATTTATCATGATATTTCTTGTTAGAGGGTAATCAATTGGCTTCAAATTGAGCTAAGTAAATGAAGATAGATGAGATGTGTATACCCCATCGAAGAGTCAAAAGTGATTCCCACAATGTTCTTGGCTACTTCAATTGCCGAATTAAACCTCTCAATCTCCTTCTCCGAACAAGTTCCATTATAAAGAGCTCCATTGTCAAGAGCTCGAAGCTGAGAAGGCTTCACATCACAAAAGATAGGTATGACCTTCTTCTTGGTCTCCATCATTAGGGCGAGCTCGTGTAAACAAAAATACGACTCACAGTACCGGGGGGAGAACAGGGCGACCCCGATCCTGCAGTCAAGGATCGCCGAGTCAATCTTGTCGAACAGATAGTCCCCAGGCCGCATGCTCCTGCTGTCCAAAAAGGGACAGAGGTCGAGCCTCGTCAGGTAGTCGTGCAACAGCCCGGCGACGGTCCGCCGGGTGTCGATCCGGCGGTGGTTGATGAACACATCGTAGGCCGGCCGGCAGACGGCCTGGACCGGTTTCTTAAACCCGGACAACGCCCGGGAACAAGCTCTTGGAGAGGGCTAGCGAACGTTGCATGGCACTCATCCTTGATCAAGAAGATGGTGATGATGATGAGAGAGGGCGATCAAAGGTTCTTTTCGATCTCGTTCTTCTCTGTCGATGTTTGTAGGTGTCGTTGCTGAGGTTGTTAAGCGAGTTTATATAAGGTTGATGGGGGCACGACTGAAGACCCGAAAAGGGTGTTGGTACGACTCTTGACAGAAGAATTCCACCATTTCTCACTCATCAGATCAAACCCTCAAGAAAGTACTCGGCAAGGTACCGCTTTTACTTTCCAAAGTGCTGCATTCTTGCTTTGGAATTTCATTTGGACTTTCTAGGGCTTACGTGGAACGGCGCACAGAAACCTTCAAACACGGTTTTCTCCCCTCTCCCTCCTCCCGGGGTTGGACCGGGCTGACGTGGACTTGTCGGGCGTTTGTTTAGCAGTTTTTACGGTTGATCCGATCTGAACGGTCAATTCCCTCGATTTGACGTTGATCGCCATTGCGGCGTTTGTCTCTTGTGTGAAACTAGGGTTTTGCTGAGACCCGTGCACACACAAGCCATGACATGAGTGGTTTCGTCGGGTTCAAGGTTTAACTTTCGGAGAAATTCATGGATAATTTCGCAATAACATTCTTTATGCTTCTATGTCGGATGGTCATGACTGACGACCCCCGCGTTTATTATGTGAAAGCACATTAGAGTGCTCCACCAATAGTTTGTTTTCTTTCTCTTTATTTATTAATTTATTATCATAATTTTTGGGGATATTTCGTTTTTCATACTTGAAAGCTCACCTTCACTATACTCCATCTCCTTTATTAAAGTTCCTGGTTAGTGTGCAAGCCATTTAATGGAAATGGCGACAACAACAAAAAAAGTCATGAACATATTGTACCGATATCGATTTAGTCGTAACCTTTTAATTTGATCAATTTAGTCATAAACATTTTAATAATTAGCCAATATAGTCTTTCCAATCAATTTTAACCGAAAATCACTACGTGGATACCAGCTATTATATGTGACACGGTTAGCGCTGACGACCTCGCCGGCCATCTCCGAGGGCCGAGGACACACAGAGGAAGAAGCAAAATAAGAAAGAAATAAAAGAAAATATGAAAAAATTCAAAAAAAATGTAAAAAATTGTTCATGTTAGCACAGATCATGCCATGACAGACGGTCAAAATCCACTTCAGCAATTCCCGACCAAAATTGGCTAGAAAGACTACATTGGCAAATCGTCAAAAGATTTAAGACTCAATTGGCTAAATTAAAAGGTTGAGTAGTGAATTGGTATCAATAAAATATGTTTATGATTTTTTTGATAATTTTCCCGATGGAAATGTGATGCAAAGTGTGGGTTTTCTTAAAGGATATTTCGGACCTAAACATGGCCTTAAAATACTCAATCTTGATTCTCGTCAAGACCTCTAGATCACCGGGATGTAAAACTTCTATAGGGTATTTTCTCTCCTAGGGGAAACAAAAATACAGGGAAAATTAAGGGTGCAAGACGAGCGAGTACCGGCACGTTAAAATAAAAAATGCATCCATGGAGCTTGCTTGGTTACAGGAAGGCCACGGAGGCCCTTATACATAACACCAAGGTTCCAAGGATCACATTTCCCGATGGAAATCTAATGCAAAGTGCGAGTTTCCTTAAAGGATATCAATTTATTTCATCAAAGGTAAGAACCAATTGAAATATTCACTTGATATTTATGACTCTTCACAACGGATAACAAAGTCTTGGAGAGAGTATCATTCGAAGGGTCTGATCCATCTAACATTAGAAATACTTACTTCACAATGGTTTTTGTTTACCCAGTTATTTCACAATCGTTAAGAGAGGATATTTTCCGACCAAAAAAATAAGAGAGGATATTTCCCCTTAGTGAATATATTTCCTCAGCTCCTCTTTCCTTCCTTACAATAGGCGTCGGCTTGCATGCTTGGTTTATAATATCATCAAGAAGATAAAAGCGTGATCAAGTATGTGAGAGGATTAGGCACTTAGTACATGCGAGTCCTCACATTATCGAGTGCAAAATATTTCATGTTCGAATCTCTCATCCGAATTTTCGTTCACATCTTTCCAAGATGCTGAGATTAGCAGATGGGCTCGGAATTGACCTCCGACATTTGTCTTTCTCATAGTACTCAAATTCTATCAAGCAATCGCTTAAGGAGCAACCTAATAGATTTTCAATAATGCCATCATGCGTTTCGATAGAGAAGTAAACTTGTTTAGATAAGAATATGTGAGAGAGAATTGTGTAATTCTAATATAGTCAATAATGAAGAGTACACGAGTTATTATGGTTTTGACAACATATTATAATATTAATTATAAACAATCATGATGGTAGGAAAATATAATCCCAGACAATTTTTTACACCAGTGCATGCCTTTGAAAAAACATGGATATGTCATGAACTTTTTTCCAATGATAAACTAATCGAAATCAAAATGAAGTGGTTTGAATGCCAGTACAATGGAAATTGAAATGACACAATGGATGCAATTAACTAGGAATCAACTTATTGAACATCTCTCTGACAAATGGAAAAATGAACTTGAAATCAATCGCATCCACCCCTTTGATACAAGCATTGGAATGAAAATGGTCGAACTAGAAGTTCTTGCTTCCGTCATATGTCTGCCCAAATTGCCATCCAGCAGGCGCTACATTATCAAATTCTACCGTCGTCCCATCACTCACAGTGACTTGGAATGACAAACTTTGGCCCGTCAAAACAATTCTAGTCTGCCAGTTTTGCCCCCAGTTACGAGTCATAGTAATCCATTGGGTGTTTGAGCCCTTGATCTTCAAGGCATTCACATCGCCGGCGCCACCAACGTTATAGATTAGCACAAGGGTCCAGTACTGATTTCCCTTAATCTCAAACTTGACTCCTCCTTGCTTGGAACACAAGACGCGGCGATAGCGGACGGGAATGACACCGGCCTTATAATATGCTATCTTCGTGAACATGGGCATAGACAGGTCGAAATGCTTTTGCGGAGGGTTGCACCAGATGTCCTCTGTCTTAGAGTAATTTGGAGGGCAAAAGTTTGTTGCAGTGACTATGATCGAACCGGCGTTCGGGATGCACCACTTCGGGTCGTTGGTACAATAGATCTCAAAACAAGCACCGCAACTAAGTCCATCATTGAAAAGGGCTGTGCTTAGCGCTGCGGTCGCTAGTCCATACCCTTGTTTTTTGAGATCTCCATATCCACAAGCTCCCTCTGCAGGTAATGACCATGAACGAGAAACAAATCAATAAACATCAGTGACATAAAATAGCCTAATTACCCATCTATATTTAGGTCCTCACAAAGGAGTACAAGAAATAAGAATACGGCAAGGCTCCTCTATCTTTCTCCTTGCCAAGAGATTTCACTTACGCATGGTTTCTTGACCACTCATGTCACCGTAAAAAGTTGCACGCGCATCGTACCAATTACTGTCTATAGCAGAAACTACCACTGCCATAGTTAACACTAGAAAGATCTTGTAAACAGCCATGGCAAACAGAGATAAAGAAGGTAAAACGTTGAAACAAGCTAAAGAAGAAGCACATGAAACAATGAAGAGATTGCCAGTGATTTACACTCATCACATTTGCCCACTTTTGGTATTATGGACTTCAAAAGGTAACAGACACAGGATGATATCCAATCTCGTACTGGTTTTTCACAATTTTTGGTAAGTACAGGAAAGATCTTGCGATTACTTCTGCAAATATTTGGTTTTCAGAAACCCTAGATGGAGTTTACAGCTTTCTTAATTAAAGATGTGTTTTGGTAGCATAGCTTGAAAGATGAGAATGTGTAAATCCATAGAATATATTATTTGTGTCGTGAATATTTACTTTCCTGCTTGCGTTGATAATTATATATAACTTTTTTTTTATATTTTGAAGTTAAAATTTGCTGTTCAGATTCTCATAGATTTTTTCCTTGGAGGACGTCACTAAATTTGTTTTCACAGTATAACATCCATTGGAACTAATACTCTTCCATGGTTGTTTTCTCCGGTTGCCCACCCCTTGCAAAATGAAACATGCGACTCTCCTCGCTCCGTTACTAGAAGAAAATGATGGCTCCGTTACGCTAGAATGGTCCTAAGTTAAACCCTCCGAAAATTTGAGAAACCATTAATGTGTGAATAATTTTCTATAAGAGAACATCCTCACAATTACATACAGGCATATTGCAAATTTGTTAAAATGGCAAGAAGAGAGATAGAACAGGGGTCTGGATTCATCTAACATTAGAAACACTTGGGTAGTATGTAGTATGTAGTACGAAATACGTGGTCTCTTGTTTGACTCCAAGAAAAATCACGCAGCACACTTGGGAAATGAAGCCTTGGTTACGCTCGAACGACTCGTAGACTCGTCCTCTGGGCCAACTTTTGTCTTGGGGCACTCGCTTTTATATCAAGAAAACTAAAACTTTGGGTCAAATATACAAAAAAAAAATCACCTAAAACATGTGTTTGATTCGAGATTAGGGTTAAGCTTGCAATTATTGTACATAGATTTAGACTAGCAAAGTAAACTCTTAATTCCTTATCGGGAAGAGGTCTATTTGACCCGATAAACAAGATCACTTACTTTATACTTTTTGAAGGTTCGGGCGTAACTTATAAGTTACTCTCACGCATTCTCTTGGATCGAGTATTTTTGAAATATAAAGTGAAGGGAAGGTGTATTGAAATAAATATACGAAATTGTACATATGTCCACATTTGTTTAGTTAAGTTGTTGAGTTTCACAGAATAGTTGTTCTACTATTTTAAAAAAAAAAACCTAAAACAGGTTTTTGATTCGAGATGATGATTTAGCTTGCAATTAATGTACATAAATTTAGATTAGCACGGTAAACTTTTAACTCCTTATCGGGAAGAGGTCTATTTGACTTGATAGACGAAATCACTTACTTCATAATTTTTGAAATTTCGGGCGTTAACTTATAAGTTACTCTCACGCATTCTCTTCAACCAAGTAGTTATGTAATATATTTCGTGGAAGCATTAATTTTGGTCTTTGCTTTCTTCCATTAAGTACACTCAACGTACTTTTATATCGTTCCCTTTGAAAATAAAAATAAAATGTATAAATCAGACAAGAGAATTCGACATAATTAGGGTGAAAAAACTTATTGACTTATTCTTCTTCATCTATTGATTTCTCGATCTTCTTTCATTCTCCATTGGAGATTTGTCCTTATTTGCTCTTAGTTGCAGAATTGCCCTTCACTTCTTTGATGGGCAGAAGAATTTGTTGATCACATTCAAGTTCGAATGAGATCATATACGAGAATCCCCGCTTCCCGAAAAGTGCAGATTCTCGATCTTCTTAGCTCGCAGTTTAGCTGATACTCTCTCAAAGATTTATATATAGTGTGATCTTCATGCGAATGGGCCGTAAATTTTTGTACCAGTTGGATGCAAAATTTCAGGATAGAAAGAATTGTTCTACTTCAACAGTTGAATCGCTTCTTGCTCTCTTTTCGGCTTGAAAGCCTCGTCAAGCTCTCCTGAAACAGTCTTCATGAACCACACGTATTCACACCTTCGTTATTTGAGGACTTGCTTTGCATTTCATGTGAGACCGAGCCAATGTTTTTCTGAAACTTCACAGAACCCTTACGAACTTTCTCTTTTGGGTCAGTCTCCTGGTGTGAAAAGCTGGCCCTTCGTCCACCATTTTGAAGAAGAAGCGTTTCGTCAGCTTTGAAATCGGTCAAACCCTAGCTTGTGTTTGATAAGACAAACGTGACTTTGGACTGTAGGCTTCGAGGGTTTAAACCAGTGCGGTTTAATTTTCTCTTGTCAAAGTGTCTGGAGTAAAACCAGTCACAAATTGAGAATATTAATAAACGAGAGAGCGAAAGGGAATATGCTTGGAGATCAAGGGAATATGTGCCTCAAAAGTCCAAATGAAAGTTGAAACACTAGGCTTTTCTTTCGTCTTTTTGCCACAAACCATACACAGAGAAGTCCTCAAGGAAATTGTCCGACCCAAATTCTCCAGTTTTGGCATGAATTGACTCGATCTTACCGTACCCAAATGGCCAATTATGTACTTCATACACCCGTCACCATATTTCTAGCATTATTTATTTTGAATAATCTACATTTGTGTATTCCTATTTGACTTTCGGCTGTTCTAGACATTTAATACGTGATTAGATGGTACAGTTAGATTGTTAATTACAAAGGGTAATGTCACGAAAGGTCCTTGGAATTTTCTTTGATTGTTCAGCGTCGTCTTTGAGATTTTTTTTTTTATTCAAGATAGTCCTTCGACTCTTAAATATTTGCTTGATGTAGTACTTTAAAATTAAATGGAGGATACGAGCTTAGTGGTGGTAAACGAATATGATGGTCGCAGTGTCCGAGTTTGGTTCTGGTGCACAAGTCACACGGTGGCGGGGACCCAGCTTCTTGGTGGTTGTCGTGCGTTGTGAGGGGTGGTGGCGGAGTTTGGTGGTGGTGAACGCCACCTTTCACAAAATAACGGCTAGTGAACGGTGTTATAGCATTCACATCTGCAAATATCGTTAACTTTACACTGAATTTAAGTTCAAGGTCTAAAATGGAAGGATTCTATCGAGTCATTATCCAGTCATGATATTAAAAAATTGCGAACGGTCCCCAAAACCCAGATCACAATCCCACTTAACTACACTAGCTCGCAAATAAATGTAAAGGAAAGTTAGGCCTCTATGTAATTTTCAACAATTATTGTTCATTTTGGAGCTTCTACAACGAAGAGATGTTGGTTTATATGAAAGTTTGGGAATGTCCAGAGTGATTTGTGATTTTCCAAATATCCGGATATTGCAGAAGCGTACGTAATTCTTTTATAATTTTTGGATTTTGAAGTGAAATTTCTGTATTTCCAAGTTAAGCAAGGAAAGTTTATAAGCAGAAGCCAGATGTGACTGGCTATGAAATTAGGATTCTAACGGAAGATATTGGATCTCATCAAAACTTGTATGGCTTCTTGGGTCTAAATCACTTTGATCTTCCATCCACTTTGCCAAAACAAAATTAAAGCCCTCAAGTCGGAGGCTAGAAAGTCATGACCCGAAAATTGAAATTGAATTGAAGGCTGGAGTGTTAATTAACTGTTTTGTTTGTATATTTTGATTAGGCAAATCAAATGTTGTAATTAGCCTGACTAAAGTGTTCATGATCGGTAATTTCGCAAATATGGCCAATTAAAATGCTGCTACTCGGATTGATCTTTGCTTGTGTAACAGAATGGAATTGAAGATTCGAATTGATTTTAGAGGGAAAAATATTCGGCCTTTCAAAGTTTTCATTCCATTTTACTTTGTCTATGAAATTCAGGCTTCGCTTGTTTCATGAAGAATTAACTTTGCTTAAAAATGTTATCAAATGAACTTATTTCAAAATCAATTTGAAGTTTTCATTCCATTTTTCTCTATTTGGCAGTATTTCAAAAATAATATGTAAGTCTTTTTTTTATGTTTGTTACAGGAAAATTATTAAACACACATTTGAGAAAAAGTCTCGAGTACAAATCTTAGATCCTGGGTTCGAACGCTGACGACTTAAGCCTGGCCTTCCTCAAGGCCAAGCTAGGGGTCCTAATCCAAGTGTCGAGATCCAGGCATATTTGAAAATGAATTCTAATTTCAAAGGAGCATAATTTAAAAATGCTTTTTTTAAAGGATGTCTATTATTTCTAAATAAATTTGCGAAAGAAGCAATCATGATTGCGCAATCCTCTTAGGCCTCGTTTGGTAAACCAGACATAACTCTGGATAGGATAATTTATATCCTATCCGGTGTTTGGAAAAACACACAAACCGAATATAACATGATAGGATAAGAATTCGACTAAGAGAAAATCATGTGCAAGTTTTCACCTTGAAGACCAGCACACAACCTCAAATTGGAGGTTGTTGGCCTCAAGGGACTAGATCTGCGGTCGCTTGAGGCTAGCCCTCGACCTCGGTGTTGGATGCGGCCTCTAGGGTCGTGGCCAACCCCGGAGGACGCGATCACAAGCTCGCCTCGTGTCCATCGATATTGGGGTCACCAATGGGGGACCAACTACTGCAAGATAGCATGAGATCCCTTCATCTGGGTGATTGGCAAATGACCGTTCTGGGTCAGAGCTGGCCATGCTGTTGAGTGTTGGTTCAGGGAGAGAGGGATTGGCGAATGACTGTATAAGAGGATGAAGGTAGATGAGGATGGAGGTGTACGTGACTTCTGGGCTGTTTGGTGTTGAGTTGATAAACCTTGGCATTGTCGATGAAGGTTAGTAAGAAAAGTGGGTGAAAGGGTTCGCCGTCTCGAGGTTCACCTTTCGAGACCCAATGCCGGGGTAAGTCTCCAGCTATAATTGTGGTTGTGGAAATGAGTTCCTGTTCATCAATGATTTACCCATCTCTACTCGCCGGAGCTTGGACGGTGATCAGGATTGGCGTGCTGTGGAGGATGAATCGGTGGTCTTTGTGAATATCCTTGTCTTGCTTGATTCTCTAGAAGGTTGAGGACTTGCGCCATTAGTTGCTGCAGATTCTCTAGAACACGCTCATGCCTTTCATCATGTACTCATTCCGAAGTCAAGCCTCTAGGAGCCGAATCACTCATCTTTTTTGGAACGGAAGTATAAAGCGGTGAAAGGAAGAACTCACCTAATTAGTTGAACTTGAAAATCCGAGACCAACTTCATGCATGGTGAGATTGCTGAACGCATTTGACGGAACAAAAGTATTTGATGTGTTTGAGAAAAAAATAAATTTGGGATGGAAGAGTTCACTGTTTAAGCACAAAAAAATTCTCCACTAATTAAGGATAAAGAACTTGAAGGTTCACCATTAACAAATTGAATAAAAAATCGAAGGACTATAAGGTTCACTTGGATAAAGAATCGAAAAAATCACTTGCTTGAGAGAAATTTTCGTATATAATAAACTCACAAATCTGCATTTAGACAACTGAGAATGCACCTCTTATTTATAGAGAGACCGGGACACTAAACTAGGAAACATCGAACTAAGAAACATTAAACAAGAAAATTTTAAACTTGGAAATATTAAAATAGAAAATATCGAATTAACAAAATTTAAACTAGGAAACCTAGTCAAATTAGGCAATAAACTTCAACTAGAAACCTATTCAAATTAGAAAACCTACTAAAAATAACTTAACACCCCTCTTGTTTGTCCCACTGTGTAATAACCAAGTAGACTTCCGCCTCTTATTATAATATTTGTACCTATAATAGGAAATCAATTTTTTGGAAACTTACTCAAATTACAAAACGTACTCGAACTGAGAAACCTAGTTGGACCAAGTTTTATTCGCAAGTTCAAACTTGAGACAATTTCTCATTGGGGTTTAAATGAATGGGCACATACGCATGATTTATTGGAATTTGTGATTTTGGCAAGGTCTTAAACTAGCAAATTTACATGAATAGCGAAAGACGCTTGAACAATCACATCACAATATCACTGTCAGCTCCATTTGAGTTTTGTCCATCCGACCGCACCTTCGACATCTTTCATTCCTTGTTGAAAACGAAAGAGTTTTTCCACGTGAGAAGTAGCATGCAGCAGACATTTTGACACAATCAATGATAACGATCCTCTACGTTGTCTCTTTCTTTGACTCCAAGAACATTCATGCAAAGAGACATCGTCTACGTGTGACGCCTTGGTTACGCTTGACCGACGACTCGTAGACTCGTCCTGTTGGCCGACAATAACGGGAAAGAAGGTTACTTTTGTCTCTTGTAGTGTTTGACCTATTCGGCCTTCATTTGCTAAGACCCCCACAAGCAGAAGAAAATCTCACCTAAAATAGGATTTAGATTCTAGATTAGGGTTGCAATTACAATACATAAATTTAGACAAGCATAATTGAAAAAAGGTTTGACAAATTCAACTAGACAAAGAAAATCGCTTTACTTCGTATTTTTGGCTAGACGTAACTTATAAGTTACTTTCACACTTTCTCTTGGATCGAGTAGTTTTGAAATATTATGTTGAAGAAAAGGTACTTTAAATGAGCACACAAAATGTTTCATATGTTCACATTTGTTTGTTTGTTTTTTTTTTTTTTTGGTTGTTGAGTTTCAAAGAATAGTTAGCTTACACGGGACTTGAATTCTTTTTCAAAAAAATTGCCTACTTTTTTTATTAGTTCAGAAATTTTAACAAAAACCACGAATCAAAAGTTCTTAATTTGCATTTCTCTAATCGAAGTTCTGGGGAGTGATTGGTCCAATGTCAAGAATACGATTAGGGTTTCTAAACTTATATGACTTACTCTCCTTCATCAATTCTTTTATAGATTTTCTTTCATTCTCCGTTTGAGATTTGCTCTTGGTTTGCCCTTAGTTGCAGAATTACCCTTCATTTCTTTGAAAAGTAGGAAAACTTGATCATCGCATTCAACTTCCAATGAGATCATATAAGAGAAATCCCTGCTTCCGAAAAGCACAAAATCTTGATCGTCGTTGCGCGCAATTTAGATAATACTCTCATAAAGATTAATTAATCTCCAAATTTAAGTACGTACAACAAATATATAGTTGGAGAAACTGTGAGATTTCTTTCCCTGCAAGCTCGGTTAAATTGTTCTACGTCAGCAATTGAATCGTCTGCTGTTCTCTTCTGGGCTTCAAAAGCCTTGTCAAGGTCTCTTTAAGTAGCCTTCGTGAACCCACACGTATCCACACCTTCGTTGTTGAAGGACTGAAAAAACATTTCACATGCGACCGAGCCAGCAGTTTTCTCTTAAACTCTTCAAGACCCTTTGCGAACTTCCTTTCTGTTCTGGGTCAGTCCCGTGGTGTGAAAAGCTGGCCCTTCTTCCTCCATTTTTGAAGAAGCGGTTCGTCACCTTTGAAATTGGTCGTCAAACCCTAGCTTGTGTTGGTAATAGAAACGTGAGTTTGTACTATTGTAGGCTGCTTCAAGATTTTAACCAGCGTTGGCTTTATTTGTTTGTCGAAGTTTCTGGAGAACAAAATCAGTCAGAATTCAGAATGTTAAGAAACCAAGAGAGAGACGGAATTTGGTTACAAAAAAAAAAAAAAGACGGAATTTGCTTGGAGATCAAGGGAATACACGCCTCAAAAGTCCAAATGAGATTTGAAACATTGGGGTTTTGCACATAGAAAGAGATGTCCTCGAGGAAATTATCCGACGCAAATTCTCTAGTTTTGACATGATTTGACGCGATCTAACTGGACCCAAAAGGCCAAACATGTACTTGATATGCTAGATTTGAGAGCCAAGGTAAAAGAATGGTGAAATATGTACTTAATACACCAATCACCATGTTTCTAGCATTATTCTTTCTAAATAAGCTACCAATGCATATTCCTACTTGACTTTCGGGTGTTCTACACCTTTCAATATGCGATTAGATGGTACACTTCGGTATTAATCACCATGGGTACTATCACGGGGTCCTTGAAATTTTCGTTAATTGTTTAGTGCAGTCCCGATTTTTTTTGTTCAATTTAATCTTTGAACTTTTAACAATTTGCTCGATGCATCACTTTCATCAAATCGAGAGCTGGTCTTTTTTTCTAAATCTTGGTGGTGGCCCAAGTCAGCAATCATGAGACAAAATTAGTGAGATGTAACACCAACTGGATGAAAATTAGTGAAGATGTTGGGTCTCATAAAAAATTGTATGGCTTCTTGGGCCTAAATCACTTTGATCTCCCTTCCATCCACTTGGGGCTTTCCCAAGAATTAAAGCCCACTAGGCAGAGGCCGAACTTCACTTGGAAGTTTTGGAGTCACTTGAATTTTATGACCCAGAAATGGAATTTGAATTGAAGACTGGAGTGCTGATCTTCTTCTTGCGTTGTACATACTCAAAAAGAATTGAAATGGAAGAGTGGAGTGTGGATTTTCTTCTAGTCATTTCTCAAGGAAGTTTCAAAAAGAATCTGGTTGCGATTGTGCAATCCTCTTAAAGTGAAGGAGGAAGCCCTATTCTTCATCAGAGAAGCTAAAGCAATTCAAAACAAAACCGTGTTTTCAGTGTACTCATTCAAGCCTTAGTTAAAGGGTCCACTCAACTTACCATTTTCTTTGAGCTTCGTCCTCGCACCATTCGGTTTTTGAATGGTCGAGACACCAGATCGAGTCACTGATCAACAGGTTGAAGACCCATTAGACTTTCCATTGATTCTGCACCTTGGTGAACTAGTTCCTCGTGGTCTAGACTGTTCGTTGAATATATATGCACCGAAACGGTTTCAATCAAGACAGGCTCTTGGTTTCCTGATACAGGAGCTTTCGCAGCACATGACTTCTGATGCTGGGAAGCTGAAAGAGAGAGAGGAGTGTTGTGTGCGCGACAGCAACGGAGAGCTTTGATCAATCACACATCAGCAGCGAGAGCAGAGAGAACGAGCAGGATTTGGCCTTAAGAAGTGAGGGACTAGATGGGGCAAAACATACCTTTCTCGGCCTTTTGGCTAAGATCAAGTGGAAGTGTCTGGTCTTATCGGGTTTAATTTCGATACGATCGTGGTGGTGATCCGCGTGATATAAAATTAATTTTTCTAGGGGGAAAGCCCATTACAGTAGCTTGCTGCTGGGGCTCTCGCGTGTTGCCTTGACGTTGCACTACTGCCTTGGCCTGGCGAACCCCACCAATTCTAGTTTAATTTTCTGTATGCAAGGGCACGATTACTCCTCAAAAAGTGACGATCAGCCGTTTACCTGTTTAGTTATTGACGTAGTTACGAAACTTTGTCATGTTTGGTCTACTACTCGAGGAATTTTACCGTTTGATAGACTAAAAAATAAACAACTTATTAGCATTTAATCTGAAATCCAACCATCTTAGCTCCACTTAAACCCTTCCCACAATTAAGGGTGTCAATAGATCGGTTCAATTTTGCATCGATACCCGAACCGAATTGATCTAAATATGAATGCTATATGTTTTTAATGACCCGAACCGACAGATCTGAATCAAAAAGGAGGGTTGGTTCCGGCTAAAGGGTTTTCCTCCTTCCTTCCTCTTTGTCCCTTCACATCCATCTATCGCAGGATCATAGCAACTTGCTCCAGAGTTGAGCACATCATGATGGACATTTCTCAAGGTCACAACGGGAGGTGTCAAGCCATCTTCTCTGGCAACAACGCACCTCCAGATCCGGAGAGTGTCCTCCCAATCTGGAGAGGATGAGGCTCCAGGACCGCCGATCTCGTCAAACATCTGGATGGCCATAGAGGAAAGAAATAGAACTCGAGTGTCAACAACCATGAACGAAGCTCTGGAGACCAAAACATTTGTGGATGCATCGAGATTTGGATTGCCATGAAGAATTGAATGACCATGAACGACGGTTCTGATAGAGTCGATGGTGAGCTGCCCGTGTTGATCTGTAGGAGGCGCCGCTGAACATAGAGGTCCGGTGGATAGTGGTGAAAAGGGCGATGGAGGAGGCAGAGCTGCTGGTGTAGATGAGGAGGATGGTGGCGGAGACGGCAACAAAGGAGGCAGGAGTGCCGATGGAGAGAGGGCGTTGTTTAATGTGTTTTAGGTTGGTTCTGATATATGATTCAAACCGAGCCAAATCGTCAAGACACCCTATGTTTTTTACTTATTAATTGAACTAGAATGAGACCTGACCCAAAAAGATCTGGAAAATTCGATTCGATTCTGGTAGGTTCGGGTATTTTTTCACCGCTACCCATAATGATGTTCATATTTACCATGAAATTCTCAAACCCTGCACATAATACAACTTGATTGACACATATTTGAGGATCTAATTGCTCGATTAGAAAATTTTTGTTCTACGACTTTGAGTCGCTTAATTAATTGAAAAAGATCTATCATTCAAAAAATTGACCGATACGATATAAACTTCTACGCCCTATCGGCCCCAAATCACTTCCGCTTGGACACACTAACCCAAAGTCAAACAGACAAGATGTGAACCAACTTCAAAACCCTAGTAATATCAATTTGGAAACTGCATTCAGTTGTAGCAGACTCGAACGTTGGGGTTTCAAGAAGAGAACTCTTGCTCCCGAAATGACTGCTCGAAAGTCAAACTTAGAATAATGAGCTATAAGTGAACTAAGAGATGACCTATCAATGAAGTTGCTGAGGAGGAATACAGTAGAATAATGACGAGCAGCACATGGCTTCTCGATTTCCAAATCATATATGGTCATCATGTGCTCCGAGATTGAGCTGGTTTTGTCTCATAAACTACAAGTACACAACATGCATTACCAACTATGTTTGAACACACGGGATCGCCTAAGTCAGAATACTCACAATTCAATTAATGTAGGAAAGAAGATTATTGTGGGCCATAAATTAGTCTAGGATGAATCATGCTTGTAAACGCAAAAAAGTTTGACTTAACGCACGACTCTTATATGTCAGAGAATTATCTAATAGTGAACTTCTAGTGGGTGCTTATGCTGTTTGAGCAAGTAAAAGATAAATTTATGCTAATTATTTTGAAGCGTTAATTCCCAGATTGATCAAGTGATGAATTGGGTATTTACAAGTCAGAAGTTATGAAGGCTTGAATTCGTTTCTTATTTTGTGCAATCATCTCCCGTAAAATTAGAGAGATGCATTTGATCTGGTGTATGAACGTTATTCCAAGATAATTTGATCTTAATCCAAAAAAGGGGAAATAGTAGTAAGCATATTAAAATAAAAGATGTTAAATAGTTATTATTATCATTATTAGGTTTTTTGGAGACCATTGCTGCCCCCAAACACAACAATTGGTGTATGCATGGAAGAAGAAGGACCAATTTCTTTGAAAAGACAGAAGAACAAAAAGCAAGGAGAGATGAAAAAAAACAGAATTGAAAAAAAAAAAACAGCAAAGAACATAAAAATGATGCATTCTAATGATATTTGCTGCTTTTCACCCTTTGGCACATGTGACTGCTTGACTTGCAAGAGGAGCATTGTGAGCTGGTGGATGCCAGCTTCTTTGCCCTTTTAGCAAACACTGAAAAGCTAGCCCAAGTTTTATAAAAATTTTAAAAATTATTTCTTCAATCTTTTTTAAATCAAGAACTACCTCTTAAAAAAAAATCAAACCTAAGACCCTGTTGGATCTCAGTGAGAAAGGACCACCTCACCACACTTCTTAGGTCCAGTTCTAATTCCTCTATTTTTTTTTTGTTGAACTTTCTATTGAGGATGGAAGATGGGTTTATCTAAATTATCATAGTGATGATTCTATTCTCTCACATAGAGAAAATGAAATAATAATAATATATTAGAAGACAGGAGGAAGGTCATGTGTATATCCAGCTAGGCCATCACACATAGCTGTGGCATGGCTGGCTTGTTCTATTTCCAGCCTTGTTTACTTGCTCACCTTTTTGGTGTTGACTGTTTTTGAGGTGTCAAACCACATAAAAACCAAAACATGTTGGGCCATTATCAATGATGTTGCAGCTTCTGTTCCTGCTAGAGAGAGAGACCAAAGATGTTTCACATCTTTTTTCTTTCCATATATGTATTATCACATGAGATACTATTAAGAAATCTGTGAATCATCTCATGCCACACATATTAGATGAGTTAACACAGTTTTGTGTTCAGACAGAAAAAAGAACACAATTTTGTGACCATTGAAAATCCTAGTGATAATTCCACGAAATTTCAGATTTACTTAAAGTTGGACAAAGAAAAAACACAAGAGTTGAGTGTGAAGAGAAGTGATGAAAAAGATAGATTAATAAAGAATGAAATATATTTAAAAATAATCTCAACCAGATGGGAGGTTTATGAAACTCTAGATAATTATTTTGATTTCGAATTTAGAAGGTCAGAGAACTTGTCGGTCATTTTGATTATCTCAAATTATAATTTTGTCCATTTATAGTTAGTGTGTGGTCATAGAGTTTCTAAACATAACATGAATTTTTCATGAAGTTTTTTTTTTTTTGTAAAAGTTTGATGCTAAAGTGGCCATCAAATTTGTTTAATTAATAGTATAGATGCTTCCATGACTTTTACCTTAGATTATGTTATAAATAATATTTTCAATATCATACTAGAGACTGAATTAGATTTATAAGAGACAACGGCAGTCGAGTCGGGTTAAAATGCACAAAACCTAACCAAAAAAAGGGGGCCAAAAATTGGATAAAAATCGTACCCAATAGCCAATTGAATCGGTCGGACCGATCTCTACAATTCAATATTCAAAATATCGATTAATATAAAGATTTATATCGACTCAATCTTTCACTTGGCCATGATAAACAAACCAAAAAAATCTTATGGTAGATCCAGCCAAGACCAAATAGACAGCCCTAGTTGCATGATAAAAGAGAGAAATTGATGTTGACACTCCACCAAAAACAGGTCCACACAAGATTTCTGCTGCCGCCCATGAATGAAAAGGAAAAACGCATTTAATAATGAAAACAAAAGCCACCGTCTTTTCCGGCTTTGACTCTTCATGAAACAAAAATTTCTAGCAAAAAACCTCATATTTCTGTAAAATTAAAATATTATTTATTTATAAAAATACTCGACAATTATTTCGAATCTAATTTCGCAAAATGAGGGATACATGATGATTTCCGTTTGTCCATCAATAATTTTGCAATGCTTATCATTTATTTTAAAATTTAGGGACGAAATTTGACAGATTTTACTTTTAAGTTACTATTGAGTTTGCCTTTTTTTTTTTCTTCCTTAAAGGTAGAAAAAGAGATAAATCGATTTATTCTGTCGGCTCCCAGCATCAGTTGGCATATCACGTCAATCCAATTATTCAAACCCAATGTAACTTTATGATCTTACCTGGACCTCCAATGATTGTCGGTCCAATCCCCACTACTCAATTAATAATTAGACCATAATGAAAACTATGTTCATCTAGCTAAAATAAATGAGCAGGCATAAAGTCTATCATAATTAAAAGTGATCACGGACAACTTCAAACTGTAATCTTCTCCAGGAGTGAGATTATTGGGTAAACTATCCTAAACTTTATTGTGTTTAGAAGAAAATGTACACATTTGACATCTTGGCTTATTGTGCTATTTTTTCGGTCCTCAAACTTGTGATATATGCAATCCGAGTCTTGAATGTAGTAATTTTTCCTTATCAAATCACTCTAAGATGGCATATCCGACGGCGCCAATCAAAAGTATGATATTGGAATTATCAGCGTTACTGTGATGGACTAATTTTCGCCCACTAGAAGCTCCGAGAGAAATTATATAAAGATACAAATAAGCAAATCTTTGATAGTTTTTCATCTATGCTGGCTCATGTTGTTTCCATACCAGACTTTTAGCTAGCACAACAGCCACGTCAGCTTTAGTCAGTCGAAATTGGAGATAGAGGGACTTAATTGGAAGAATTCTTCATTTTCGCAGACTCGATTGCAAAAGTTACAAGTTTGAGGTCCTCATTGGAAAAAGGGTGCGGGTCCGAGGACTACATGTGCACATTTTCCCATGTTAAATATGCACGGATTGATTTCAAACGGGGACGATCTCACCGGTAATCCATCTACTACTTTCCCAAGTGCACCTTCGCCATGGTCCCGAGCTCGAGATATGGCAGGTTCATGGCCACAAGCTCAAAGCTCGTGCAGTCATGTCCGTCGAGAGCTCGAGCTCCACGGCCATGCAACCGCGAGACTCCGAGTCGAGTGTCCATTGCCACGGCGCTCCGTATCTAGCAGCTGAAATTAACATTAATCATATTTCTGAAATCAAAGCACCTTACACTGTTAATATACCAAATAAGAAGACATTGAAACAAGATATGATTATGAATGACACAGAAAAAAAAAAATGAAGAGGGAAAAGAAAGGAAATAGAAAGAAAACCAAAGTGGTTGGGGGAGAGAGAGAGAGAGAGAGAGCCTATGAGATGCTGAGGCTCACAGCATCTCTGGTTGCAGCCTGCTTAAGGAAGAAGCAAGGAGAAGGAGGAGCGGCGGCGGCAGCTCCTTCCTTCCCACTCCACACTGTGAAAAAGCTGAGGAAATGTAGGCCCCCCCCCCCACAAGCCCATCTCTCATCACACTCATCATTGTCCTCCAA
Organism: Syzygium grande; assembly: GCA_024733475.1. Lineage (NCBI taxonomy): Eukaryota > Viridiplantae > Streptophyta > Magnoliopsida > Myrtales > Myrtaceae > Syzygium > Syzygium grande. The sequence continues at coordinate 8,946,090 of JAMXDD010000001.1, forward strand.
TCTTTCAGCTCACTCACCTTTGCATGTGCATGACCTCCTCTCTCTCTCTCTCTCTCTCTTCCAGTTCGGAACCTCCATGTATCTGCAGCGCCCACGTTCGTCCATGTCCTAATGCTCTTGTCTTCTTGAGAAACCCCTCTCTCTCTCTCTCTCTCTCTCTCTGTTGTGTGTGTGTGTGTGTGTGTGTGGGAATGGACTCGGGAACTCGTCTTGATTATGCTGTGTTTCACCTCACCCCAACTCGGACCAGGTAAAGATTCACTCTGTGCTCTGCAACTTCACTGTGTCAATCACGAACTGCTCCTAATTTGGGTGATTTCGGACGTGGGTGTGTTCCTGCTGCGATGCTGAAGATGTGATCTGGTGATCTTCTGTGGGGGGACCCAAGAGAAGCTGGCCTCCGGGCTGTTCCAGCCCTTCGTCTCCCACCTCAATTTCGTGAAGGACGAGATTTCGAAAGGTGGGTACTCGATCACCCTCCGCCCGCCCGCCAAAGATCTCTCCTGGTTCACCAAATCCACCTTCGAGAGGTAATGATTCTCGGGCGTCCCATTTTCTTCTGTTCTTGATTTTGCCTTCCCACTGGTCTGTTGCAATTTTACTCTTAGTTTCGGTTGTTTTTGATGTTCTGCATTTGACTTCTTGTTCTTTTGATAAGTGGATGCTGTTACAGAGTAAATAAGTGCATTGAGTTTGCCATTTGTTTTTATCTGCATGATTATATGCAAAAGCATGTTTCTTGTCTCGTGTGAACCGAGAATTTGTCCTTAATTTGTTTTCCGGGCACCAGTTTGGATATCGGAATTCCTACTGTGGCCATATTTTTTTACAAGCTCCTGTAAAAGCTCACTGAGAGTAAAGATTTGTCAAATGCTGTGTCGCTACTACTCGCAACAGGGTCGAAAAAGAGGAGTAAAGGGAGTATTTAATACTGATTCGGTTTGTCTTGCTTTTGGCGCAGATTTGTGCGCTTCGTTAGCACACCGGAAATTCTTGAGCGTTTTATTGGCTTGGAGAAGGAGATTATACAAATCGAGAGTTCACTTGAAGCTTATGACCTGGATATTGCACATGTAGCTGGGCAAGGAGATGGTGGTGTGTTCAAGATCCAATGCTTACTTGTTTTCGGCCAATCTTAGTGTTCCACAAGTTTAATTGAGAGGAAAAAAAAAAGCAATGTGCCATATGGGATATACTTCCTATATTTTGCTTTAAATGACTCGTGAGAGACCTGCTCATCAACAGTAACACACTTCTGGTAGTCTCATTCTATCTATTCGATTTCATATGTAGGAAGCCCTCCAGCTGTGAATTTAAGTATAACGAAGTTGCCTGATTCTTCTAAGGTAGTATGTTGATTTAACTATATTGGATTCAACCATGTTTATGCTTGCAAGAATTTCATTCAAATGCTATGAACTCTTTGGTGTCTACTCCAGCTACAGAGTGAAACTGCTGAAGTAAATGATCTCCCACAAGAGGAAAACTCAAGGTATTTCTTAATTTTTTCTAATAGTATCTGCTCTTTGCGGTGCTTTTGCGAATAACTTATCACTGATTCATTCAGTCTTTCTGATGGCAAGGCTTCGTCTTCAACACGTTCTGGAATCTCGGAAAGCGATGCTCCTCAAATCACAAGCGATGGCATATGCTCGTGGACGAGCTGCTGGATTTGATATGGACGATATGGATGAACTTATTTCTTTCGCGGATGCGTTTGGAGCATCACGTTTAAGGTATGAACAAGGTTGAAGATGAAGAGATTGTGCAGAATGTTTGAGCTGTGAAACAGAACACACAATCTCCTCTAACCGCTTATATAGCAATGTCTTAATAGTTGCAACTTCTCTTTATTCCTTGATGATAGATTCACTCATATTTTCCAGCAAAGTTCAAATCTCTTTCTGGCTGCAATAATCTGAACATGATAAATTAATTACTGCAGAGAAGCATGCCTTGAATTCAAGAAATTATGCGAGAAAAAGCAAGCAGATGTTCCTTGGATGGAAGAACTATCCGCAATGGAGGCATATGTATCATCAAACCTGTCATTTCCTGCGACTTCCGGGATTATGCTTGCCAATGAAATGAGTGCTCCGAGTCAAGGTATCACTTTGCACTATCCAAGCGGAGATGGCTCCAACGACACTGTTGCGGCAAATGGGTTTTCTGGTGAATCAAATGTTGAAAATGGGAAAGGTACTTACTCGTTCTGGGCTTGCTTTTTTCCATTGCACAATCTTTTCCTTCTTTTCAATCCTCATTAGCGTAAGTAAGGATATTTTTTTCGTGTGATAGTGCAATAGAACTTTATTGGTACTCCTTAGGTACATTTTGTCAATCCTCATCTAAATTATCACCCGCTAAAGTTTGTAGAATATTTTTAGGACCATAAATAGATGCTAGAGATGGTAATCTTGATTTGAACCAAACCTTATTGTTACTCCATCTCTATCCTGATTTTGTATGTTTTCTGATTTTCAAGGTATATTGCTAACGCTGAAGTCTTTTGCAGATAATGGTGTTACGTGATTCTTTTCTCATACAGTTTATCTTCACATAATATGCTCAGTGGAAGATAAAGATATAACCTAATTAAACATTTCATGCCTAGTGATTGGGTATCTTATGCTACAACTCGCCATTCGAGTAGACCTATTACTTAAGCAGTCCCACTATCTTTTTGGTCTAGTAAGGATGGTGATGGGGTTAAAGAGCATTTCAGGGTAGCGAAACATGAATTCAAAGCTGGAAGCAGACGATGCCAATATAGAGAATTTCTATCACGGTCCAATTAAAATGTGTTGCACAGAATAAGTTTCAACTCATCCTGTTTGTCATGATGGATATTGGTCAGTGTACTGCACTTCATCAAGAGAGGCATTTTGAGTTTCAAGTATGAGAAGCAAATTTTCTGTCTTATCTTTTAGACTTCCAATGTAAGATTTCTCGGTTCTCTTATTATGATTGCTGATATGAAACTCCATACCCTCTATAATGCCTGTACTCCTCTTTGTGTTTGCCAGAACTCTCTTAACCATACTAGTATATTCTGTGTATTACAAGCTGAACCATCTTGTGCAGATGATAATGTTCCTCAAACTCCATCTGCCAAAGCTCAAATGCATATTCCATGGCCACATCAAATTCCTCCATACATGTACCAGCAAATGCCTCCATATCCCGGATATCCTTTCCCCGTTATGCAGTCTGTTCTTCCTAACAATCCAAATGGCAACAACCAATGGCCTTTCAATTCAGAAGCATCGTATCCCGATATGAAACAGGAGAAGAAAAACGGGTCCAAGTCATCCTCAGAGAGGAAGAAGAAAACTTCACATAAAGAAGAAGCTGAATATTCAGAAGAAGAAACCCACTCCAGCGACTCGTACAGTGGGGAGGACTCCGGAGAATCTGATTCAACTTCACAACGGGAGAGAAGGCATTCCTCTGCAGGGAGTACCAATCGTAGAAAACACAAGAAGAAATCCTCTCGGACGGTTGTCATCCGTAATATTAACTACATTTCATCAAAGAGAAAAGGAGGAGACCCGGATGGGGACTCTGCTGAATATTCTTCTATCGAGGACGAGTTGATTGATGGAGATACTTTGAAACAGAGCGTAGAGGATGTTGTTGAATCCCTGAAGAAGAATCATAAGACCAAGCGGCATACTCACAGGAAAAAGGACAGTGATGACCAGATTCTTGGGAATGGTACGGTGGATGCTGAGGATAAGGATCATGAGGACAACCAATCTTCTCTGGGGAACAAGACAAATGACAACTGGGGTGCTTTTCAGACTCTTCTTATGACATCCACGGACAAAACTGACCAACCATCGCACACTCTGGATGAGCAATCGATGCTCAGAAGCTTCGAGGATGAATCTTCTCATATGGCCAAACGAACTATAAAACTGGGAACAGAGAAAGTTGGAATGAAACTGAAAGCTTCGGAGGATTCGTTGTTTGCGACTGAGGATAGGCGAGGGATGGATGATAGTGTGATCAACTCTGTGGATTTTGGCATCGTGGAGAATCTCCGTCCAAGTTTGAAGAGGGCCGATTGTGGTGATGAGGTATTGTTAATCTCAGGTAGAACTGATGAATATGGAAAGATGCTGAATCACACACCTGCTGGTGATGCAGAGACGTCTTTAACTAGACCAAGGAAGGGCGAAGATTCCTTTATCGCTAACATGGGGACATTGGAAAGTGGAGATGCAACTCTCAAAGAAATGATATTTGACGGCGACTATGTTTTATATGAGGAGAATCAATCCCTCAGGCGTGGGAGAGGTAAAGAAGATGTCGTTGACGATTCTATCATGATACAATCTCGGCCATCAGTCAATGAGCCATACAATGAGTTCCACTTGACGAGAGACATCAGCATGGTTGCCGAGTTTAATTCCGCTGTCCAACGTGAAAATGGCACATTGGATACTTCAGAAGATAGGCGTGACTTATCGAAATCCTACGAGCCCGATGATCTTTTCATGATGCTCGATAGGGACTCTGGGGTGGAGCCTGGCAAGCAGTCTTGGTCTCTGGACTCTGCAGTTGATATTACGCTTGCAGAAGCTGAAAGGTTCTCTAAAAAAGAAGCATGCGATAATGCTAATGACAAGAGTGCTTTGGATGGTGACACCAAGTCCAGGAACAAAGAAGTCCAAGCAAAGAAAGAACCAGCAAAGGATGCGAAATCCAAAGTTGTACAGAGAACCATTGGAAGGAGCAGACCTGACCTAACCAGTAAAACCAAGAAGCCGAGTTCTATTAATCGATCAACTGTTCAAAAGAGCAAATCGGAAAAGGTACCTGTGAGTTTTGGGCACGGTTATCAAATTCTTGACTCCTTTTTCTTTCTGCCATATTTCGACTACAATCAACAGATCTAAAAACTTAAGCTGTGAAAGATAGAGACAAAGCTTGATCATCGATATTTATTTCAGCAGAATCGCTAACTAGTTGTGCTTGTAAACAGGAGGAAGAGATTCGGAAGAAGATGGAAGAAATGATGATTCAGCGCCAAAAAAGAATCGCCGAAAGAACTGCTGCAAGTGGATTAACTTCCACGGGTTCCAAGAAGTCGCCTGCAGATAGCAAAACCGCGAAAACTCCCACCAAGGTCGACAAGACCAAATCTCCATCCACAGGCAGGGAGATAAATAAAGTAAATTCTCAGAACCGAGCCGTGCGCGTTTAGCCATTCATGGTTGCCTTGCCAAAAAGAGGATAAAAAGTCTGATCAGGACACAAAATCATTTGGTATTTAGCTAAGCTTGTTGTGATTCATTTATTACTTACAAATAAGCACGCTGTATAATCTACACTAATAATCATGGTTTTCATACTATTGGTAACTGTTGTCACATTGAGTTTAATAATAGGCATGGGAACTTTACTTGGTGATGTAATATATGGAAGTATATTTTATGTATTTTTTTTTGGGGTGTGTGTACACATTTTGCTTACTTCTAAGTTTCATCAGCAATATGAATAACCAATTCAGTTTGCTGAAAGCATTATTTATATCCTCATATACCCTTTTTGGACCCTTCAACTTAAATCTAATATGGGTAATAAAGTAACGTGCGTTTTTTTGTGAATCGAAACTTGAAAATAACGAAAAAAAAAATATCGGCATGGCAGCATCAACTTTAAGCAGGAAAAAGCTGTGAACAGATCTAACATTAATCGTCAAATAATGACCTGAATTTCGACCCAAAAAGAAAGAAAGAAACTTTACATCTTCAGTTTTATGGTAGAAGATGTCCATATATCCTTTTCTTTTCATGGAAATAATTGGAAAGGGTAAAGAAAACGTTTGCCTCCAACATGGAAGGATAATCTGTATTTCTTGTTTTCTGAGTGACAGAAACACTTCTATTCTTCATAGGGCATCGCCTAAAGAAGAAATAGATTCATCAAGATTTCAATAAGTATCTTCTTTTCCTGTTTTATGCATTGACTTGTCACCATCTCACATAGATGCTGTTACTAAAATTGACTGTGCACAGATTCTCATGGAGGTTTCTTGATGTCGACCCATAAGGATTTTCCATATATTCATTTAGGTAATTCACAATAAAGCGAAAAGTCTAGACAGATAAGTATCCAACATACGACAAAACAAAAAGGCAAATAACCCTAAATCGGTCTTCGCGCGACTTGTCAAACACGAGTGGTAGTGATTGTGTTGGTAAAAGAGCACCTACATAACCAACGTTACATTTGCAGCTGCAAATTATGCTAGACATTTATGTCCAAGGTATGACAAAATAGTGGGTTAAAAGTGCTTTTCCATGTTCAACTCTTCTGATGTAGTTCGATCAAAATCGAGGACAAAACAGATAGATAGTACAGACAGGTACTGTCTTTTTATTTTCAATCAGCAATAAGCTTCTGACTGCACCATCAGTTTCATGCTTGAATTGAAAATATTGACATATCTAGGGATTAATTATGTTCCAGTGTTGATGTTTTGTCTAGAAGAGTGTTTCTGTCACACAATATCAAAACAGATCGAGACCGGCCATAATTTCAATCCAGGTGCTAGCGACAAAACCGGAAACTTTCTAGGTTAATAAGGTAGTTCACTGATGAAGATGACTCCGTATATCAGGAGGCCATTGTGGTGACAAAGTGATCTTGTCGCTGCAGGAATAAGATAATCTAATTTAGTCGAGGATCAACAAATCAAAGCCTTCGAATTCTATGGATCAACTGCACAGACAGGTGAATTCTTTTTGATGATGAAGCATAATTCAAAGAACTGTTCTGAGAGACATCTTTCTACCAACATCTGGCTTTTGCATTACTTTCACAAAAGCGCCTTGCCTTGGCCTTTTATTATTGTCAGCCAATCTTTCGGAAGCAGCCTGAGAGACATTAGATTTTCACTGCACTTACGAAATTTTCTCAGCAAGATCACTCCATTCTTTTCTGGTGACAGAGAAAATGGGTGATCTCAAAAGTAAAAGCCCCAAAGCCAGGGAGAGACTGCGACACCTTGAAATGACGAGAGCCGCAATCGATCAGGTCGTTTGCTATTTCATTAGGACAGTGATAAAAGAGTTGTCCTGTGAAACTAGGCTATCAGAAGATTCATGCTAACCAAGCACTTGTTTTGACAGGGAGTAGCCTACTTTTGTACTGCTTTGAAATCTCTAGGGGAGTTCTGGAAGACGAACCATGAATGGATGGACAAGATCAATTGTGAAGAACTTCATGGCAAGGAGGGCATCAATTGGGAAAAGCTTGGTACACTGCAATTGTTTACTAACCTCAATTTTGCGCAGGCATTAAATTCTCACTGTGATTATTCAATTTCTGACTCCACTTGATGATTTGGATTTTAACTGCAGTTGATGTGGTGTTGGCAACTTTTTATGACCTGATAAAAGCAGCGGCAGAAAGCTCCGAGCAGATGGTTCAACATAAGCAGAAGAAAGATCACAGTCAACAAAACATCACACCTGGCAAAGTCCCCGCGGAGTCTCCATCCAACGGGACCTCCTGGTTTAGGCCAACAACTTTCAATTTGGTATGGAAGACGACCAGAAGTCCTTCTACTGATGTTACATTCATCCCATGTCTTCTGCGGCCTCGCAGTGGTAACACTGCATGGAAACAGAGGCCCATCCAGGTGAGAGGAATCGATACAAGCAATTCGGAAGCACGGCTTGCAGCTGCAGTACAAAGAAGTGCAAATGTAGCGGCCATGGCGGCGGCACCACCACCACCACCATTGCCACCACCAGGAACTCCACCACCACCTCTTCCTACACCCTCGAAAGGATTGCGTACATCGCCACCACCTCTGCCACCATTCAAAGGAGCTGCTCCACCGCCTCCTCCTCCACGAACTGCGACAACATCATTATACACCAGGAAAGCAACCACTAGGTTGAGAAGATCAGCTCAAATTGCCAGCCTTTATAGGTTCTTGAAAGCGAAAGATGGACGGGTCAAATCTAGAGGGTAAATCCGACAGCGGAAGAAAACATCATGCTCGGGGTTCTTCGGGTGGAAACCAAGGGATGGCTGATGCATTAGCAGAGATGACAAAGAGGTATATAGATGTAACACATAATCAATATAGATGTATGGACTGAATTGCAGAATGTACTTTACCATTTTATCCTCCCCATCTCTCTCAGATCGGCGTACTTTCAAAAGATTGAGACAGACGTGCAAACGCATGGAAAAACGATCATAGACTTGAAAGCTAAGATAAATTCCTTTCACACCAAGGACATGGTCGAGCTCCTCAAGTTCCACAACTTGGTTGAATCGCATCTCAATAGTTTAACGGATGAAACACAGGTGGACAGATAGGGTCAGATTGTTACACATGGTTTCCAATACGTAACACTGTGGTCATGAGCTTAACTCTTCTGCGCAGGTTTTAGCAAGGTTCGAAGGCTTTCCTGAGAAGAAGCTGGAAGCTTTAAGAGCAGCAGCAGCCCTGTACTTGAAGCTTGAGGCAATTGCCGTTCGCTTGCAGAACTGGGAGATTGTGCCTCCGCTTGGCAAGCTTTTTGACCATATTGAGAACTACTTCAGCAAGGTAACTTAAATTTGCAATGTAATCCTTCATTTCTTACCACACGAAAACTTTCTCTGCGGTTTTTGTCCAAATGCCTCTATCTACATATTAGACTAACTTAAAGGAACTAAAAATGTATATAGATGAAACGAGAGGTTGACATGCTCGAACAAATAAAGGACGAAGAGGCCAAGAAGTTTCATAGATACAATGTTGAATTCAACTTCAATATCCTTGTAAGAATCAAGGAATCGATGGTCGATGTTTCTTCAAGATGCATGGAGTTGGTACTTAAGGTACTGCACATTCTGTTATTGAACAAGAGTCAGCTTGTCAATTTGGAAAGCATTCAAGAAAAAAAAATTGCCCTCAAACTTGACCCGTTGGATATCTGATGCAGGAAAGAAGAGAAGCAAAGGAGAAAGAGAAAGAGGACACTGCAACGAGACTGGCAAGGCGAAGAGATGGTAACAGCAAGATGCTTTGGAGGGCTTTTCAATTGGCTTTCCAGGTGTACTTGTTCGCTGGTGGCCATGACGACCGTGCGGACAAACTCAGCAAAGAATTAGCTCATGAAATCGAGACCGATTTGTAGCGTCATCAAATCCCGCATTTCTCTAAGTCGTGGCTTCGACCATGCATTATGTTGCAGCATCGCCTGCTAATTCTGTTGATGAGCACTTGACGGTGGACAGATAGGACACAAGTACAGCTGAGTAGCAATGCAATGCAGAAAGTATCTTATTCCATCAGATACACAACATGCCGCCAATCAGAGTTGAGACATTTTGATAGACTATCGTTTTCCCCTGTAACACACACTGACTTGATTAAGAAGCAAATGGTTCTTGACATCATCTGTAGCGTAACTGTTCCAACACTTTCTCAATGCAACGAGTCTTGTAAATACACTTGATTTTGCAGTTGAGCTTAATCCTGAATGATCTGGGAAAACATGACACCCCCCACCTCGGTTGACAGGATCTTATCAAATCCAGATTACATCTGAGCATGGACAACACCGTAATCGTTATCTCTATTCGGTCTCTATGGTAAGTGATGAGGCGATGATTCCTTATTGTTTCTATACAAAATGACAAGCCGAGCTTGAGCAGCATAAACTCCATAACTTCAGTCGCTTCCTCCCTTTTTGGGAAATAGATATGGAAGTTAACAGCTCTAACGAAAACTTCTCCATTTTATTCTGGGCAGTTACAATGGGCAAGCGTCAATTGAAGAGAAGGAGAACTTGCACCAGTGAACACTAATGTTTGGCATCTTGGCAGCTTCGTTCTTAACTTATCTCTTCTTTACTCCGATCACGTGTGATTCTGGTCCAGAGCAGATTTTAGGACAAATTTGGATTGCAGTTTCGCCAAGTGACACATTTTTCACTGGCATTTTTGGCCTTCCCTAAACTTGTGATAGCGAAAAGAGAAGAGCGAGGGACTGAGGAAACGTAGTCGAACAGAAAGAACGAGAGATTGTTCATTGATCGACTCTCGGGGCACATCCATAATCAACATAACACCCGAGCACCATAATTCTTTTTAGGGTTCTAGAACGAGAAAACCAAATAGACCGTAGGGTTTCTCTGTGTAGTATCGATCAACCTTACTGCAAAAATATGTGAAGTAGAAGCTTTTGTAAAATTATACATGGCCTCAAACTTTCCCAGCTTGGTTCTAAAGCAATAGCATGATCGAGTGTTAAGGTCGATGCAAAAAAATACCTGCACATACCCGCAAGAGGTATAAAAACTATGATTGTACGTTGTGAATTAAGAGAGGTGCTACTGTGTTATGCCAAAGGTGGCTGTTATCCTATAGATGAATCCAAGCTATTCTGTCAAGAATAAGTCGTTCGATTGGCACTGAATATCTAAACAGCTATAACATCGGAGAGCAACTTCATAATCTTACGATGGATAACGCAACCCCGTAGTTATAAACTTATAACTCAATTTGCAAAATTGAAAGTGGAAGAGGTCAATGATTCGAATCATAGCACTCAAAGGGGTCGGAACAAGCGACTCGTACGAGGACCGCTATGCCCTGGTTTTCCTCGAAAATATAATAAAAGGATGGTGTGGGCGCATGTGCATAATGCAGTTCATCAGTTCTTGATCTCCAAGGCCAGATTACTTGTGACCCATTGACTTTTCCTTCCTAGGAAATTTCCAGGCAAATTGAGTAAGCATTGTACATTAAGCAACCCAGGCTACGATGTCGTCCAACCAATCTAGAAAAGTTGACTTTTCTATGAGAAATAGAGAGGAGTTGCTCACGGCTTGAAGCGTTTAATCAATACTTTTCCTCCCATATAACACAGTTACTTCTAAGACCAGAAGGCTGACCAGGACTATGAAGACCAAAGCGGTTTTATTCATCAGGATCTCTCGAGCTTTAAACATGGCTACCTCGAGCTGCTCCGGCAAAGCATCGTTCATCTACAACTGCATAACATGCAGGTCACATATATATCAGGTATGACAGTATCCGGTCAAAAAGATGTCATTTTTTTGTATTTTCATCTCCGACTATCCTTGATGAAAATTGAGGATGGAACATGAAATATGTTGTCCAATGTATTTTCCAAAGCCCATCAGTCATCATGCTTGATTGTGCCAAAATCTGTTAAAAATTCAATATGCTCTGATAGCAACTTACTTTGCGCCGAGCATACAAGTTAATTAAAGAAGACAGCTACTGCATCAAGAGTATATCAAACAATATAGACAAAGCAGTTGCAGGAAATACGAATCTGATTTGGATATGAATTTGACAGAAAAAGTTAACGGATTCAACATGTGGATCAAGTTTATGGACAGGCAACTTCATTTGGATGATGGAGCTCCGGCCAAAGACGAATTGACTTGAGAGACAGTATTGGGGTAACTCCTCGATGCTTTACTTCCACAGAAGTAACTGGCCGCCAAAAGCCCTTAAAGGTTCTGTCACACTTGAGAAATTTATGTTCAATAGTCTACCTCATAGCTGATGATAAAGGCAATGGATGATCTCCACGGGAATAAGACAAGGAGGAGAGTGAAGCTCATAGAAATGAAGAGAGCGGCAATCGATCAGGTCTTTTGTTATTTCATCAGCTTCAAATCACCATCCAGAACAGGGATATCACTTATCAGAAGATTAATGCAAATGGTCGATTTATGTTTCGACAGGGAGTGGCCTCCTTCTGCAATGCTTTAAAATCTCTAGGAGAGCTTTGGAAGATGAATCATGAATGGATGGAGAACATCAAGTCTGATGAATTTGGCAGCATGGAGAGCGTCAATTTGGAAAAACTAGGTATGCTGCAAGTCCCAATGAAATTCACTTTGCATGGCAAGACATTCTTGCCGTGATTTTTCAATTATCGATTCCAGTTGATGATTGAGTTTGTTTGAGAATTCAGTTCCTTAATTGTCTTCACTTTTCCCTTTTTTCTCCTGCAGTCAATAAAGTGGTGGAAACTCTTCATGACCTCATAAAAGTAGCAGCAGAAAATTGTGAGCGGATGTATCAAGATGACCATAAGAAAGATCACAGCCAACAAAGCACCGTATCTTATGATGTCCTCGGGGAGTCTCAGGCAAACCAAAACTCCTGCTTTAATCCCATTCCAACTACTTCCATTTCGGAACTGAAGAAGACCAGAAGGCCTCCGACTGATGTCTCATTCATCGCTTGTCTTTTTAGGAGTCTCAGACGTGATGCTGTGAAAAAACCGGAACCCATTCAGGAAAGATTAGCAGAAGCAAGCAAATATGGTGCAAGACCAGCAGCTTTGGCACAAAATTCTTACTTCAATGCAAAAGCACCACCCCCCCCCCCCCCCCCCCCCCCCCCACCTCCACCTCCAACTCCATTGTCTCCCAATTTAATACCAAATCTTGCAGCTCAGCCAGCTCCACAACCATCACCTTCCAAGATCTCAAGAACGGTGTTGCAAAAAAACCACCACCACCTCCTCTTCCTCCTCCTCCTCCTCCTCAGGCAGCACCACCTCCACAACCACCAAAATCCAAGATCTCTGGAACTGTGTTGACAAAGAAACCACCGCCACCGCCAACTCCACCTCCTCATCAGCCAACAACTCCCCTAGAACCAACATCATCCAAGATCTCTGGAGCTGCGTTGACAAATAAATCACCACCGCCGCCACCTCCACCTCCTCACCAGCCAATGACTCCCCTAGAACCAACACCATCCAAGATCTCTGGAGCTGCGTTGACAAATAAATCACCACCGCCGCCACCTCCTCTTCCTGCTGCAAAAGAAGCTCCACCATCTCCACCTAAACCTGAACCTCCTGTACCGGAAAATGTAGCAGCTCAAGGAACAGTGGATTCAGAACCAGCAGCTCACTTAATTGCAGTTGTGACGGATAAAGCACCACCTCCTGCCGCACCATCTTTACCGCCACCTAAATTACCACCAGTTGAAGTGGCTGCAGGAGAACTGCCCCCATTGCCAACAGCACCAAAGATGCCAAGAACTGCACGAATAGTAGCATCGCCACCACTACCACCTGCGCCACCTCCACTTCCTGCACCCTCCAAACGGTCAATTCCATCACCATCACCTCCACCAACGGGCATTAAAGGAGCTCCTCCACCGCCACCTCCTTCTCTGAGTGCAACCAAATCCTTGTACCAAAAAAAGCAACAACAAGGTTGAGGAGATCAACCCAAATTGCAACCCTTTATCGGTTCTTGAAAGGAAAAATAGAAGGGTCAAACTCAGAGACTAATCTGAACAGTGGAAGAAATCGTCAAGTTGGGGCCTCTGCAGGTGGAAAACAAGGAATGGCTGAGTCAATAGCAGAGATGAAAAAGAGGTAGGCTTCCAGTACCTCAACAGACAGTGATCTATCTAAATGATATAAGCTAAACATATAAAGTAAATGGAATTCTCTACTAAACCATTGTATGGTTCTTGTCTCCCAGATCAGCATACTACCAAAAAATAGAGAAAGACATGCAAATGCATGGAAAAACAATCATGGATTTGAAATCCAAAATAAATTCTTTTCAAACCAAGGACATGATTGAGCTCATCAAGTTCCGTAACTTCATTGAATCTCATCTTGAAAATTTGACAGATGAAACACAGGTGAACATAGGCTTGCACAGTTTTTAGCCCCTATCATGCATTTTATTGAGTCCATTATATCAAGATCATAATATAATTTTCTAACATGCAGGTTTTAGCAAGGTTTGAAGACTTCCCCACAAAGAAACTGGAAGCTTTAAGAGCGGCAGCAGCTCTACGCTAAAGTTAGAGGCAATTGTAGCTGACTTGCAGAACTGGAAGATTGCACCTCCTCTTGGAAAGCTCCTCGACCAGATTGAGAACTACTTCAACAAGGTAATTTCAAATTGGTTCTGTAGTTTCTTATTGAACAAAACCTTCTTATCAGTTATATTCTAGATACCTCTATATCTTGAACTAACATAAAGGAACTAAAATACAGATGAAACGAGAAATTGACACGCTCGAACGAATAAAGGACGAAGAGTCCAAGATGTTTCGGAGAAATAATATCGAATTCGACTTTAGTATCCTCATAAGAATCAAGGAATTGATGGTTGACATATCTTCAAGATGCATGGAATTAGCACTTAAGGTACTCAAAATAATTTGAACAGTTAGCTATCTTTGCAATTTACAGATTATTTGGGAAAGAGAACATGAGCCCTCAACTGCGTCCCTTCTTTTTTGGATCTGATACAGGAAAGCAGAGAGGCAAAAGAAATTGAGAACAAAGCGACTGTAACAAAATCACAAACGCAAAGAACCGATTACACTAAAATGCTTTGGAGGGCTTTTCAGTTCACATTCCGAGTGTACTCGTTTGCTGGTGGCCATGACGACCGTGCGGACAAACTCAGCAAAGAATTAGCTCATGAGATTGAGACCAGTTCATAGCACCACCAATCATTCGTGTAGAGTTGAATATTGGTCTCAAGCACCATACCGCATGGAAGCATCTCCAGCTAATTCTGCTTATATGGTATATAGTGGGAGAAGCAATTCCATGGACTCTCGTAAATACACTTCATTTTGCAGTTAGTACATCACACATAATTGCAGTCACCAGAATATCAAAAGCTAATACTTTGATCTTAGAGTTATCTTGTATAGTAGCTGAACAAGCGATACAAGTTCATTGTCATTGCTATCACCTTACAACTTTCAATCCAGCTAACAGAATGATCCATCAAATAGCACAATCCGGTTCATGCTCGAGGGATTGCATAGCATCACGTCAGTTTGCAGATCCGAAAATGGAGAGGCTTCTCTTTTACCTCGTTCAGTTCGTCTCGTAATTCCTCTATGCGAATCTGGCAATCCACGACGAACCTGTTCGTAGCTTCTTTGAAATCCTTCATTTCGCCGGTCCGAGCTCGGTAGAATCCCTCCTTCTCCTTCTCCGCCTCCTCGAGCTCCTCCACCTCGCACCTCAACGCCCTAAAAAACACCAAGCACAAAACGACCTCATACGAAGAGAAAGCCACACAACACGCGACGAATCCCAAGACGACGAGCCACGCCTTCACCTCAATCGCTGCACGTTGTCGTCATACTCGGCATCGAGAGCGGCGATCTCGGATTCGAGAGCCGAGATCCTCAACCTCTGCGAGGCCAGGCTCCGCTCGAGCCTCAAGCACCTCTCCTCCCTCGACCTCATCCCCGCGCGCTTCGACTCCAGGACCTGCGATCTGGCGGCTTGCAGCTCTCTCTCCGCCTGCAAAATTCCCCGCATCTCTCACATCCGCTACCGATTTCCGCCTCGCGAAAGAAAGGAAGAAAGAAGGAAGAAGAAGAAGCTCGGGAGATCGCGATCGCCGGGAGGAGACCTGGAGGAGCGCGAGGCGCTGGTTCCTGGTCCGGTCCAGCTGCTCCAGCCGCTCGCCGAACGCGGCGGAGAGCGACATTTGTCCCCCCCCCTACCCCACCGGATCGGGAAGCTTACCTCCGGCGGCGATCCGGCCGGCGAGAGGCTCCTCCCGGCGGCGGTTCCGTCGGATCGGAACCGCGGATTCGCAGCATCTTAGCGGATCCCCGGCGCTCGAATCGAAGCGGAACGGAGCAGATTCCTAGGGTTTTCGATTCGCGCTCGAGCGGTTTGCTGTACTGTTTGAGCACCAAAAATTCGACGAAGCTGGAGAGAGAGAGAGAGTGAGTGGCGGGAAGATTTTTCCGGAATAGTGACGTTGTCCAGTTCATAAACAAGAGTTAACGGCGTGAGAAACTTTAAAACATACATCCGTGATAAATTTATTTCAAGTTAATATTTTTATCATGAAACTCCAAACTGATACATTTACGATAATTTTACCCAAAACTAATATTTTAACTGCAAAAACCTCAAATCGGTACATTTGTGACAAATTTATCATCCGTTAATTTCGGTTAAATTGAATCAATGCAAAAAAAGGAAAAAGTCACCAAAAACTCCAAATTTTACCCAATGTGACACATTTACCTCGAACTTTTTTGTGATTATTAAAAACCTCAAACTTTTTATTTGTGACGATTTACCCCAATGTACATTGTCCATGGGTATTTTCGTCTTTTTCCGCTTTTTTTTTCTTTTTTACTTTTTTTTTTTTCTACGAGGGGGCTTCACCGCATCGAGGGTGGCCCTCAACGCATCGGGCGAGGCTCACCCTCACCGGATTTGGCGGCGAGCCCCGCCTCACACCTCTCTGGGCAAGAGGGCGAGCCTCGCCCGACCATTTGGCGAGGCTCGCCCTCACTGGATCTGGCGAGGGTCAGCCTCGGGCGTTAGGCAGGCTCGCCCCTCTCGTCGGAAAGGAAAAAAAAAAGTAAAAAAAAAAAAAAAGTGAAAAGACGAAAATGTCCATGGACAATGTACATTGAGATAAAATGCACAAAGGAAAAAAAAAATTTTAAAGTTTTGGTGTTTTAAAAAAAAGTTTGGGATAAAGTTTGGTGTTTTTGGTGGTCCTTTTTTGAGAAAAAAAAAATCATGGTGGTGCACATGTGATAAATGAATAGTAAAATCCAAAATCGGTATATCCGAATTTAACTCTTTGGGTGTCATTAACTAAAGCAATTTAACAATAAGATTGAAACGGAAACTAAAAAAAAAGGGTAAAATTGTCACAAGTGTACCGGTTTTGGATTTTGGCGATCAAAAAAAAAATTAGTTTGGGGTAAAATTAATCTCTGGGTATAAGGGTTTGGGATTTTTCATGACATTAATCCTTTATAAAAAAAAAAAACATTTACGAAAAGCCACAAAAAAAAACCCTAGATATTATATCACCGATTTGCCCTAAACTTTTTTTTTTTTATATGAATAGCCCTATATTATAACCATTTGTGATGCATTAACCCTCAACTTTTTCCCTTGACAGCGGAAACTTCCATATCGGTCCCGTGGCAAGACACATTTACCCCTCCCGACAAGTAGGGGTGATCGGTTCCCGGTCGGTGACGATCCGGTCCGGTAGTGGAGTGAAAGAAGAAAAACGGGAACCGGATTGAGAGAAAAGGTTCTCAATTTTGGGAATCGCGAACCGAACGAGTTGGTTCTAGGACTAATTAGGGAACATTATTTGAGACCGATCCGAAATTTCAAGCCCTTATTTGACACAATGAAACTTGGGATCCTTTTTTAGAAAAAGTTTACTTTTTTTTTTTGTTAAACACTTAAGAAAAATTTGATTCACATGAAAAATTTACCCCAAACTAATTTTTGTCAAAAATAAATTTATTTTAATAAAGTTCACTTATGGTTTAATTAAATTTTACTAATTTTTTACAAATCAATGAATTTAAGATAAATAAAGTTTCCAAAAGTTTATATCCACAATTTTATTAATTTTTTAAAGTAAAATAAATATATATATATATATATATTAAATTATCGATCCAATGGGTTTGAAGTTTTTAGTGGTCAAAAAATTAGTTTGGGGTAAAATTGTCATAAGTGTACTAGTTTGGGGTTTTTCGTGATAATAACCTTTTATAAAATAAGAAAAATTAACAAAAAGCCACAATAAAACCCAAAATATTCCGATTTACCCTAAACTTTTCCGGACATAAAAAAGCCTCGGATTATCCGCCGGATGATATATTTCCTTAAACTTTTTCCCCGACTTGGGAAAATCTAAGTTGCTCACCCCATTTACCGACAAGGGTCTACCAGATCAGTCGGAACAACTTCATTTTTTGTCTCGATTACATCAACACTAATTGCCCTCGTTAACAAGACCTTAATGGAAGGTAGATGTGTCACATAATTATAAGTTTGAGGCTCTTGGTATCACCGAAAACAAAACAAAAAAAAATTAGGGTAAATATCTCGCAATAGGTATAGTTCGGAGTTTTTGGTGAATTTTTCCCTTACTAAAAGATAGTAATTTACGATACTCATGATCATATTGTCGACATATAATATGAACTCCCTCCTAAGAACGTCACTTATCCAAATAATAATGTGTATGGTACTTCCAGCGAACCTAACAATAAATCAACATGAAATCGCTATCCTACGACCAAAGTGCTTACATAGTGATGCGACGTTTCATGTCGATACTTCATCGGAGCGTCAATCACGTTCCTATCAGAATGCATCAATTGCAAATACTTGAGTAATCGAACTCGAAATTGTGGCCTCATCAGCAATATCCAAAAGTTCAGTGGCCCCATTGCAAATTTAATTGAAAATTCATTAGTTCCTCTTCGTCAAGGATTTGGTTCTTTGCAATTTAACCACGAGTCGAGTATTGAAGGTTTTTGCCAACCCTCGAAAAGGTCGGCTCGATTTTAATAAAATTATAGCGACCTTTATTAATCCGGGTGATTTAGGGCGCAATTCCCAAAAAAAAAAAAAGCTACTACCACGAAAAACCCAAAAATCATACACCTGTGATAAATATATCCTCCGTTAGTTTCCGTTAAATTGAATCAATATCACGAAAAATCACAAACTGGTACACATGTGACAAACGGAGGGTAAAAAATCCAAAAGTTGGTAATACCCGTTAATTACCACGCCATCCAACTTACCAATTTAATAATCTAACGGAAGATCCATTTGTCACGGTACCAATTTGAGGTTTTGCTTGATATTAACTCAAAAAAAAAAAGGACTCAAAGTTCATTCCCCCAAAGTCGAATGCGGATTAGTAAGTGAATATTTGTACATGGCAAGTCTCGTTTGGAACAAATGACCTCCGGTTCCTAGACAAAAAAGTCCCCCAAACACACCCCCCTCCCAAAAAAAAAAAAAAAAACCGACCGCACCAATCTCAAAAGTTTAGCACTCGAAATCTTTTCACTTACGTGCCGATCGCGACCTAAATAGTAGTTTTGAAAGCATTCCCCGTTTGGAAGCGTGAAAGCTTATTCGCTTCCGAACCCCATCAAACGTCAAACTTGTCTCTAAAAAATTGTCAGGAGAGCAAAACGGAGCGTGCATGTGGGGGACCCGAATATGATGGACCAAACGTTTGTAGGCGGTGCGGGTGCACTTAATACTATAGTGCACATAGATATCCCCCATGTGCTCCTTCATTAATGTCTCCAAAATAATGATGTGCATGTTTCCTACTAGGCATGTATGCAACATCTTACAACTTGCTTGTACCTTTTTCTTTTTTTTTCGGGGAATCGAGCTGTTCGAGCCCGGTCAAACGGACCCGACGTGTCCGTTCGAGCCGGGGAGAAGTTTGACATGGGAAGCTCGACCGGCGATGTTCGCGTTCAAAGGCTCTCGCCGCCGGAGACTCGGTTGCGGTCTTCGATTTCGGAGGGTTTTTTGCCCCCGCGCCTTTAGATAACAGTTGACGGCGGCAAAAAGTCGTGCAAATCCGATCTCGGGGTTTTCGATTTTGACGAACGTGCTTGCTCTACTCGGTCGAATTTGGAGTTAAAAGGAAATTTTCAATTAGAAATGTTATGCAAAATTCGAGATTTTGATTACATGAGTTAGCGATATTAGGATATTTACTTAATTCTGCATATTTTTCAAGATTATGCATACATCTCATATGATAGTGCATATCCTTGATTGATTATACGTGGCATTATGTTCATCTTATTACCTTAAATAGTTATCCAATAAAGCCTATCGGTAGTACTCTTCGTCATGACATATCAAAATATGCATGAATTCCACAATTCCCTCTTTCGTTTTATTACTCTTAACTAGATAAATTAGAAGTTTATAAAAAGATTTAATTACAGAGCATTCAAGAATCAAAGTTTGGACTTTTCCCCATTTAAAAATGGGCCTTTTGGCAGAGGAGAGAGGTCGGGACATTGTCATGCTTGGCTCTTTTCTTATGACATGGAATCTATTGTAAGGACCAGCTAAAACCATTGAATTGTTGCCTTACTTGACAAGAAACAAATAACTAAATTAACAAATGAAAAGACAACAAATTTTTTTCCATCTATCAAATATAAATTAAAAATAGGTCAGAATCAAATGTAAGCTTGCTTAGCCTTATCTCCAAAAGGGTATTTTTTTTTTTAATACACTAGAGTGAGCACAAGTCAATGCCATAGATGGAAATGCAACTGACTTTTCCTTCAATCTCCCAAGATTTTATCTTCGCATTCAAGCAATTGACTTTCCTTCGATCTCACAAGATTCGATCTCCGTGATGAATTTTATTCATTTACTGAACACGCAAGATCACTTGATTGAACTTCTTGTGGACGAATCGGTCGACCGCGGGATCGATGACGCACATGTCTCGAAAAACCGAGAGTTATTTAGTGTTAAATCGTCGGTTTTAGCCATTACTCAGAGGGAAAAAAAATTCACTCGAAGGTTTGATCTCTGTGACGCGTCCGATTCATTTACTGAATGGGCAAGATCATTTGATCGAACTTCTTGTGGATGAATCGGTCGACCGCGGGATCGATGACGCACACGTCTCGAAAAACCGAGAGTTATTTAGTGTTACATCGTCGATTTTAGCCATTACTCAAAGGGAAAAAAATTCACTCGAAGGTCATACTGTGAAAACAAACACAAATTGAGGACCAAAAGGCAAAGCTGGATGGGCAGGGGAAGATCCATCATCCAAGGCCATGTGGGAAGAAGGTAGGTGTTCATATTGATTGAAAGATGAGACATCACTTTCCCCACTTTACACTACATGAAATTAACACCATGTTGAATGAAAAAAAAATACATAAATCAACAGTTGACCATATGACAAAGCTAATCCAAACGTCAAATTTCAATCCCACCCCTCAGCTTTCAGAAAATTCCTCATCTGCCCCAAAAAGAAAATTCTATCGTTTCCCCAAGGATCAATTGAATCACCAAATTGCCATCAGATGGTGTGATCTCTCTCTTACTCTGTGCTTTGCACTTGGCACTGATGGACCAGGACAAAAGAAAGAGATCAGAAGAAACAGACCCAGCATCAGCAACACCTCCATCTCAACAGAACAAGATTCTAACTCAATTGTTAACAAAAAGAAAGATTGGACACTCTAATGACAGTGGAATGGACTGAGCTTGTCCCATAGCCACGGTCAAGCTCTACACGTATACTCAAAGCTGTACTGCAAACAATATATGCCTCACTAGAAATGGCAATTGCAGTCCTTATTCTTGTGTATCTACAGATTGGACTTTGATTTATTGCAGAAGATGCAGCAATCCGACATCATGTGATCAACTATGCTTCCTTCCTCAACCCTGAGCTTCCTACTCTGCTTATTCCATAAGTGAACTGCATAGCTCTGCCTCAATATGTGCCTCAGCTTATTGCGCAGCCACTTGGAATGCAAGTGACCTCGAGGCCCCCTGAAGAGGCTCCGGACCCGGCTCCAGTCGACCGGGTAGAACGCCGGCGGCGGCAGCACGGTGAAGTTGTACCCGGGCCGCCCGCTCACCCTCGAGACGACCCTCGACACCAGGTACGGCCCGTTGTGGCCCCACTTGTTGCCGTCGAACGTGAGCGCGAATTCCTCGATGAACTTGAAGAGCAGCGGGTGGCTCTTGTCGAACACCAGGACAGCATTATTCAGCCTGCTCCAGTTCCCAGTCTCGAGGTCAAGCGTTTGAGCCCCAATCACATTCCTCAATTTGGACATGCTCTTCAACACTACGACATCGGTGTCCATGTATACCCCACCAAACTTGTACAGCAAGACAAGCCTGAGCAGATTAGAGAGGTTCTGGCCCAGAGCAACCTCGCCAGGATCCAAATTCCCTCTCTTCAACCTCTTGAACCACAATTGAGCAGGAGTGTCCTTGAACAAGTACCCGAAATTGGGTGAAATTGCCATCGCTCTGTGACCCTTATCCCGAAATGGCCTCAGAATTTCACGGCCCTCGTTTGAATCCAACGAGCTCGAGACGATCACCAAACAACCATCCGGGTGCGAATTGAACAGGCTCTCCAGCGCGAACAGCTCCCTATCGCCAAACGGCTCGAGCGAGCTGATCCAAGTCATGAAGAACCTCACCTCGCAAGTCCCAAAGAAGCCGTTCACTCTCGCCGCGAACCCTCTCGACTGAGCCCCGAGCCGCAGCGTTCTGGCCCCGCGCCTGGGTCTGTGCCGCCCTCCTCTCTCCGGCCTCGACACCGAAGAACCGTTGACGGGTCTGACAAAAACCTCGTCTTTCCGCAAAAGGGCCAAGCGGGTCTTCGAGACCGGAGGCGGGTGCTCCTCCCGAACGGCGTACATGACATCGCCCGAAGAAATCTTGGAACCTGAAGCTGATGAAGATGATAAAGAAGGAGGAGGAGGCAGCCATTGAAGCGGGTCGCTGGGGACTCGAACGGAGAATATGGAGGCGGCATTGTAAGCCAGGAGGAGCAAGAGGAGCAGAGCATAGAAGGGAGTGGGCAAGAGGCAGAGACAATCAAGAGCGCGTCTCCTGACGCCCCGCGCGGCGCGAATTGTGCTCCCCGCGAGGTCGCGCATGGCTTGGTTTTGTTGGCGCGCGCGCCTACGGGCGGCACGGTAACGGAGGTCTAGCACTAGCCACTAGGCGGCGGCGGCGGCGGCGGCGGCGTCTTCATTGCTGGTCCTCAGCGAGGCAAACGGGGACGAGCAGGAGCATTGGCTTTCGCGCGGAGGGAGGGAGGGAGAGGGAGAGAGAGTTTGGAGGGGGATGCCAATGGGGGGAGGCGGCAAAGGAAATTGAAGGTGGGGAAAGGGTGTTTGATGTTCGGTCTTTGGGAAGTGAGTCCTTGGGAAGTGAGACATAAAAGGACGGTGCTTTGCTCTGGTGTGTAGAGAGAGAGAGAGAGAGAGAGAGAGAGGAATGACGAGGTTGTAGTTGGCTCACGGTAGTTTAATGGGGGGGGAATGTTTGGAGATGAATTAGACGGTCCATTCGAATGATTGTGTGTCGGTTTCGGGTTCTGTGTATGTCTCGAGACTGGTCGTTCGTATCGTTCTCCTCGATTACCTATATCGTGATCGATGAAGCCCATGAATTGGCTGATGAACTCTTCATTTGTACGTATCGAAGTGCACGGGAAATGCCTCGATTCTTTTTAACTCCGGCGATGTTCCTTAACCGGTGGGGGAATCGGAACTGGTCGTGTGTGCCGAACTCGCCGTTTCTAAAGTTTCGATTTCTTTGTCTAATTGGATAATGCATGTAGACATTGGCCAAATTAGGAACAAAAAAGGAGGGGAACGTACGAGAAAATTGGGGGGCATAGCGTGGGAGATGACAAAAGCTATGTACTTCATCGTGCGACTTTCTTTATTAAAGCAAGCCACAAAAAGAAAGGAAGAAAGAGGAGATACCATGCAGATATGACGATGGTTTCTTTTTGTGTGCGTTCTTGCTATACAAATGAAGAAATTTCTTCAAATGATGAAAAAAGGAGGAGAAGGTTTCAAAGAATGGAAATGCAAGCTTTGCTGGGGATTTTGCTAGAAAGGGTCTTGGCCAAAAGTCCGGTGGAATTCTTCAAATAATGATAATAATAATAATAATAATAATAACAACGATTATTATTATATTGGAAAATAATTATTATTGTTTATTTTTTGTTCTTGCTATACAAATAAAGAAATTGCTTGCGAGAGTCAAATGATGAAAAAAAAGAAGGAGAAGGTTTCAAAGAATGGAAATGCAAGTTTTGCTGGGGATTTTGCTTGAAAGGGTCTTGGCCAAAAGTCCAGTGGAATTCTTGAGACGGAGGGAATCAAATTATAGAATGGATTTACTTAGATCGATGTGTTATATAAATCGCCAAGCTACCCTCAAGCTTGGTTTTCTCGACAATTAGCTTTTCGATCTCACGAAATCGAGATTTTTATCCTCGACGTGAACCCTTAATCCCCTATCCAGTTCGAATCCGGATCAGAATGCTCGTGCGCGGCGAAGTCAAATAGGACGGCCGGTACGAAGGCGGCTCATAGAACCACGTTAGACCGATATCCAAAGAACAAAAGTTGATTAAGATCGTGACCAGCGAAATCTCGATTTTCCTTAATTGCTATGGGTTCCAATTTCTTGACGAGACAGACTATTGCGCATGCTTAATGACTAAGTCACAAGTAAAATACTTCAATCTCATTGATTTGCGTTTGATTGGATATCGAAAGGAAAAACCATATCCGTGAAGATTAGCTTGGTGTGATGTGCATTTCTTATCTAAGCACGACTTCCATGTACATGTGTGTGTGTATATTGGTGGGTCCATATGTTATCATCTTCTTTTTTTTTCAATTTTTTCTATGTTATTGATGAGAATAGATTTGGTCAATGGAGGAGAAAGTTAGATGTGCAGCAGCTGCATTTAAATATTTATAATGAGGAACACTTCAAGTTCATGCGCACTAATTGCACATGAGGAAACGGACGTGCTTGCACGTTAGGACACCAAGTGAGGAGAGGGGAAGTCTAGACAGATCATTCCTTGTTTTTTAGGGGAAAAGAAAGATGAAACTAATATTAACATATTAAAACATACTGCAGGGGTTAAATCTACAATTGCACGATGATGTAGGTAGTCACGTTTTCCGTTAATTCGGATGTGTACGGAATCTCTCGATCAGGCAACCGGGTTTCGTTGCGTAATGCACCGATCTCCGAAGGTCGATACCGGCGGGCCAATTGAAAAGAGAGAGCCCGACGCAAAACTGCGAATGGGGTTTTGTTTGCCCGAGCACTTATTCGTCGAGCATAAAAACTTGCTATATAAATCAACATTAGCGGTTTGGTCAAAGATTGAAAACTTTCCAATCTTTCTACCTCGTAATTCATGGGCTTTGCTTGCAAAAGAGAAGGGGGGAAAAGGTCCACAATTCTCCAATTGGATGTAGATTGGAAAGCACGTGGATTGGCACTGCACGATTGAAAAACGACAGTTTGATTTGTTCATTAATTGCTTCAATCTAGAGAAGTTCCAATTCCTTTTGGCTCGCCACCCTCATTTTCCATTTCTCCTCTCTTTTCTCTTTCTGAATGGATCATCGTTTGAGAAACCCGGGAAAAAGGTCGATACTGCATATATCGTTCGATGATCGTGATAAGTGTACCGCAAGCCTTAAAACTTTTCGCGAAAAAAACACAATCAAGTCTTTAAAATTTGTTAGATTAATGTTATCGAGTCCGTCCCCATTCACTCAGTCCGATTTGGCTGACCGAAAATACCGGCTCGGCATTTTTTTGTTAATTTCCTGAGAGAGAGGCGCCGGCGCGGCGTCTACAGCTCAAACATCTTCTTCTTCCTTGGTCCACCATCGCCCAAGTCCGTCCGCCACTATCGTCGCCTTGACTCGGCAAGACTCCGCGACTGCTCCGCCAAACCACTAAACCGCCCAACTTCGATCCGCCCATGGCTGTGTCCTTGTTGTCACCGTCCTCAAGGTCGACCTCCACGAAAACGATACTCGGAAGCTCAAGCGGCCATAGCCAAACCGGACAAAGTAGCCATGGCCATGAGCTTGAAAATGCCCAGAAACTGGAGTGACCATGGCCGATCTCGACGAAACTCGAGCGGCAATGGCCATGAGCTTGAAGAAGCTCGAAAACTTCGACGAAGCCCGAGTTACCATGACCGCGAGCTT
Organism: Syzygium grande; assembly: GCA_024733475.1. Lineage (NCBI taxonomy): Eukaryota > Viridiplantae > Streptophyta > Magnoliopsida > Myrtales > Myrtaceae > Syzygium > Syzygium grande. Next base: position 8,971,692 of record JAMXDD010000001.1, read on the forward strand.
ATAGAAACCTAGACTTCGACAAAATTAGAGGGAATCAAATTCATTAGGAGTACATACTATAGACAAATGAGTTTACTTAGATCAATATATCAAAAAGAATGAAAAACAAAAAATGATTGGTCGAGCTGCCTTCTTTGTATTTCCTTAAAACAGGTTTGCCTCGTTCCCTCAACTTTGGTTTCCTCAACAATTAGCTTTTCGATCTCGCAAAATGGAGATTTTATCCGCGGCATAAGTCCTTAATCCCCTCTTCATTTCGAATCCGGATCGAAACGCTGGTGTGCAGCGAAGTCGATCGGGCCGGTCCGAAAGCGACTCACAAAAACCACATCAGATCTCGACATCTCTCATGTACAAGCACCTCGACCGATATCCAAAGAACAAAGGTCGATTAAAATCGTGACTACCGGAATCTCGGCTTTTCTGAATTTCTACGGGTTCTAATTTCTTAACGAGGGGAACTATTGGGCATGCTTAATGACTAAGTGACAAGTAACCCTTTTGATCTCATTGAATTGAGCTTCACTGGATATGGAAAGGAAAGTCATATATATGAAGATTAGGTTGGTTTGACGTGCATTTCTCTTTTATGGTCGAACAAATCTTGATTGTTTCTAGATTTACCCTAACCATGATGGCCTTTAGATTATTTTTATATATATATATATATATAAGAGACATTATCTTCAGTATTTATGGTGGCTCTCTATATTTAATCATTTATAATTTGAAATATATCAAGTTCATTCATGCAAACAAATTCTGAATAAAAGAGAACTCGTTTTAAAAGGAAATTGAGGAAACAGACGTGTTTGCACGTTCTTGGGATACCGATTAAGGAGAGGGGGAAGTTGGACAGATCCTTCACGTTTTGACGAAAATGGAAGATGAGATTTTACATATTATAAGGGTTGAACCTACTATTAGACTAGAATCCTTGAAATAAAGGGTGTGTGAATTTCTCTTGTTTTGAACCCCTAGCAAACCTCCATCGACGTGATGACAGCTAGCCATGTTTTTTCTGTAAATTCGGGCATAAACGGAATCTCTCGGTTCGGTTTGGAACCGGGGCTTTGCGTTGCCCGATGCTACGATCGCTGAAGGTCAACAGCGGCGGGCGGCCCATTGGAAAGGGAACCGATTACAATCTAGATCAACATTAGTTTGGTCGAAGATGAGAACTTTTGCCAATGTTATAGTCAAATTCGATCAGGGAAAATGAGGACGCCCGTTATTTCTTACCTCATCATGATTCACAGGCTCTCTTTGAAAGGGAGGAGGAAAGGGGAAAGGGCAAAATCCACGAGTTCTTCAATCGGATGGAGATGGGAAGCAGGTGGATTGGCACTTGCGCAATGGTCTCGTGATAATTCTGACAATGCACACGTGGTTGAAAAGATGGTTTGGTGTATTAATTGATCGATTCAATCTAGAGAAGTTCCATTTCCTTCCGGTCCTCGCCCTCATTTTCTTTATTTCCGTCTGTTCTGCTTCTGGATGAATCATAGTTTCAGATGACCTCGGAAAGGTCCTCGAGAACATAACCTACCTTCTTAACGTTACATATATTGGTTGATTCTATTGTGATAAAGCACACCAAAAGTCTTAAAATCATATCGCGAAAGTACAATCGAGTCCTTAAATTTTCAAATAGTGCAATCGAGCCCGTTCGTTCACTCCGTTCGAATTTTCAAATAGTGCAATTGAGCCCGTTCGTTCACTTCGTTCAATTTAGCTGACGGAGATAGTTGACTTGGGATCTGTTGTTATTTTTCGATGAGAGAGGTATTGATGTGGCGCCTGTAAGTCCAGCATCTTCTTCTTCCTTAGTCTGCTGTCGCACAAATCCATCCATCACCATCGCCGCCTTGACTCTGCGACTGCTCCACCAACCACTGAATCTCCTAGTTTTGATCCGCCCATCGCTACGTCCTCATTGCCGCCATCCTCGAGGTTGACATCCACGAAATGATGTTTGAAAACTCGAGCGGCCATGGCCAAGTTGGACAAAGTAGCCACGGCTGCGAGCTTAAAGATGCCTGGAAGCTGGAGTGGCCATGGCTGAAATCAACAAAACTCGAGCGGTCATGGGCGCAAGCTCAAAGAAATCTGGAAGCTGGAGCAACCATGACCGAGCTCGACGAAACTTGAGCGGCAATGGCTGTGAGCTTGAAGAAGCTTAGGAACTTCGACGAAGCTCGAGTTGCCATGACCGCGAGCTTGAAGAAACCTAGAAGCTGGAGCGGCCATGGCCGACTTCAACGAAACTCGAGCTGCCATGGCAGGGAGCTCGAAGAAGCTCGAGCAAACCACGGCGCTTGGAGCTCAAAAAAAGCTCGAGCGGCCATGGATGCAATCGTGAAGACAACTCTGCTTCAACCTCCACAACCTCAGGTTTCTGATAGGCCTATTGTGGTGCGAGGCCAGACCTGTGGTAACTGGTGGTGGTGACGCCAATCAGTGGTAGCGGCAGCACCATCGCGGAAGCAGAGGTGGCGGGATGGGCGAGCCTCGTGTTGAATGCAAAACTTCTTCATCTGCCATCGGTCCTAACGAAAATGCTAAGCAGTCTTGACCTATTTAACCAGCCTCTCCGACCTCAAGTTTTACATTCTCAGCTAACAAAAATTGGCAATTTCTTGACGGCATTCGCAGAAGCTGGTCATGTGTGCCAAACTTGCCGTTTCTAAAGTTTCGATTTCTTTGTCTAATTGGATAATGCATGTGGACATTGGCCAAATTAGGAAGAAAAAAAGGAGGGGAACGTACGAGAAAATTGGGGGGGCATAGCGTGGGAGATGACAAAAGCTATGTACTTCATCGTGCGACTTTCTTTATTAAAGCAAGCCACAAAAAGAAAGGAAGAAAGAGGAGATACCATGCAGATATGACAATGGTTTCTTTTCAAGGGATTCCAAGGTCAATGAATCATTTCCTCTCCTTTCTTTCTTTCTCTCTTCTTTCTTTTTTTTTTTTTGTGTGTGTTCTTGCTATACAAATAAAGAAATTGCTTTGAGAGTCAAATGATGAAAAAAGGAGGAGAAGGTTTCAAAGAATGGAAATGCAACTTTGTTGAGGAATTTGCTAGAAAGGGTCTTGGCCAAAAGTCCAGTGGAATTCTTCAAATAATTATAATAATAATAATAATAATAACAACAACGATTATTATTACATTGAAAAATAATTGTTATAGTTTATCTTTTGTTCTTGCTATACAAATAAAGAAATTGCTTGCGAGAGTCAAATGATGAAAAGAAAGAAGGTTTCAAAGAATGGAAAAGCAAGTTTTGCTGAGGATTTTGCTTGAAAGGGTCTTGGCCAAAAGGCCAGTGGAATTCTTGAGATGGAGGGAATCAAATTATAATATGGATTTACTTAGATCGATATGTTATGTAAATCGCCAAGCGACCTCAAGCTTGGTTTTCTCAACAATTAGCTTTTCGATCTCACAAAATTGGGATTTTATCTGTGACGTGAACCCTTAATTCCCTATTCATTTGAATCTGGATTGGAATGCTCATCTTGCGCGGTGAAGTCAAATAGGCGGCCCGGCACGAAAGCAGCTCATAGAACCACGTCAGGCCGATATCCAAAGAATAAAAAGTTGATTAAGATAGTGACTAGCGAAATCTCAATTTTCCTTAATTGCTATGGGTTCCAATTTCTTGACGAGACAGACCATTGTGCATGCTTAATGACTAAGTCACAAGTAAAATACTTCAATCTCATTGATTTGAGTTTGATTCGATATAGAAAGGAAAAATCATATCCGTGAAGTTTAGTTGGTATGATGTGCATTTTCTTATCTAAGCATGACTTTCATATACGTGTGCGTGTATATAGTTAACATTCGCTTGAGTATTTATGGTGGGTCCATGTGTTATTATCTTCTTCTTCATTTTTTCAATTTTTCTATGTTATTGATGAGAATAGATTTGGTCAATGGAGGAGAAAGTTAGATGTGCAGCAGCTACATTTAAATATTTATCATTAGGAACACTGCAAGTTCATGCGCACAAATTGCACATGACGAAACGGACGTGTTTGCACGTTAGGACACCAATTGAGGAGAGGGAAGTTTAGACAGATCATTCCTTGTTTTTGAAGGGACAAGAAAGATCAAATTAATATTAACATCTTAAAACATATTGTAAGGGTTAAATCTACAATTACAAGTGTAGGTAGTCATGTTTTCCATTAATTCGGATATGTACGGAATCTCGATTAGGCAAACGGGTTTCGTTGCGTAATGCTCCAATCTCCAAAAGTCGATACCGGCCAATTGGAAAGGGAACCGACGCAAAACTATGGATGGGATTTTATTGGTCCGAGCACTTATTTGTCGAGCATAAAAACTTATTATCTAAATCTAACACCAGTGGTTTGGTCAAAGATGAAAACTTTCCAATCTTTCTACCTCATACTTCACAGGCTTTGTTTGAAAAAGAGAAGGGGGGAAAAGGTCCACAATTCTCCAATTGGATGTAGATGGAAAGCATGTGATTAGCACCGCACAATAGTCTCCCAATAATTCTAACAATGCATACACGATTGAAAAAGATAGTTTGATTTGTTGATTAATTGCTTCAATCTAGAGAAGTTCCAATCCTCTTTACTATCCCTCTATTCTCTTTCTGAATGAATCATAGTTTCAGAGATAACATGGAAAAAGGTCGAATATTGCATGTATCGTTTGATGATTGTGATAAGTGTACCAGAAAAAGTCTTAAATTTTTTGCGAAAACACTACAAAGTCTTAAAACTTGTTAAATTAATGTTATTGAGTCCGTCCATTCACTCCGTCGGATTTGGCTAACAAAAGATACTGACTTAGCATTTTTGTTATTTTTCGAAGAGAGAGGCGCTAATGTGGCGTCTATGATTCCTGCATCTTTTCTTCCTTGGTCCACCATCGCCCAAATCCATCCACCACCGTCGTCACCTTGACCTGGCGAGACTCTGCGACTCCTCCACCAACCACTTAATAACCCAACTTTGATCCGCCCGTGGTTGCGTCCTCATTGTTGCCATCCTCAAGGTCGACCTGCATGAAACAATGTTTGGGAGCTCAAGTGGAACCGGACGAAGTAGCCATGGCTGTGAGCTTGAAAACCCCGGAAGCTGGAGTGACCATGGCCGATCTCGGTGAAACTTGAGTGGCAATGGCCATGAGCTTGATGAAGCTCGAATACTTCGATGAAAGCCCCAGTTGCCATGACCGTGAGCTTAAAGAAACCTAGAAGCTGGAGTGGCCATGACCGACTTCAACAAAACTAGAGCAAATCAAATTCATTAGGAGTGCATACTATAGATAAATGAATTTAAGATCAGTGTATCAAATAAATCGCCACGCCATATAGGCTGAGGAGAGTTACTCTCGATAGGAGAAAAGAAAGAAAAACAAAGGATGATTGGTCGAGCTGCCTTCTTTGTATTTCCTTAAAAGAAGTTTGCCTCGTTCCCTCAAATTTGGTTTTCTCGACAATTAGCTTGTCAATCTCGCACAATGGAGATTTTATCCGCTGCATAAGTCCTTAATCCCCTTGTCATTTCTGAATTCAGTTCAGAACGCTCGTGCGTGGAGAAGTCGAATGGGCCGGTCCAAAAGCGACTCACAGAACCACATTAGATCTCAATGTCTCATAAACAAGACGAACTATCGGGCATGCTAAATGACTAAGTCACAAGTAACCCTTTGATCTCATTGAATTTTTATGGGTTCTAATGTCTTAACCACACGAATTATTTGTGTGTTATTGATGTGAACAGATATGGTCAATGAGTAACTACTGGAGGAGAAAGTTAGGTATGCTGCTATATTTAAATATATATCATTAGCAATACTTCAAGTTCATTCATGCAAACATATTAGCAATATAAAAGAGAATTTGTTTTAAAAAGAAATTGAGGAAACAGACGCGTTTGCACGTTAGGAGACCAATTAAGGAGAGAAGAGGTTGGACAGATCCTTCACGTTTCGAGGAAAATGGAAGATGAAATTCATATATTATAAGGGTTGAACCTACTATTAGACTGAAATCCTTGAAATACAGGGTGTGTGAATTTCTCTTGTTTTGAACCCTGGTAACCTCAATCAACATGATGACAGCTAGTCATGTTCTCTGTAAATTCGGGTATAAACGGAATCTCTTGGTTCGGCTTGAACCGGGTTGCGTTGCTTGATGCTCCCAGAAGGTCAACAGGGGCGGGCGGCCAATTGGAAAGGGAACCGACGCAAAACTATGAATGGGGTTTTATCGGCCCGAGCGCTTATTCGTCGAGGAGGAAATATTACAATCTAGATCAACATTAGTTTGGTCAAAGATGAAAACTTTTCCAATGTTTAGTCAAATTTGACCAGGAAAAATAAGAACACCCATTATTTCTTACCTCATGATTTACAGGCTCTGTTTGAAAGGGAGAAGGAAGGGGAAAATCCACAAGTTCTTCAACTGGATGGAGATGGAAGCAGGTGGATTGGCACTGCACAACAGTCTCCTGATAATTCTAACGATGCATACACATTAGACAAGATTGAAAAGATGGTTTAATGTGTTATTTGATTGATTCAGTGTAGAGAAGTTCCAATTCGTTTGAGGCTCCACCCTCGTTTTTCTTTATTTCCCTCCATTCTCCTTCTGGATGAATCATAGTTTCAGATAAACCTCAAAAAGGTTCTCAAGAAAATAACCTACCTTCTAACATTGCATACATTGCTTGATTTTATGGAACTAATCTGAACAGCAGCTCACATCACCTTGCTACCAAATTCAGCTTCGATCCTTCAGCAATAATATCATCTAGTGTGTGGATCAGTCATCGAAGCTTCGTTTATTGATGCTGATCCATTAATAGATAAAGTCGACATTTCTCTACTGCTGGTATCTGTCAAATATGCAGGCTGTATCAGTGTTGGGATGGTTGTGCTCTGGCTCTCAAGTATTAAAACCACCGAAGCCATGGTAGGCCATCTCTCTACATTCTCTCGAACACATAACAACACAATTTGGATACATCTTAACATTCCGTCCCTTGAACTACCATTTAACATCGGATCTCTAAGGCAAAAGTTCTTTTCTCCAACTTTTCCATGCCTTCAGTGCAGTCATGATGGCAAGTAAACGCATTTTATAATTTCACATGTGCATGGAGAAGTATTGTAGATTTCGACTAACTAAAATGTTGGATGAAGTCCACAAATTTCGAACAGGTGCTTGGAATTCCCCGAAGTGCTGAAGTATGAATTTTTCTTGCCACTCATTATCTCTAATACCACAACGCTGAAACTATACACATCAGTCTTCACAAAGATCTCTTTATGCTTTACGTATTCAGGAGCCATAGAGCCATTGCAACACATAAAACAAACACATCCAAGAATCATCTTTCATCAAAATTTGTGTATGTTTTCGTTGTGTACTTTCCTCGAAAGGTTGAATCAGACGAAGGAGCTTTAGATAAGTCTATTTGAAACTTACGAAGTTCCTGCTACTCGTGTAGTATTTTCTCAACTTTGGTCCGAAACGAATAGCCCCGCCTTGCCAAAATCGGATATCTTAGGATTCATGTCCTTATCCAGCAGAACATTGCCAGGCTTCAGATCACAGTGTATGATCCTAAGGCGCGATCCTCGTGCAGATAAAGAAGTCCTCAAGCGATTCCTCTTATTATACTGAAACTTCTCTCCCAACTTAAAAACATACTTTGATTAAATCTGCAAAACAGAGATCATTTAGGTTCTTAATTGTTCTTCGTATAATACAAATTACTGCCAAATGGTTTGATGCACAAATCTCTCCAATTGATACATTAACTATCGGCGAAATGCAAGTGACAAATATGAATGTTCAAGTTTGTACCAGAAATGAATCCGTCAAGGCTTGCATTGGGCGCTAACTCAAGATTAAGAAGTCTTTCCCCTTCTTCCGAGCAATACCCAAGGGACTTAATCAGATAATTGTGCTGAAGCCTGGCCATTAGAGTGACCTCATTCTTGAACTGTTGTTGACCTTGATTAGAACACCCTTAAAGCCTCTCTTGACAGCAATGTATTGTCCATTTTCAAGCTTGCCCTACAGTCAAATTTTCATTAGCAAACACTGTTTATCTCCATGTGAGGATGTAATTCCCAAATAAACATTGAATAAACTACCCCATACACTTTTCCGAATCCCCTTCTCCAAACTTATCGGGCTTCTGAAAAGAAATTTGCGGTAGCTGTGATCTCGATTATTTTGTACTGTAAGCATTTGCAGATTTCGACCTCGTCTTTTGCTGAAGAAAATGCAGAGCAATCAACATGAGATCTCCAGAATCCGATCAGAAAAAAGAGTTAAATGTTTATTATCCTTAACATTCCATTTGGGCTTTCTCAATCATTTTAAAAACGTGTAGGATATTGGTTTAAGATTCTGCACTCTCTCGGAAAGGGAATAGAAACAAAATCGTGCAGTTGTCCTTCCCACACTATATAATCCTTATGCTATGCTTGATAAAAAGTCATTCAGTAACAACTCAAATGCAAAACACAGAACAGCCGATAAGTCCACTAACCAGATGAGACCTTCCATGGATTACTTCTCCTTCTGATAAAGTAACACACAGAGACAATAACCATCATGACGAGAACTGTTGAACCTACCATAACGATGACAATGCGTAACGACATCAACGTGTCACCTGCTAACATCAAGCAACACGTTTAGTCCAATTTATAATTGAAACTCATCATTGCTAACATCTCAGATTCAAACGATTCTTTTTACAGTCCAGACATCCGAAAATTTGGTTCGACTAATCCCCATTGATACATGCAAACTGGCAATTTCATGTATATCAGATAAAGCTTTATCCCATGTAGCAGGCGTGGACTCTGAATGAGAATTGTGATTGATGAATTTTAAATCACCAGTAACTGTAAAATTGAACCAACCATTGGTGACCTGGGCATTTGCAGGCGGAGAGCAGGAGTTTCGGTCTCCGCAGCTGCAGGCTGTGGAGATGACGGCAGATTGCCGAGATTGGGCTGACGATTGACAAGTTTTTCTGCGATTGGGATGGATTATGTGCTTTCAAGCCCGATTGAGTTGTATCGATTAATTATGAAGGAACAGATTAATAATAGATTGATTTGCATGGGAAGTCCGATAGATTATCATTGACGATTCTTGTAAGTATGTGATTTATTCATTCTGGTTCGCGACGGGTTTGTATTTTGGAGCAGAATCAGAGGGAGGAGGGAGCATGAAGACATACTGTGATCAGCACGCAACACCGTCGGAGGAAGCTAGACATGAAGCATAACGATAGTGAAGCCGCGGGGGTATCAGTTCGGTTCGCCGCCGGTTCCATTCTTACAACTGGTTAGCTAGCTAAAAGAAATGCATGAAGCTCAAATATATAACCGACTTTCGGAGATATTATACAAATAACTCTATCTAATCGCTGCTTAGTTAATTGATTCCACATCTGTGATAACTTTATATTTTTTAATTGGTTAATCTAAAATGAAGGGTTCTTTTGGAATAACAATAATTAGAAGATTATAATACCCTCAATGCTATGCATTTGCTGAATTAATTGCTTTAAATGGTAACTCGTTGTATATGTAATAAATTCAATCATTAGATATTAAGAGTGAAAACTTTCGTATATAACTCAACAGTTCTTATACATAACGACTACATATAAAAATTTGATACTATATTCTCTCATGTTCGCAGAAAATCTCTATCACCAATCCCACGAAAGGCGGCAAGGTCATTCATTTTTGTTGCCTGAGAAAACTCTAAGGCGACAAAATAATTAGTATTCCTAAACGCCTAAGGTTTATGGCTGGTGCAAAATCTGATGTTTGTCGCCGTAGGTCATTATCACTAAAGGCGAAAACTTTTTGTTTTTGTCTCCTTCGGTCTGACCAAAGGCGAGAAAAATTCATTTTTGTCACCGGAGGTTAAAAAATATCCCTTCTTTAATTGAATCAATGGCGACAGTAACTTCCCTAAAGAGCTAACTTGCAAATTGATTCATCCTAAGTCGAAAAAACCTTTGAGGCGACCGAAGTCATTTTCGTCGCAAAAATTTCATTGTCTCAGGCTGTTTTTCTTGTAGCGCCTCTTGAGCTTCACTTTTTATTCAGTGTTTAGGTTTTTACCATATATGCTTAAAGTAGCCTTTAAAAAAAAATTGAAATGATAAGGTTTGAACACTTCTTTTTAGAATGAGCTTAGCTGAAACGTTATCGTATATGTTAAAGGCTAATACCACGAAAAACCCCAAAACTGGTACACTTATGATAATTTTATCTCAAACTATTTTTTTTACCATAAAAACCTCAAATGCTACACATGTGACAATTTTATTATGAATTATTTTTTTTGACCATAAAAAACCTTAAACCAAGACACACTGTAATAATTTTGCCTCAAACTATTTTTTTGACTATCATAAACCTCGAACCGGGTACACTGTGACAAATTTACCCTCCGTTAGTTTTAAGTAAAACTTTACTATTAAATTGCTAAATTTGATGACACATGGCGGTTTCTGGTATACCGGTTTGGGGTTTTACCCCCTTTTTGTCTCAAGTTTACCAATTTGTGATTTTTCATGATATTAATCAAATTTAACGGATCTTTGGCGGAGGGTAAATTTGTCACAAATATACCAATTTGGGATTTTTAGTGGTCAAAAAATTAGTTTGGGGCAAAATTGTCAAAGGTGAACTAGTTTGGGATTTTTAGTGATCAAAAAATAATTTGAATAAAATTATCACAGGTGTATCGATTTGAGTTTTTTTATGGTAAAAAAAAAATAGTTCGGGATAAAATTATCACAGATGTATCGGTTTGGGATTTTTTCGTGATATTAATCCTATATGTTATAAGCCATATAAATTAATTTTATTTGAATAATTAATTTGATTCCATCGTGGGTTCACATGATTAACGGATTCACTTGATTAAGGGTTAAGGGTTTAGATCGATTCGATTTATTTAGTCCATAGACTATGCTATATTTTTTTTCCAAAGTTAGCTTATAACCCAACGAGACGCTTTAACAAAATCACTATTCGCCTGCACATCATAGGGGATAGTTTCACTAGGGCTCCGTTTATGTCACAAAAATAACTTTTGGGAAAATATTTTCCTAAATTTGCTGTGTTTAATACAAGAAAAACAAACCAGTCAAAAGAGAATGTTTTCCATCAACGGAGAAGAGGTCTTCTAAAACAGGGGAAAATGTTTTCCGCTTTCTGCAAAGTGAAAAACATTTTCCCCACTCCACCTCTCGTATCTCACACCCTCACACGCCACCCTAGCCCCTCCCCTTTCTATCCCTGCATGCCTTCTCTTTCTTTGTCTCTGCCTTCTTGCTCATCTCTTTCCGCCTCCAAAGCTCCTCCTCCTCCTCCTCCTCCTCCTCTTCTAGTCGTGACAACGAGTGGGATTTGAATTATCCCGATGAATGCTCAAAAGGAATACCTAATATGAAGGAGTCTTATTATTGTAGGACTCGAAAAGAAAAATTCTTAAATAAAGAGTCTTATTTAGGAAGAATACCATGATGGAATCAATTCTAGTGATTGCTAAATTAGAGTAATTCCAATCAATTGAAGAGATTACTAATTGGGAGGTGATTATCAATCAATTAGGGAGGATTCCTAACTTGGGTGGAGATCTACCGATATAAATAGAAGGGTTTGGGTGGAGGTTTCTATGTGCACTAGAAAATACTTAGTAGAGATAACAAGAGTTTTCAACAATTTGTATAAACACGAGAGATCTCAAGAGTTCATCAAGTGAATATATGCTTTGTGACATTCGTGATGATTCATTGTGAGAGAAACACCATTAGAGTGTTAATTGTTATCCTTTGATTATAGTGGAGTTCTGGATCAGCGTCCCGTGTTTTTTTTCTCATATTTATTTTTCCACGTAAAAACTTATGGTGTATCGTTCTTCTTTTACCGTGCTACTTATGTTTTTCTGCAAAGAGAATATACGGCGGCATCTTGAGCGATTCAATAGTTAGAATTCCACTGCAATCAATTGCAATCCAACTTAATTTACAACATCCACCAACCATCCATACACAGTTCTTATTGAAGCTAAATATTTCGACCAATATTTTGACACCAATATAAGTTAATTTTTTTTATAACATCTTTATCATTTCGGTCAATAAATCCTCTTAAAAAGATATATTAGGTTTTAAAAGCTAGCGTAACATTCATCATAATATGAGGCAAAAATGTTGAGGCTCATCACATATACGCCTCAACATGGAAAGAAATGTACCATATAAAAAGTAGTCAAGACTTTTGTTCGGTACAAACTTATAGACAAGCAGTTTTTCTTCACCCTCCGAGCAAAACTTGAACAGCTACATGAGGTTTCGATGTTGAAGCTTTGCTAGCAGCATGACTTTATTTTCAAATTCTTGGCACCTTGTTGCGAGCCTTGACATGGTCTCTTCACGGCTATTAGTTTTCCGTTAGGAAGCGTACCCTAAAAAGGTTAGTATTTTGATGTTTAAGTACACATGAATAGCTTTTGATCACAACTTTTCAAAATCACCAATTCAAAGATCTTCATGTATGATAACTAACGATACCTAGAAAGCTTCACGAATCCACCCTTACCCAACTTGTTTTGGTAAGAGAAATTGTCTCTGCGGCGGCTTGTATAGTGGCTAAATCGCACCGCAAGGACTCGGCATTTGTCATTTCAATTAGGCCTACATTACGAAATAGCACGAGATGATCATTTCACCAAAAGCATAGAACAGTACATCCGGTGCATTTGATGAACATCATTTTTCTATCCAAGTAAACAGCACAGGTACATATTTCGTACCACTTTGATCTCCCTGGATGACTGCGTTCTTCTTGTTCGCATTCCTCCTACTGAAACAAGCGGCGAGGAAGAGAATCACCACGCTTTCACTAACACGAAAGGTGAACACGAAGATTATCCCAGCAGCTTCATTGCTTTTGCCTGCATATGTGCAAACCATATCTTAATAGCATCAGTATATGGGATTAACGAGTAATTGTTATCTTTCTTTCTTTTTTCGAATAATGATTGTAAGAGAATGTGTAAAAATAAGATCCAAATCTACGTAAATTATGGAGAAAGATTCGAGGAAGGATATCTACGAAATTCAGCATTACGATCTCATTTTTCTTACCTTTTACATTTTGTTTTGTTCGTTTATTATTTATATATTTAAGGATATTTTTCTCTTCTCAAAGTAATTTAATAATACCCCATGTTTGTTTGTGGGTGTTGATCGGATTTTAAGAAAGAGAGGAAGACGAAAAGAGTATTTACCTGTGTTCTTCATGTGTGTGTGTGTGTGTGTGTTTATATATATAAGCAATGCAAAGGAACATAAGATGACGAGAGAAGCAAGGCACGAACAGGGTGTAGTAGAGTAGCAGACGAGGAAAGAATCATCTGAAATTTCATTTCTTGTTTTGTAATGAAATTCAGAAACACGGGAGAAAATTGAGGAGGAGCGAATAGAGTATCTAAATAACGTGATAGTCTTCTATTGGAATAAAGTTGGATATTCCTATGGAGTAAAAAAAAATGAAATTTCATTGATAAATTGGATGAACGAAAACGGTCACTTATAAATATATCAAACTAAAAAAAAAAAGAAATGAAGAGAAGACAGATGAGAATTGCACTCGATGAGTACTAGTGGGAACCTACGATATTCTGGCAACGGCGGTGGTCAGCCATGGACGGTCGCTCGCCTGCGGAGGCCAGCCATGGATGAGTGACACCGATGATGCCCGAATGTGTTCGGCCTGCGCCTCCCCTGGTGTTGCCACCGGCGGAGTCGCCAGCACTGCGACCAGGCTGACGCTGCTCAGTGCTCTGTGCAAGTCAGCCATGGACGAGCTCTCACAGACAAGGCTCTAGATCTGGAAATTTGGCCAGGCCACGATGCAAGCCTTGCTCGCCCATGGCTGGCGGCGCCGTCAGTCCATGGTCCGATGGATCCCTATCCCTCTGTCACTTAGGGTGCATTTGGTAACTAATCAAATAATAATTAATTATATTTTTTTTTTTTTGTTCTTAGAATCGGTTTTGGAACAAAAATCCGTTTAGTAAATTTTTTGTTGCTGGGCATAAATTTGCACAAATTTGTTCCTGTAAACAGTTTTTGAAACGAAATCAGAAGCATAGGAACAAGAATGAGAAATAGAAAAGATTTTTTTTTCTTTCTTGTTCTTCTTGGCTATGGTCGGGTTGTTGGCGCCATCACAGTTTCAGGGTCGGCGAGGGGTGTTGTGGTCGCTGCAAGGACGAGGGCTGACCGTGGCTCCTGGGTGTGGGCGGCCCTTGCTGACATTTAGCCCTTGCTCGAGCCGGGCGAGGGTCAGCCCGAGGCTTCATGCATCTGGCTAGGACCGCATGGGTGAGGACGGGTCCCAGCCTGAAGTCGTGATGCCCTCGCCTGCCTAGCTGCAGGCCGCCTCATCAAATCCAATGAGGGCGGCCCCTTGCCCAGCCAAGTAGCTCGCGAGGACGGCCTCACCTGCCTCAGCGAGGGCTAGAAATGGCTGGCGAGGGCAACCTTCATTGTGTCAAGTATGGTCTAGCCTCGCCTTGCTAGCTAATCGCCGCCACAAGAAGGAAAAGAAGAGAAAAGAAAAAAAAGAAAGAAATGTTAAAATATTTAAAAAATATTATTAATAAAAGAAATTTTGTGCGATTACTAAATGCATTTATGTTCTTTTTTTCTATTCCAAGAATGGAAATTTTAGACCGTTACCAAATGCCTTCAAATGCCTAGAAATTATTTTCGGGAACAGAATAAAAAAATTATTTTTGAAAAGAAATTGTTTCGGGAACAGAATGGTTATCAAACACACCTTTAGTAATTTCTCGATGCGGGTGTGTCGGCGGTTAAATCATGCATTCACACTTAAATAATCACTCAAAAATAAAAAATCTCGAGCTTTTTCTCGCTCTGTAAAATTTCTTGCCATCTCCCATCCATTAATGGAGCTGGTGCAGAAGCATGGGGAGGACGGCGGGTGGACGACGGAGCGGGTAGGCTTGGCGGCGATAGGGATCTTCAGCAAGAAGGTTCCCCACCGTGAGGTGGGCGAAGGGAGAGGGATCCATCGGCGACAAGCCCGTTGCCTAGAGACTCCGAGCATGTGTCGTGACCTAAATTTCTCAAGCTAATGGATTATTAAGACTAAGTCTGACTGGGCCCCTCCCAAGCCTACCAATTCATGACTTAGGGTTTAAGTTTTTAACATGCAAAAGTTTTTATGCTTGAATCACCACTAATCTATTTATGGTAGGTTGATTAGAAACCTAAATAAAACATAAGGAGATATGTTTTATTCCTACGAACAGAAATTCTAAGCTTGGAGACTTGATTACGCTAGATCTAATTTAACGCACTTTGGGCACCTTTTCTTTTCAAAAATGTTTATGCATGTAGTCTGGATCCATTTTATTGCTTAATCACTAACATGTGAGATGTTCATGCGGGTGCGCAAACCACCGATTTAACATCCAAGAAAGCAGTAAATAAATAGCAGGATAACATACCTTAAAGCCACGCAAGCATCTGCATTGTTAGTAGAAAATCACACAGACAATCTTAATATGATTTCTAATTAACAAAGCAAGGTACTCAAGGTGTTCATTAGGGTTTGCGCTTTATTAAAATGCAAACTAACCTATATGCAATGACGTGCAAAAAAAATGACATGCGATTAATGCAACCTAGCATGCGAACTATATGTCATGCGACGACGTGACCTAATTCTAATGATGGACAAATGATTTATTTTTGTATTTTTCCAATGAAATTTGGAATTAAAAAAATGCCTAAAATAACATGCAATTTAACAACTTCTTTTTTGATATTTTTTATTAAAATTCGAAATTAAAAGTTACTCAAATTAAGAATGCAATCTATCCCTATCCTAATCTATCCTAAAGTAACTCATTCTTTTTGGGATTTTCATGGAAATTCGGAATCTAAAAAATAACCTAAATAATCTATTAGGATTAGAATACCTAATTTAAACTAGGAAATAAATTATCTTAAGTCCTAATTTAAATTAAATAATTATCCTATCTTCTAGATATACTTAGAATTCCCTAAACATGCAAAAACTTCTAATTTAAATCCTAACTAACATATTTTGGATTTTCTTTATTAAAAAACAATCAAATAAATATAACAACCGCACTCAAACAATCCACGCAATTCGCAAGATTCTTCTTATCAAATTTGGATTAGGAAAAGAAATCAAATTAACGGTCATATCTATACGGTTATTAGATATCGACGGAAAGTTGATTGTTCGAATTTGAAAGCAAATAAAATCTATTATCGTATTCAAGTGATTATGAATAAGATAACGATTTTCCTTATTGCCATGTATTGTACCTTAGGGATAAGGTTGGATAGTCATCCAGAATCGTTGCCAAATTAGAAAAAATTCCTAATTTTGGATATTCTAGAACATTGCGAATAAAGCAAACATTATCCTAAGGTATCTAGTCAATCACGCATAATATTCACGGAATATTCAAAATATTCAAACTAAAATTTCAATATTTTGAAAATATACCGGATAGAGATTTTTACCGATTTACAATTTCTTTCCAAATTTGAATTATGGAAAATCGGGATCGCAGATCCGAATGAGCGGGGGTAGGACGGCGGTCGCAAATGACGCGGTGGATGGTGATGATGGCGACCTCACGGATGCCGCCGTGAATTTTGGCCTGTCACCGCAAAACAAAATCACGAGCGGCGATACCCAAAGATGGATGGCTAACAGGGGGCTCCTCACGGTGGTGGATGGTGGATCGCAATGCTTCACGTGATGATAGCTCTCGGCTGGACTTGCGTTTGTACGTGCTCAGTTGTGAGAGGGCTTTTACGTTGACAATAGCATGGGCAGTTCCACAAGGATATTGGCAATGTGGACTTCGCTTTGGATGAAGAATTTTGACTCAAATCAACACTAGATTGCCTCGAGTAATCAATTATCACTACAGTTTTGGGGTCGAGGATAACTTGTCGTGGTCGATGCAAACACGGTTCAAGATTCCCGATCGGCGAGTAGCGGTAGTAGCACGAACAGAACGCAAAGACGAATAGGGGCGGCAATGTTGTCGTTGGACAAAACCTTCACGAGATGGAGAGCGGTCATTACAAATCGATCGGTGACGTCGATGGGGCGCAACCAGCGGGGGAGCAACACGGCGGGCGGTGTGGTAAAGGCGGTATGGTGGGTGTGGGCGGTGACAATGAGGCCCGGCCGTGTCTTGTAAGCAACTCTCTCTCTTACTCTTGCTCACATGTCTCTCATGCTCTCCGGAATTGTATTCTGAAAATTATGAGGCATAACGATATATTTATATCGCATACCTAAGTTAATTGGCCGGGCGTCCCTAGTCCTAATGGGCTAGGCTTAGGCTTTATCCTTTAATTTTTATTTAATTCTAAATGGGTTGAATTAATTTGGGTTTTTCTCTAATTAAGCTCAATGGGCTAATTTAAGCTCAAAATAAGACAATCAAGACCCATTGCCTCATTCTTTGAATGAGCGGAATTTCGTTTTGGCCTTTGGAGTCGATTCTGCGATGAATTTTCATTTTTACTTGCCACCATTAGTTTGATGTGAAATGCAATTAACCTATATGAACATAAACTATATGCTATGTAATTTTAATATTTTTATTTAGAAATTAAAATTTAATTTTAATTTTTTATTTAATTAATCATTAAATGATTAATCAAAATTTAGATGTGAACAACACGTACTTCGCTGCGGCCTGCAATGGCGGTGGCTCGGGCTCGAGGTAACGAAAAGGGGTCAGGCAAAGGAGAGAGAGAGAAAAGAGGAAGGACCGTGAAGAGAGAGAAGAGAGGGGCGAGACAGTGAGGAGGGAGGGAGAGAGAAAAGGAGGCCGTGACTGATAGGTGGGCTTGCTCGCTCAAGGTGAATGAACTAGTTTTTTTCTGATTTGGCAAGAGTTGAAATAAAGCGGAAACAGCAGGGAAAAAGACACGGCATACGTCAACTCGAAAAGTATACCATTCGAGAAATAGAATAGCAGAAGTCAAAAGACAAACGCGAACAAAAAGTAAGACCATTTTTTTTGGAGCAACATGGGGAATTTGCTAAGACTCTGAGAAGCCCCACGAATTCACCACAAATCTCACTCGCCCTCTTATATCCGAGTAAACATATTTAGTCTCGATCTAATAAGAAAAGCAATATAAACAAACATGTACCTTTAGGTCCGGTTCCCGGAGCAGGAGGTGGAGGCGCCGGCGCCAGAATGGCCGATGCATTATAGAAGGGGTAGAGCTGGTACCTCACGTTGCAGCTTGGAGTGAACACCCCCGCCTTGCTTTCCCTGAGGCAGATTAGCGATCCCAAACTGGAGGCACTTGACACAGTCTGATGCCGTCAAGTCTGGCATACACTGCGCGAGTGCGTACAGCTTCTGCGAGCTCGTGAAGTTGGCCTCCACCACCGTGACCTTCTTCCCCAACCCACCAGCTGAAGCCCTCGTGGCGATGTCGTTCAGGGTTTCTCCGAGAGGCTGCATGAACCGTGTTGGGTCTGTGACGTTCCCAATGTCGTACAAAACCCGATCTGGCAATTGCTCCATGGCTGAGAAGATGGACCGGTTCGAGTACCGCAACATGCACTGGTCGTACCAGATTGCGGAGACTCGCTGGTTTGGGCATCTTCCGAGGATACCCTGTTTTCCAGTGGCCAAGCAGTGGCAGCATGTGGTGTTGTCGAGGTCCCCACAGCAGAGGAAGAGACTGTAGGCGTGGTCGGGAGGGTTTTGGCCGGTGGTGGCATTGGCAAAGCCGTTGGTGCTGTGGGTGGCGGAGGAGGAGAGGGAAGAGATGAGGATGTGGAGGTTCGATTGGTAGTTGGAGTTGGGAGTGAAGAGGTTGGTGTTTGAGCAATCATGATATAGGTAAGTGGGTGCAGCTTCAGTACTGAAAATTTGGATGAAGAAGAACAAGAAGAAGGAGGAGGAGGAAGAGGAGAGAGAGGGAGATGATGGAGGAAGAATTCATGATTAGCTTATTTAGGTTGATGAATGGATTTGCCTTTGGGAATGAAAGTTCTTACTTTCAAATAGAAGACTTATAAATACCGAAACGAAAGGAAGAGGTGACTAGTCTCAGACGGAGAGAGAGAGAGAGAGAGAGAGAGAGAGAGAGAGAGAGAGAGAGAGATTTTGGAGCTGTAGAAGCACACATGTTCCGACCAAAATAACAAAAATACACATAGGTTGCATTTGGTCATTCGGATTTTTAGTCAAGATAGAATTGGATAGGATAGGATATGAAATCTAAGGAATTAAATATATCCCATCTACTTGTTTGGTGAATTCTGAGATTAAAAGTCGGATATTTTCACATATTATCATGTCCATTATTTGCTATAAACGTTATACCCGGTGTAAATAAACCTAAAAATTGCACAAACGAAGATGATAAAAATTTCTCACAGCACTCTTACCTATTTATTTTTTTATTTTTTCCTCTCTTTTTAAATTATTTTCTTTTTATTTCTTCCCTTTCCATCATTCTCTAATAAAATTTAATTAAATAGTAAACTATACAAATATGCCTACAATATGTAATAAATATAAATATTAAATGTGTATATAAATATATATGAAATTTATATCATAAGATAGAAAGAAATTTGAATATATAAATAAAAATAAGAATAAATAAAAACGAATTTATTGTTATTTTTTATTTTGAATTTTTATATTAAAATTCAAATATTATTTTAATTTTTTAATTTAACAAGTTTGTTATTCGAGAAAAATAACTTTTATATTATGGATATTAGAAATGCTATACGCCTTTATCCCACCTTCCGCATGAGATAATTTTATCCCATTTATATTTTTTTATATCGACTTTTATCCTATTTTGAAAAGGCACCAAATATGGAATAGGATAAAATTTATCATATCCCGAATTTTATCATGACTACCAAACGTAATAATGCACTATGATGGGACAATGCTATGTAGAAGGGGAGAGACAGCGTCCAAGGCTCACAACAACGCGCCGAAGAATATGGAAACTAAGTCATTCTTTTATTAAAGAATTCAAGAATGAGATGGTTTTGGTAGCGAAGATTCAACATCAAAACATCGTGTAGCTGCTCGGAGGGTGTAGAAAAACTGCTTGCCTATGAGTTTGTGCCGAACTAAATTCTCGACTGCTTTTCATTTGGTACGTTGCGCTTCAACATATTCCTATTGGGGTACCGTTATGATGTGGTAGCTTATGAGCTTTTGGCCTTTGCTGTCGTGATGAAAAAGTGGTGGACCATCAGAAAGGGTCAATGAAAGTAAGTAATGATATACAAAAGTGGGCCTAATTCCCTAAAAATTCCCAACTTTAGCTTTTTATCCCAATTATATCCCAAACTTTTTTTTGATAACCTGGGAACCCCATGACGGCCGACAACCGGGAGTAAACCGGGGGCGACACATCTAGCACCCACCACACACGTCGTCACGGTTAAGTTCAGTCACCTCATGGCGCCGAGATTCGAACACTCAACCTTTTGCGAGAAGAAGAGCGCTTCAAAGTCGCCATCCAGTGCGGGTAGTAAATCCCCAAACTTTTTTTTGTCTCATAAAAATCTAAAACTTTTACTTTTGTCCCAAATCTACCCAGTTAACTTTTTGTCCAATTTTTAATATTATTTTTTATTTTTTAATATTATTTTTTTTTTTTTTTTTTTCTTTTCTTTTTTTTTCTTTTTTTTTTTGTTTCACCTTCAACCTTCTCATTTGGTTGCTTGTTTAGCGACTCAAAAGTGGGGCCAGTGAGGTCGCCCCGCTAGCCATTGGCGAGGCTCGGCCTCGTAGTTCTTTGGCGAGGCCGACCTCATGATTTTTGGCGAGGCTGGCGAGGGTCGACCCCTCGCCACTCACATTTGGAGGCTCGGCCTCGTCGTTCTTTGGAGGTCGACCCCCTCGGTTCTGCTTGCAAGGCAGAGCCTCGCCAAATTGGCCCCCGCCTCTGGCGGGTTTCGGTCCGGCGACCAATCGGAGGTTGAAGGTGAAAAAAAAAAAAAAAAACGGAAAGAAAAGAAAAAAAAAAAAAATTCGAAAAAATAAAAATAATATTAAAAAATTATATGAAAAGTTAACTGGGTACATTTGGGATAAAAAGTAAAGTTTGGGATTTTTATGAAATAAAAAAAAGTTCGAGATATAATTAGGACAAAGATTAAAGTGGGGGGTCTTTTAGGAAATCGGGCCTACAAAAGTGAGTAAAATTGCGAGATTGACCGACACGATTCGCTCACAACGAAGAGCACCAACCCCAAGCGTAAAGGAACGTGGGCCCTCCTTTGTCTTGTAGTGCATGGGTCGAGTATTTTTCTTTCTTTTGTATATATCCAAGAAATGGCCCCTCCTCCATATTAATTGAACAAAATTAAATATTCCCAGCGAGTCGAGTTTGGTACATGGCTCAAGCTTGAAACATAATTTAACACGTTGAAAGATATTAACGATGTAGCTGTGTCTATTATGATATGATATCCAACTTTTGACTCTAAATTCTCCTTCACGATGAGGATTGGAGTTGGGCACGATCATGAGAAAAGGTCAATAAAGTTAGCTGGCCATCTTCTTCGCCCTAAGAATCTGAAACTACTAGTCATCACCTGCTGTTGTAGGATACACCGCAAGGGAACTAAGCACCTACCATACTACCTACAACAACTATTCCAAAAGGCAATGGATACCATCATAAAATCACTGTGTTTAATAGTAAATATGAAAACAATTCACCAATGCATGTTAACTAATCTGACCATTCGCTATAGTGCCTGGTTAAACTCACATGGCGAGACACCTCCGGATGTTGAATGAGTACCATCGAAAGAAGTAGATGGTCTATAATTAACACCGTCAAAAGGAAATTATCGACGTAAAGATCAATAACTTGTTTTAACTCTGGAAAGAAAATTAGATGTCTACAAAAGAAGGATTAAAAGTTGGTTGAAGAAATGGGGAAGACGCCATAGCTTAGCTACCATTCTGAAAGGGTCTGATTTAAGTCTACAATTTAGGATTAACTATTATAGAAGCACAACATCAATGTACAAGTGCGCTAAATTATAGTGGATCAGTTGAGCATTGTGATAAAAATAGAGAGAAACGTAATATTTTGTACATTACAAATTGAAGAATACAAGATCCATCTATAGAGGGCGAGAATACAATTAGACTTAAGTACAATTAATGAAATTTATGATTAACTTAATCCTAAATTGTAGATTTAGCCTCAAATAGTAACAAAATCTTAGACGAATCATAACAGGAAGACTTGCTGAGAAAGCTCAAGGAAGTTACAGGAATTTGCAAGTGTGAAGTTATCCGGAGTTTCTTTTTGTATATTATATGGATGATCCGATCGGCAAATGATCCAATTACTATCCTTCCTTTCGAGCAAGCCAGAATTTTATTAAAAATGGGAGCATATGGGTTGGTTCGGATCAACAAGGAATTATTACCGCATGTTCATTCTATATTTTCTCCCTAGTTGATTATAGTAGGCGCAATCCAAATAATATATGAAATAGCTAGCACGGGTCACCTAGAGGGGGGTGAATAGGTGATCCTAAACAGATTAAAAAATTATGCGGAAATATAACAGATAAAAGAAGAGTCTGAATAATATTCAGAATCAAGTCAGATTATATACGCAACGATCTGATGTGCAGACTATAAAGTAAGAGTGAAGAAGAAGAGAATCTGCACACAAGTTTATAGTGGTTCGGCTTATAGTAAGCCTACGTCCACTCTCCCACGTTCACAGCCTACTGGCTGGATTTCACTATGTAATCAAGAGGTGTTTACAGATTCTGAGTGATATCACTCTTGTGTATGATAGGACTCTCTATCTCACACAAACACTCTTTCAAAGTAATCCTCAAGATCTAAACTTTTAGGTTCAGAAATAGACAAGAGAAAATGAATGGACTAAGCTCAGACTTTGGACTTGTTGATTCGTGATTCTGTTCTATCCTTCTGCTGCTCGTTGATCTCCTTAAATACTCCTCTACTTCCAAACTAGCCGTTGGACAGCCTTCAGAGGATCATCTTCCAATCTTCACCTTGGACAGATTTGTAAAGTAAGGATTGAATAGCCGTTGGATGATGATTCGAATCCCGGCCGATTCGTTGTTGCCCATACAATCGTAATCTTGGTTTCCATAAGTAGAGTTTTGTCCGTTGGAAAGCATTCTTGTCTTAGTATTTGATTGTCAATCAATTTGAATAAGATTGATCTAATCAATACTTTCCTTACGTGGAAATCCATGCGGATTACTAGCTGTTATTCTTCGCTCGAGTTTTGCTTATGAAGAATTATCTGCGTCTTCATCTATACGAAAATTCCGACCTGCGTTTGCTTCAAGAATTTGCTTATGAAAACTTTCATCTTACGATCGCTTCTGAATTTTTCTGAATATCGAACTTTAGCTTTTGTGGGTCTTCAAGAACTTGTAGAGTCTGAATTATTTCTGCGTATGGAAAATATCTCGAACTTAAATAATTCTTCTTAACTTGCAGAATCTGAAAAACTTCATTCTTAGCTTTCGAACATATATTCCTGAAATGAGAAGGTTCAGAATAAGTATCAGATTTACAAACATTATGAAAGGTTTTGTCAACTTCAAAATCAGTAGGAGTTTTCCTCAACAATCTCCCCTTTTTGATGGTGACAAAACTTTCCTGCAGATTGAATCAATTTAAAATAAATTGGAAGTAAGCAATCATATTCAGCGCATTAAATCACAGATTGAAAGATCAAACTCTGTTGTTGAAATCTGTGCTTCTTTTCTTCCTTTGTCTATAACCTGTATTGAATCTGCAAATAAATTCTCCCCCTTTTTGTCATCAGCAAAAAGATAAATATAGAGAATATGAAGCATTGATATTTGAGCAATCAAAAAGACTAACAATAAATGTTAGTGAATATTCTGGACCAAAAAAAACGAAATAGGAATTTGAGAGAAATTGTTTGTAAGAACAGACTAATGTTTTGAAGGAGTACGAATGAGTTGAAAATTTTCCAAGATAGAGACAGCCTCTTCAATCTTGAACTACATTGACCTCTGCTTTCTCCATGTTGGATGAGCATTGAGCAATGGCCTCCTCGATTCGCTTTGTCTGCGGTTTGCTTGCGTTGTTGAGAGTGAGAGTTTTCCTCAACCAATTTTCTGCAGATTCTTGACTTCTTGTTCCAGTGAAGCTTGTTTATCTTTGATTTCAAGCAGAAATGTGAGGATGTTCGATCAAGAGAAGACCTGTTCTTGGACATTATTTCGCTTTCGATCTGTTCGAACCCCCATGTTCCTTCTCGAGAATTCTCCCCGAGCAGTGCTTGTTAAATGAGAGACATGATTTGTGAAAGTTGGTTCCGAAACATTTGGAACCGGTTACGCATCATGTTCGGATCATTAGCATGTCTGCATTAAGGTGTTCTTCTTACGCTTCATCATTTGCATCTTGCGGAAGGATTTTTCTTTTCTTGTACACCTTCAGGGGTTGGAGATTCTTTTTCCCTTCTTGCGACCACAGTATCTTTTTTTTCTCAAGACCGACCTTTTGAAGCTTGACTTTTCGAAGCTTTTGGTTGACATGACTAGCTTTCATTCCCTTTATTCTTCCCTTATATCACCAAATTGCTTCATTTTGGAGAGCATTATCTCCCCAACAAACATATGTGGTATAGAGTTTTGGCGCAATTCAACAGGAATTGATATATTGAGGAACATGAAAATTCAAGTGATGAGGGGCCCCATAGGGCAATTGTCCCTTGTCTTTCTATAAAGCTCTGTACATGTGAAAGATAATGATATGGGGAAGAGAGAAAGGCTGACCTTTCAAGATAGCCCGGATGAGCTTAATTTCGGATTTGGAGAGGTCGGGTTTTGAGGCAGCCTTGGGTTTCAAGCGGTTTATGATAATCTTGTCTTGAGAATAATTGATTTTCGAGGAGGTCGAGTAAGAGAGATGCCTGTTTGTATCTTGAGCAAAATTTGGATTTTCGGGATGCAACCTTGGAGGCATCTCGCCAAACTTACATCCAATGGAGTGAACTTGGAGTATTTTGCTCCAATTATTTTCCCCAACATATCAGCCTTCAAGTCAAATTTCTTGTCACCATGAAGAGAACCGGAGCCAGTTTGGTGATGAGAATGGAGAGATTGGAGTAGAAGTATGCATCAAATCAAAGCATAAACATCTGCGAATCGAAAGGCAAAACTCGAAAATGCCTATCCTTTCAAAAAGATGTCTAACAGAAAACCAGCCTTATCTAGACGGTGAAGTCCACAAATCACGTGATTTATAACACCTCGAGCAAGTAAAAGCTGATAATAGGTATGGTGTTCGGGACTTCTAAACAATCCTTTGTCCTTTCTAGATGCTATCCGATTTCTTTTCAAAAAGCTCGAAAAGTCGGCGTCATCTTGAGGAAGGACAAACTTTGAGGAGGATTTAGGGCTTACCACAGGCTTTGACTTTGTTACAGACGGAGTGGATGGTTCTCCGACTTTTTCTTTCCCCTTCCTGGAGCGATGCAAAGTAGGGGTTGTGGTAGCAGGGGTTTGATCAGTCCCAGCTGAAAGCTTAGAATACTCTTGAACGAGATGAGTTTCCGACCGAAAATGGTTGTCTTTGAGACATTTTAGAAGAGTCTCAGCAGCAGCATTACCCCTCTTCAACCTTTGATAATTTTTCCATAAGAGTTTGATGTTTTTTACAGCAAAAATCTTTGTCACCTTCTAGTTTGGATGAAGGCGATCGAGGCGGTGGCGTAGCATGAGCAGTTTCTTCGAGATGATCCGATTCTGTGTCTGATAACTCCATAAACTCTGATGGAGCAGAAGATTTAGATTCTTGATTCAAGATACGTGAGGATCTTCTCTTGAAAGGCATTTTGAAGTCTTCTTGATCAAAAAGTTTTGATCTTTGGAGAAGGAAGACGAGAAGTGTCTCTGAGAGTCGAAAAAGGTTTGAGCAGAAAAAAGTACTGATGAGGGTTTTGGAAAGAGACGAAAAGGTATATAAACGTGAAAGACCAATTTTTGGGAATAAAAGGTTATTTTAGAAAGTAAGAAATAAGCCAAAGTAAATAGAAAGGAAATATATTTTCTGAAGCACAAAAGATCAGAAAATTATCAGATAATATTTTAAGCTCAATTAACCAGATAAGTTTAGATACGTACCTGATTTGCTTCCAAATATAACAAGAGTGAAAATATCCCGCCTAAAATATTCACGCCTTAAAATTTAAACGTATAACGTACCGTTCATGAGAGTCTGGAAAATGTTCAGACCGAAACCACTTGAGTCTGAAGAATTTCCCTGTATGTCAAACACTTCAAGAAGGATAAGTAATGCACAGTTTGTTTCTAATAAATTCGAAAGATGACTTATCAAAGGGTTTTGTGAATATGTCAGCTAATTGATTCTTAGAATCAATAAATTGAATATTCACATCACCATTTTGCACATGATCTCTAATAAAATGATGTTTGATCTCAATATGCTTGGCTCGAGAATGAAGAATGAGATTCTTAGTGAGATTGATGGCACTGGTATTGTCACATCCGATTGCAACATTTGAGTCTTCAACAGCAAAATCTATAAATGTTGCTTCATCCACAAACCGTGCAAAGAATCGCCCAAGGCTA
This sequence comes from Syzygium grande, assembly GCA_024733475.1. Classification (NCBI taxonomy): domain Eukaryota; kingdom Viridiplantae; phylum Streptophyta; class Magnoliopsida; order Myrtales; family Myrtaceae; genus Syzygium; species Syzygium grande. The sequence goes on from JAMXDD010000001.1 coordinate 8,998,468, forward strand.
CGATTAAACCTGCTGTTGATAGTGCAACTGTATTATGCTTCTTTGAATACCAGGATACTAACATATTTCCAAGCAGTTGGCATGTACCTGTAGTACTTTTCCTGTCCACTTTACATCCAGCCAAGTCAGCATCTGAATAACCAGTAAGAGTAAAATCTAAATCTTTGGAATACCAAAGACCTAACATTGGAAAAGTTCCAACGTATTTGATTATCCTTTTTACTGCAGAAAGATGCGATTCCTTTGGATCTGACCGAAATCTCTTTTACATACAGACGCTAAAAAGTATGTCAGGTCTAGATGCAGTAAGATATAATAGAGAACCTATCATGCTTCTATATACCTTCTGATCAACCTTTTTACCATTTACATCTTTGTCTAGCTTGGATGATTGAGGCATTGGAGTGTCTGTTTTCTTGCAATTCTGCAGACCAAACTTCTTGACAATCTCCTTGGCATATTTTTCTTGACAAATGAAAGTACCATCTTTCATTTGTTTCACTTGTAAGCCAAGAAAGAATGTTAGTTCTCCCATCATGCTCATCTCGAACTCGTTCTGCATATTTTTAGAGAATTCCTTGCAAAGCAATTCGTTAGAAGATCCAAAGATAATGTCATCAATGTATATTTGAACAAGTAGAAAATCCTTACCCTTCCTCTTAACAAAAAGAGTTGTATCTACCTTACCTTTTGTGAAGTCATTTTGCAGAAGGAAACTACTTAACCTTTCGTACCAAGCTCTGGGTGCCTGTTTCAGACCGTAAATGGCCTTTTTGAGTCTGTAAACATAATCAGTCTTTCTTGGTTCTTCAAAACCAGGTGGTTGTTCCACATATACTTCTTCCTTAATGTATCCATTCAGGAAGGCACTTTTCACGTCCATCTGAAAAAGTTTAAAGTTATGGAAGCAAGCATATGCTAATAATAGCCGTATGGCTTCTAACCTTGCAACTGGTGCATATGTTTCATCATAATCAATGCCTTCTTCTTGAGAATAGCCTTTTGCAACCAGTCTTGCCTTGTTTCTTGTGACCTTCCCTTTGTCGTCCAGTTTGTTTCTGAACACCCATTTTGTTCCAATTACATGATGGTTTTGGGTTTTGGCACAAGCTCCCATACTTCATTGATTACGAAGCTGCTGCAGTTCTTCTTGCATGGCTTCTATCCAGCTTTCATCTGATAAAGCTTCTTCAACATCTTTAGGTTCTATTTCAGATATCAATGCCAGGTTGTTGATGTTCTCCCTTTGTTTGGATCTGGTCTTGATACCATCTTCTTTTTCTCTTTGTAGTAATCTGCAAAAATCACAGCATCTCAAGTTTTCTTTGGTACCCAAATTTGCTTGGGTCCTTGAGTATTAGTATATAGGCTGTTTTAAAAATCTCTTGAGCAGGTCTCCGGACCTTAGGACATTCATTCTCAAAATGCTGTGGATCTCCACATTTTGAGCACCTTAGTGCACTCCGGCCAACAGGTTTTACAAAATTCCTTTTGAAATGATTTTTGTAAGCTTGTCGAGGAGGTAGTTGTTTCAATCTCTCCTTGACTTTTGGAAAATCAATCAAGCTATCACTTTCCTTAACAAATCCAAGACCAGATTTGTTATAGTAAGGGATTTGAATGGAAAGGATATGCTTCAAGGTTTACGAACCCTTTGAAAAGTTTGAAGTAATTTTTGAAATTTCCTTTTTCAAAACATCATTTTCTTTGGAAAGAAAATCTTGACTTTCCTTGATTTGATGAAACTCTTTTTGAAGAAAATTGATCCATTCTTTTTGAGAAACATCCCATTGCCGTAGTGAAGAATTTTCCTTTTTCAAAGAAGAGATTCTTTTAAGAGCGATCTTAAATTCAAAGCACAATTCATCAATATAATTTGACACTTGACGAGACATTTCAGAAGGTTTTACCTCGATTTCCACTTTAGGATCGGAATCGAATCGAGTCAGAATCGATTTTGCCATCAGACGGATATCTTCATCACTATCTTCACATTACATGTCACTCCGGGTTTACGCCTTTAAGGCCTTCTTTGCTTTTCGAAATTGGTCTTCTTTTTTTGAAGTGGACAATTTGGCTTGATGTGTCCACGTTTCCCTCTGGTGAAAGCATATTATTTCCTTTGATCTCTCTGTCTCATCGATGGACCTCTTGTTCTTAAAAGGCTTCTTCCTTTGAGATTTCTTCCTCTCGATTTTCATTTTCTTGTACTTCTTTATGAAGAGAGCTAGTTCTTCATCATCAACATCTACATCTTCAGTGTCTGCATCAGAATCATCGTTAGTTTTCAAAGCAATTGACTTATTACCTCTGGATTCGTTTTGCTCATTCCGTTTCTCAGTTTCATATGATTGGAGAGTTCCAATCAACTCATTCACTGATAGAGGCTTGATCCTTTGTGTTTCTCGAAGTGATGTTTTGATGTTATCCCACTGATCTATCAGTCCTCTCAGAAGTTTGTTGACTTTCAATGCATCTGGAATTGGCTGTTCTTGATAAGCAAGACCGTTTACTATGTCAGTAAACCTGTCATAAAAATCAGCAATTAGTTCTCCAGGCTTCATTTTGAAAGCTTCATATTGGCCAAGCAAAATATTGATTTGCGTTTCCTTGGCACGATCTGTTCCTTCATACGTGACATAGAGAGTATCCCAGATTTCTTTTGCAGATTCACAAGCAGCAATTTTCTTATACTCAACAGGAGATAATCCACAATAGAGAGAATAAATTGCTTTTGAATCTAAAGTCTCTCTTTTAGCTATCTCAGCTTGAGATAGAGGAGGATCTTTTGGTTTGCTTGCGTCTGCCTTTTCTTTTGAATCTGAGGACTTTGGGTTGACTCCTCTGATGATAACATCCCATTGCATGTGATCGATTGATTTGATGAATGCCTTCATCTTGTTTTTCCAGATGCTGTATTCTTTGCCATCGAAAAATGGTGGTCTGTTGTTGCTTTGTCCTTCAATGAGCCCTGGAGCACCATAGCTAGCCATATAGATCGTTAGCTCAGAAGTAAAACACTTCAGTCAAATGAGCAACCTGCTCTGATACCAATTGAAATAGCTAGCACGGGTCACCTAGAGGGGGGTGAATAGGTGATCCTAAACAGATTAAAAATTTATGCGGAAATATAACAGATAAAAGAAGAGTCTGAATAATATTCAGAATCAAGTCAGATTATATACGCAACAATCTGATGTGCAGACTATAAAGTAAGAGTGAAGAAGAAGAGAATCTGCACACAAGTTTATAGTGGTTCGACTTATAGTAAGCCTACGTCCACTCTCCCACGTTCGACCCCTCTTGGTTGGATTTCACTATGTAATCAAGAGGTGTTTCTGATTCGAGTGATATCACTCTTGTGTATGATAGGACTCTCTATCTCACACAAACACTCTTTCAAAGTAATCCTCAAGATCTAAACTTTTAGGTTCAGAAATAGACAAGAGGAAATGATTGGACTAAGCTCAGACTTTGGACTTGTTGATTCGTGATTCTGTTTCTTTCCTTTTTTGCTGCTCGTTGATCTCCTTAAATACTCCTCTACTTCCAAACTAGCCGTTGGACAGCCTTCGGAGGATCATCTTCCAATCTTCACCTTGGACAGATTTGTAAAGTAAGGATTGAATAGCCGTTGGATGACAGATTCTGAATCCCGCTGATTCTGGTCGCCCATACAATCAGAATCTTGGTTTCCATAAGTAGAGTTTTGTCCGTTGGAAAGCATTCTTGTCTTAGTATTTGATTGTCAATCAATTTGAATAAGATTGATCTAATCAATACTTTCCTTCTGTGAAATCCATGCCAGATCACTAGCTGTTATTCTTCGTTCTGAGTTTTGCTTCTGAAGAATTACTGCGTCTTAATCTATACGAAAATTCCAGCTTCTGCTTTTTTCAAGAAGAATTTGCTTATGAAAACTTTCATCTTACGCGATCTGCTTCCTGAATTTTTCTGAATCTCTTTAACTTTAGCTTTTGTGGGTCTTCAAGAACTTGTAGAGTCTGAATTATTTCTGCGTCTGGAAAATATCTCAGAACTTAAATAATTCTTCTTAACTTGCAGAATCTGAAAAACTTCATTCTTAGCTTCCAGAATATATATTCCTGAAATGAGAAGGTTCAGAATAAGTATCAGATTTACAAACATTATGGAAGGTTTTGTCAACTTCAAAATCAGTAGGAGTTTTCCTCAACAATATATGCAACTTTAACATCCCCTGGTCAACGTAATTTAAAAAAAAAAAAAAGAATAACCTATTCCTCTATATCTCATATGGGTTTCATAATTATCAGAATTGGCTTGATCATTATCAAACTAACCGCAATTTTTTTTTCTGTTCGCAACTTATCTGTCAACTTTTCCACTATCATCCCCAAGCGGCATCTATTGATCAATGGTTATACAACGGTGGTATAGCACCTATGGGTACATAAGAAATGTATGAAATCGATTATCCAGCTATTGGGGATCCCATTTCCGTACTAATCCAAGATGTGCTTATTGCTCATGAGGGTAATGAAATTATCCATGAGGCTAGCAAAAAAATAATAATAGATCTCGTTGTTAACGCTAACAACATGAATAAGTTAATAATTAGATGATTAGTGATCATTAGTTTCAAAAGGAGATTTTCTAACACAGCTCGCCAAAGTAAGGCTTTACAAAGACGATTGATCGAGCAGTGAATAGGGATTTGGAGGATTCTAGAACCAACGCTACTTGGATGATTTAAGGGCAAATTGAAAAGTTGAGGAGAGAGGAGGAGATGTCTTTGGGCAATGGGATTTGCGGATTTTCAGGGAACGTCGAGTCGGATCGCGGCGCTTTGTCAAGAATCGAAATTTTCACTCCCAAATAGAATATTCTATCGCATAACATCTTTCCCCAGTCCTTCGACAGAAAAAATTTCATGACGATCGTCCGGATCTTATTTTATAATACATTGAAGATTCGTAGATATTTGCTCATAGGGAAACGTGAATAAAAAATTGAGCATTTCTGTTGTGGCACTTATGCGGAGAATGCATCGGCAGTTAGAAAGAGAAATGAATACTCAAATTTTGACTATGATTCGGAAAAGTGTATCGGACCGACTCGCAATCAAGTAAATGCCAAAGATGTTTTTAGGCATTGAATTGATGCCGAGCGAACCTCCCATATCGTGCCTAGAGAACAATTGATTTCACTCCAATTGTCGAGCCAATGACTACGACAATTTGTGGCTTTTTTTTTTTTTTTGAAAAACTTGTCCGACAAGTAATAAATCTACTGTACAGATATCAATTGAGTTTCAGAAAATTCTAATTAAGGATCCAAAGTGGGGTCAAATTCTCAAAAAAGGGTCCAAAGTGGATATAATGTCAAATAAGAGCCTGAAGTGCCCAATCGGGCCTCAAATAAGGGCCTTAATTGGTCGGCCGGTCAAATGTTCACCTACCGGGCAAGCATGTTCTTATTCCGGCAATTGAGGGTCGCCCCCGCCGCCGGCCTAGGCGAGGGCGGCCCCTCGCTCGATCTTTGGCGAGGGGCAGCCTCCACTAGCCCTAGCTATAGCAATTGGAGGAAGAGGAAAAAAAAAAAAAGGAAAAGGAAAAAAAAAAATAGAAAAAGCAAAAAAAAAAAAAAAAAAATTTAAAATTTTAAAAAAATTATTGTTCTAATTGCCAAAACAGTAACATGCTTGCGAGCGGTGAACATTTGACCCGCCTGCGAACCCAAGCCCTTACTTGAGACTAACTGGGACTTTGGGCCATTATTTGAAATTGATTGGGCATTTGGGCCCTTATTTGACACTATGTCTACTTTGGACCATTTTGGAGAATTTGATCTCACTTTGGGTCATTAATTGAAATTTTCTCACTGAGTTTTAAACCTTTCGATTTTGCCAATTTAATCTTAAAAATTACGTGAAATTCCAAGGTAGTCATTCCTATTAGTTTTTGTCGGACATCACTAATGTGGAAGTCCGGTTATTGCCGACCATCCCACGTGGCATACCGTCACATCATCAATTTTTGGCGAAAACTGAATGGAATGACTACGTTAGAACTTAAATCCAAAAGTTTAGGACTAAATAGGCAAAATTGAAGAATTTATGACTTAATTGTAATATAATATGCATACATGCAATATATAAACCAGATAAGATAATATTATGATGAACGTGGGAGTTGTGTTAAAAGAAATCTCACGTTGAAGAATTAGTGTGGTGTAGAGCAGTTAATATATTCTAGTTGGCTCATAACTCATTGACTTAAGTTTTGAGTAAAGGTGAGTCCAACTAGTTATATTAACAAGTTCGAACTTGAGTTCTCTTTTGGTGATTTCTCAGTTAAAAGGTATTGGGCTTTTATTGCACACTCTTAACAGATAATTTTAAGCAATAAGAAACATTACAGCATATTGTAAAGAAAAAGCGACCTGGCTGTTTGTGTAGAATTTTCTTGAGAGTAAAATTATCTCTTCTCCTCACCCTCGTTTTAGTTATAGACAGAATCGAGTAATAAAAGAATCAAGATTTGAGTCTTAAGAAACGTGAGCCTCAAGTTTTGCCTTACAAATCCCCTAATATTGGCACTAATGACCTGTTTTTAATCCCCCCCCTCTCTCTCTCTCTCTCTCTCTCTCTCTCTCTCTTGCATTCCTTATTAGAATTTCAATTGTTTTTTCATTCGATTCCACCTTATCTGTTGCCAAGGGGACGATAAGGTTTGACTTGTCCTTTCCAGAGTGAGCTTAGCCATGAAGTGATTGCATATTTTTATAGAAGGGTCTTCCTAGCCTGACCGCGCTGTTAGACTCAGTTTCTAGCGGTGCTATGTTGACCGCAATTTTTCATTTCGAGAAGGACTGGCTTCTCTGGTGTTTATAGGTTGTTTGATTGCTTCTCTGGTATGCTTTTTAATATAATATTGATGACGTGATGAAGACTTTCTCATCTAGGGTTTCTTCGCACTAGAGTCCACTTTATCCGAGGATGTCACGTCAATTCAAAACTAGGCTCGTTTGGTTTAACATTTAAAATGAGTATTGGGACTTTAAAGTCCCTTGACCAAATATAAATGGTGTTTGATAATTTTTTGAGATCTTTTGGGGAAATGCAATTACATTTTCAAAGGCCTCTAAAGTCTCCTAACCCAAGACAGTCGGAGATACTTTGGTCAGTTACATTTTCGAAATGCTAGTAGCACTATTTATGTACTATTCATCTTCCCGAGGATCGGGTCCGGAGGCCGCCACCACTGCTCGAGGGGTTCGACCACCGCCCCAGGGGTCAACCGACCTCCGTGACCATTGCCTGGGGTCGCTTGACCTAGGCGTGGCTTGAGGTCGGATGACCCCAAGCGGGCGGTCCGGAGGTCGGTCGACCCCGGTAGCGGTGGGCTGGACCCGCGTGACCTAGGCAATATTGGCTGGGTCGCGTGACCTCAGCGGTCTTGGTGATGACCCGGATCTAGGCTGGCGGAAGTTGGCCGACAATCGTTTTGGCTTTTCAATTGGTTGAGCTCGACCTCAATTTTTTTTTAAAATATTAGCAAAAATCCTTTATAAAATTAGTTTTTATCAAATGGTATTTAGGCCAAAGTTGATTTCAAACATGATTTTAAAATACACATTACTAAACACTACTTACATTTTCGAAAACCCTTTAACCCAATGACCTTTGAATTTTGCTAAAGGCATTCCAACAAAGTCGAACCAAAACAGGCCCTAGGAAAAAGGGTCAACATGTCAATTTTCTCTTACCTTCATTTTGCATTCTTAATTAGAATTAAAGTTAGTACTCTCCTTATCGTTGCGTTGATTAAGGTTGGTTAAAACTATATGTTTAAAATTATTTCCTTGAAAACATACACTTTGTATCACGAAAATGAAAGTTTTCAGAGTTAATACCACGAAAAACTCTAAATTTGGTACACTTGTGACAATTTACCCCAAATTATTTTTTTGACAATAAAAAACCTCAAACTGGTACACTTGTGACAATTTTATCCCAAACTATTTTTGACCACCAAAAACCCAAATTTGGTATACATGTGACAATTTTACCTCGAACTAATTTTTAATATTATTTTTATTTTTCTAAATTTTTATTAATTTTTATTTTTCTTTACTTTTTTTTTTTCTTTTCTCTTTAAGCTCAATTTGGTCGGGACCGACGACCGGGTAGGAGAATAAGCCCGGCGGTCGGCCTCGCCCGGCTGATTGTGAGCTCGACCTCACGGCGTTGGCGAGGTTGGGCTCACCACAGCAGCGGGTGGCGAGGCCAGCCTCGCCCACGCCGAGGTGGTGCCGGCTCGGTAACCGCGGGCGGGACCCTCGCCCGTCCGATGGGGCTCGACCTCGCCCAACGTTGGTGAGGTCGAGCCCGCCAAAGGGCTGGGGCCGACCTCGCCTGGCTTGGCCTCCGGCCGGAGGTTGAGGTTGAAGAGAAAGAAAAAAAAAAAGTAAAGAAAATATAAAAAATTAATAAAAAAAAAATTTGAAAAATAAAAATAATATTAAAAAAATTAGTTTAAGGTAAAATTGTCACATGTATACCAGTTTGGGGTTTTTTGTAAAAAAAAAAATAGTTCGGGGTGGATTTGTCACAAGTGTACCTATTTGGTATTTTTATGGTCAAAAAATAATTTGGGGTAAAATTGTCATAAGTGTACCGCTTTTAAGGTTTTTCGTGATATTAGCCCAAGTTTTCACACTTGCGATAAGAGAAAGGCGATAGAGAAAAAATTCAATGGTTGAATGAATCATGTCGAATGTTATGATGATTTATTCGATAATGAGCATGTGCGAATGATAGTACAATCATGACTCGATTGTTGTACCTTTTCATACGTATTTGCTGAAGGTTGCGGCTTCGGGGGGCTTTTTATATGTCAGGGTCAGGGATGACCTTTTTGTTCTTGGCTTATATAGTCACTTCTAATTTTCTGTGTCATACATTTTCCATTACTAAAATCAAACGTGTATTCTAACCAAGCAAGTGGACAAGGCTTCGTTTGTTTCACAGATAATGTGACGTTTGTTGACACCTAAATTTAAAAAAAAAAACCCAATTAGTCATTCATTGCATAAAATTAGGGATCAATCTCGATCTCTAAAAAAAAAAATTAATTAGTTAAAATTGCATATAGATATTAGGAGCATTTCGTAGCTAATTAGGCCCATATAATTTGCATTGGACCAACAGCGGATGGACTTGACTGAAATGATTCTGAACTTAATTGAACTAAGCCCGCGATAATGAAAAATTTGACCCAGCCCATCAATCATTGGAGGAATTCGGTCGACGAAATCGAAGAGAATATTTGATTGAAAGAAAGGGAAGGAAAATATTCGGCTCGTCCAGCAATGAATCAGTAATGAAATATACATTCCCTGGACGTTGACACGCAAAAAAGGAAAAATCGTGAGGAGGGGGAAGGTCTCGGTCAAAAGGAAGGGAGAGGATAATCAGGGGGACGATTTTCCGAGGTGCAAAAAGGAAAGAAGAGGTCTCGGTCAAAAAAATAAAAGCTGGACATTGAGAGCATGCGGGGCTTCACCCACCCACACACACAAGACAAGAAAGCCAGAGAAAAGAGAGGCTCAACTCACGAAGGTGTAGAGAAGAAAAAAACATCTCCACGTTCTGCACTCACGGAGAAGTCAAAAGAGAGCATAGAGAGAATAAGCCAAACAATGAACACACAGCCATAAAATTGAGAGGAAAAAGTCGTGAGGGGGGCTTGAGAGAATTCACGGCATCCATAGGAGGATACAGAGAGAGGCGTGAGAAAAAAAATCGTGATGAGAGGAAGCTTTACGTCCACGGGGAGGGCTTCGTTCAGAAGGAGAGGACATTCGGTCAATAGAGGGGTCTTTCGGAAGCTCTCTGACAACACTCAAACAATTCCGAGAGAGCACCAGAGAGAGAGAGAAATTGAGATCCGTGGGTGGCTTCTTGACAATAGAGAAGACACAGCCACAAAGAAAAGGCGTGAGAGAAGGGGAAGGTCTTGGTCAGCAGAAGGGTTCTTCTTCAAGGAAAGCTTGATCATCATCATCGTGGCTTTTTCTATAAAGTCACGTCCACCACTAGAGAGTCCCGTGAACAGACCAGCAAGTCCCTTGATCATCACGTTGCGATCGTGAAGGAGTCTCGGCGTCCATATTATTTTGCCACAAGTCATCGCCATCCGTAGCGCTCGCCAAGCTTTGCCGTATCCTCACCAAAACAGACCAACAAAGCTTCTGTTTTTACAGGTTGTTGATCATCGAATTGAGCCACCTCGTGCCAATCACGCCAGTCATCACGAATTCTTCGCCGCTAACTTCATCCGCGCCACCATCCGCTGGTCCACCCGTTGCCGCTTATCTCACTGTTCATCCGATCCACAATTCCGATCCGCCGGTGATTTAAATTTGGAAATAAATCTTTGGATTAAGTAAATATCTTATCCTGATTTGATTTGAATATTTGGTTGCCTAATTTATGCTTATTGATATCTAGTTTTCGCATATTTGGATAATAAGCATTATTCCAATTAGGATTTTTTTTTTTTTTATTTTTATTTTTTGAAATCTTGGATATCTAGTACTTGTCAAATTTGGATAGAAATCAGAATTTTCAAAATCTTTTGAATATATCCAAGATATTTGAGATATCTAGATTTTTTCAAGATGTGATCGATTAGGAAAATTTCCTAATCCGCAACCGGACACGTGGAAATAAATCTATCTATCAGGCTTTAGATAGAATTATTTTCATAGCGGGTATTTCGAATTTTAGGATCGATCTGTCAGGCTTCAGATCGAAACTTAATTCGAAAGATTTAGCGGTTATTTATTTATTTTTATTTATTTGATTGTAATTTCGAATTTCGATAAAAAAAAATACCAAAAATATTACTCTAGAATAGGTTAATTTCTTTAGTTTAAAATTGCATGTTTAGATAATTAGCATTTTTAATTCCGGATTTCATTTAAAAAAAATACTAAAAAATAATATGCCCGTCATTAGAAATAGGTCACGTCGTCGCATGACATATAGTTTGCATGTTAGGTTGCATTAATCGCATGTCAATTTTTGCACGTCATTACATATAGGTTAGCTTTCATTTAAATAAGTAAAAAAAAAAAAAAAAAAAAAAGAGAAAATTTCTGCACCTTGAACTTTAAGTCAAGATTCATCAAGATTGTCAAATTGAGTATTTTTTTCGAAAATAGATTGTCAAATTGAGTATTTTTTTTCGAAAATTGGTACCGAAAAGGGCGTTAGGGAATCTAGCGTAACCAAGTCCCCAATTAATAATTTTTGGTTCGCAGAAATAAAATAGTACTCCCGCTTATTTTATTTAGGTTTCTAATCAACCTACCCTAAATGATTAGTGGCGACTCCCATTGAAAATATTTGCATGCTTACAATTGAACCTAAGTTGCGAATTGGTAGAATTTGGGAGAACTCGAGCTAGGTTAGTTAATTTAATTGATCTAGTAATCCATTAGCCTAAGATCGGACATCCCGATTTTTTTTTTAGGTCGCGACAACGTTTCTAGAAAATAATTTTTGAAAAGTCATTTTCTAGGAAAATAACAATATTTTCGGTGTTTGGCTGAGACTTAAAAATAAACTGAAAAATATTTTCCACTGTTCGATATCTAATTTGATTTTCTAGGAAAAATTACCAAAAATTCAATTTTTTTAATTTCTCTTTTTTTTTTTCCTTTTCTTTATTTTTTTCTCCTTCCTTGGCCCGTCACCGCCATGGCAATAAACGACAACTAGCCATTAAAGCGAGCTCGAGCCTCACCACAGTCGACGAGGCTCAAGCTTGCCGATTCCGGCAAGATCGCTAAAGAATGGTAAGGCTTGAGCCTCACCCGAGGTTGCCGGATGTTGGCGAGGCTCTAGCGACCTTGAGCCTTGCCCAGCTCGCCTACCTCGGGCGAGCTCGACCTCGCTAGAATCTAGCAAGCTGCTGCCTCGCCGGCCTATGGCCGTGCTCGAGCTTGCTTGTGACCGGTTTGTCGGCTGCCGCCATGGTTGGTGATCGGTCGAGGAAGAAGAAAAGAAAAGAAAAGAAAAGTTAAAATTAAAAATATTAAAAACTCGATTTTTAAAAAAAATAAAAATAATAAAAGGAAAATGTGTTTTTGAAAGAAAGCGAGGTGAAAGAAGATATGGAAAATGTTTTCCGCTTGAACATTTTCCTCATTTTTTAAGGTATTTTTTCCATTGGTGGAAAATATTTTCCATGACTAGTTTATTTTCCATAAAATGAATGTCGGAAAATCTAGAAAACATTTTCTTAAAAGTTATTTTTCGTGAAACGAATGAAGTCTCGATATTGAATTGATTAGCGATATGTGGGAGGTTTTGATTGTTCGACTTTAAGAGAGAGAGAGTGATTTTGATCGTTCAACTCAACATTATAAGAAGTAAACCCACATCAAAATATTGACCTTTCGGGGTAAGCTTACGAATGGACAACTAATAGCCGTGAAGATACTATCTCAAAGCTCGAGACAAGGTGCTGAAGAGTTTAAGAACGAATTCATCTTGTTACCAAAGCTTCAACATCGAAACCACGTGAGGCTACATGGGTTCTGTTTGGAGGATGAAGAAAAACTGCTTGTCTATGAGTTTGTGCAGAATAAAAGTCTCGACTACATTCTATTTGGTATGTCACATTTCAATCTGTTCCAAGCTATTGCTTTACATGTTGATGCAAATAGGTGACTAGCCTCGGATTAAGGGTGCGTTTGTTTTGATGAAATTATTTTCCGGGAAAGTGTTTTTTGGATTTTCATCCGTTTGGTTGTCCGAAAATAACTTGGTCAACCAAAAATATTTTTTAGTCAAGGAAACCATTTACGTATAAATTTAGGAAAGTGAATTCCCTACTTTAAGAAGGTGAAAACACATTCTGGAATTGATTCTCTTAAATTTGTTAATATTTTATTTGTCTTTTCTTTTTTTTTTTCTTTTTAATATTTCCTTCTTCCTCCCTCCGTTGGTCACCAACCTTGGCGGCGACCCGACGACTAGCCACAAGCGAGGCCAACCTCGGTCTTGCCGAGCTCGCCATATCTCGGCAAGCTAGAGTCTTCCTAGCAACTCATCAGGGATCCGGGCGAGCTCGAGCTTGCCTTGCATTGCGCAAGGCCCGACCTCGCCACCTCCACCTCACCGGGCCTCATCGTCCCCACCTCGCCTCGACCTCGTTGCCTCCACCTCACCGGACCTCGTCTTGGGCCCGACGAGCTCGGGCCTGGGCAGATCCGGGCAAGTTAGGGCTTAGCTAAGGCCAGCGAGCTTGCGGCTCACCAAATCTTGGCAAGCCCGAGCTCGGCCGAGGCCGGCGAGCTCACGGCTCACCTAATGGGTTCACGGCTCGCTCGAGGTGGGCGAGCTTGAGCTCGCTGGGCCTTCGCCGAGGTGTCGTCAGCTAGTTGTGGCAGAGGAAGAAGGAGAAAGAAAAGGAAAGAAAAGAAAAAAGAAAAAGAAAGAGAAGAAAAAGAAAAAAATAATAATTAAAAATTTGAATTTTTTAAAAAGAAATTAAAATAATTAAAAATTCGATTTTTAAAAATAAAATAATTAAAAAATTCGATTTTTTTTTTTGCTTGAGATAAAGTCATGAGATTGAAATCATTTTCCAATAAAATCCAAACGATAGAAAACAATTTCGATTACATATTAGCAAACGAAGGAAAACGAACCGTTTTCTTGGAAAATGCTTTCCGAAAATCATTTTCCTTTATCGTTGAGTTTTCCGCCAAACAAACGTATCCTAAGTTTGATGTTTCACAAGCTTTAGGAACCTAAAGTTAGTTCCATGCATAAAATCTATTTAGGAGGATGTATCAACTGAAGATACCCATGCTTACATGCAAATCCTAAAAGAAGCAAACAATTAAATTGGTCAAAACGTTACGAAATAGCATGTTGGATTGCTCAAGGAATGCTCTATCTACATGAGGACTCTCGACCTTGGATCATCCATCACGATCTAAAAGCAAGTAATGTCTTGTTGGATAGTGAAATGAACCCAAGATTTCAGATTTTGACATTGCAGGGATTTTCAAAGTGTCAATCAATCATGGGCAAACACTAGGAATATTGTTGGGACTATGTAAGTACTGTTATGCCTTGTTCTCAACTTTTTTATGCTTATGTATGTTTATCTTGTTGACATGTCATGTCATGGGCTGCAATAGTTACATCTCACCTGAGTATATAATGCACGGTCAATTCTCCACCAAGTCTGATATCTATAGTTTTGGTGTCCTACTTCTCGAGCTCATTAGCAGTGAAAAGAATAGTTCTTTCTATCAAAGCAGACGAGGCCGAAGGTATTGCTATCCATGTAAGTTGCACAAATCGACTCTACAACTCAAATGAAAATTGTTAAACTAAGCAAATTTGACATATTGAGAAATTCTTTTCAATGAATTGTTTCTAGGCCTGGAAAAATTTGAGAGATAGTACACCGTTGGCAATATTAGATCCCGCCATCGAAGAGATGTATTCAGAGGACGGGTTAGATGCCTCACAATTGGTTTGCTGTGTGCTCGGTGTTGGAAATATGAGATAAATTGATGGGTGAATGAATGAGAAAATTGATGCTCAAAGAACACCCTTGAGTTGGAAGTGGGAGGTGAAAAACATTAGTCCTACATTGGAAAAGAAAGAAGACTATAGAGTGCTTTATATACGATTTACACTCATTTGAAGTGGTAACTATCATAGCACAAATACTATGCCTCATGCGCAGGCGCAGGGGGTGCAAATCCGACGCCCGACGAGCTGAAACTTGGGCGCGAGCGCACGTCCCGTGTACACGATTGCAGGACCGAAAAGTGGGCCTTGCAATGAGCCCAATTTTGCTAGCCTTCTAATTTAATTTTTTTTTTTCAACTCAAGCTGTTACGGAATTGATTTTGTAACGGCAGATTTAATCGGCCGTTATTCCCGACGCCGTATGATTTTGTAACGGTAGATTTAATCGGCCGTTATTATTCCCGAACAGCTCTCTCCCTATGTTCTATTTTTATCGAAATCGTTCTTCCTCTATTCAAATCGTTCTCTGTATTTGCATTGTTTTCGATAGTGTTCATTTCACAATTTGTTCAAGTTCACGGAGGCTTTGAAGTTCGATTACTTCTTAGTCGTCTACCATTATATCCGGGAGATGGCGCTTTCTTAAACCCTCGGACGCGTGTTGAAGGGAACGAATCTGTTTTAAGGAAATTGTGTCAAACACAGGTCTCGGTATTCATTTGTATTGATTTCAACTTTGTTATTGCAATTTCGTTTTCTTTACGATTCTGAATTGTTTGTAATATTTATGCTAATGCTAATTTGAATTGATCAATAATCTTAAAACAGATTCATCATTTTTAAAGAATTCAAATGGCTCTTTGGGAAAGAAGTCGTGGATGTGGCTGCTCCAAATGATGGTGTTGATGTATTTAGCGACAACATCACCAAAAACTCTGCCTATGCCACAGTTGTCCAACCGCCTGGCTCATCCTCTGTTCATCCCGCGGTTTCATCCACCATGGTGAAAACCTGAAAAGTTCGACGGACTGAACTTTAAAAGGTGGCAGCAAAAGATGCTATTTTATTTAACGACTCTGAATCTTGTGAGATTCTCGATCGAGGAAGCTCCTAAATTATCCGAAGGAGAAACGGATAAGCAAGCCTTCAATGCTGTGTTGAAGCACGGAAGCACTCGATTTCTTGTGCATGAACTATGTCATGAATGGTGAGCAAAGAAATTTGTCGTCGGTTGATTCCTTGATTATAAAATGGTGGATTTTAAGACCGTGATCAGTCAAGTACAAGAAATTCAAGTGATCTTACATGAAATCCAAGTTGAAGGAATGAACTTGAGTGAAACCTTCCAAGTGGATGCTATTATTGAAAAGCTACCTCCTGGGTGGAAGGATTTCAAGAACTATCTCAAGCACAAGAAAAAGGAAATGAACTGGAAGAGCTGATTGTCGGACTTGAATCGAAGAAGACAATAGAGGATCTGAACGCAAAAGGTTCAATCCTACTACAGATAAGGCAAATGTTGTGGAGCTTAGGCAAGGCCACAAGAACAAGAAGATTGCTAAGCTAAAGTTAGGACCAAAAGGAGGAGTTTCCAAGAACAAGTTTCAAGGAAAATGCTTTAAATCGTGGTAAGATGGGGCATAGATCTGTGGATTGCAGACTTCCAAAGAAGAAGAATTATGAGACAAATATGGTGAATGGCATCGCTCAAGACGTGTCAAACATAAACCTTTCTGCAGTGATTTCTGAAGTAAACTTAGTTGGGTCCAATCCGAAGGAATGGTGGATTGACACTAGTGCATATGCTCTAACAAGGACCTGTTCACAAATCTTGAACCAATTAATGGGGAAAAAGGTTTTTATGGGAAATTCTGCCTCTTCGCTGTCGAAGGCCAAGGGAAGGTGTAAAAGCTGGCTTTAAACAATGTCCTATATGTACCAGAAATTCGAAAGAACCTGGTTTCTGGGTCTTTGTTGAACAAGCATGGATTTCGTATGGTGTTTGAGTCAGATAAAGTTATTTTGTCTAAATCCGAGATGTATGTGGGGAAGGGATATATCAGCGATCGGCTTTTTAAGCTCAATGTGATGACAATTATCAATAAAGATAATAAGTCTTCTGTTTATTTGCTTAAGTCTTCCAATTTATGGCATGGTAGACTAGGACATGTTAATTATGATACATTGCGTAGATTAATTAACTTGGAACATATACCTTCATTCCAAATTGATTCAAAACATAAATGTGAAATTTGTGTTGAGGCAAAATTAACGAGATCATCATTTCAAACAATTGAAAGAAACACCGAACCCCTTGAATTAATTCATAGTGATGTCTGCGATTTGAAATTCATTCAAATGAGAGGTGGTAATAAATATTTTATTACTTTTATCGATGATAACATCAAATATTACTACGTGTATTTGCTTAAAAGCAAAGATGAAGGCTTAGAGAAATTTGTTCACTGTAAGAATGAAGTTGAAAATCAACTCAATAAGAAAATTAAAAGATTGAGAAGTGATAGAGGTGGCGAGTATGAAGTACCAATTGATGAATTCTGTGCACAACACGGAATTATACATGAAGTAACTGCGCCTTACTCTCCTCAATCAAATGGTGTTGCTGAACGTAAAAATCGCACATTGAAAGAAATGATGAACGCGATATTACTAAATTCAGGTTTGCCTCAAAATATGTGGGGAGAAGCTATTTTGTCAAGCAACTACCTTTTAAATAAGGTACCTCGAAAGAAAGAGGACAAAACCCCTTATGAATTATGGAAAGGTAGGAGACCATCCTACAAACATTTACGAGTGTGGGGTTGTTTTGCAAAAGTAGCAGTTCCAACACCAAAGAAGACAAAGATAAGTCCTAAAACGGTGGACTGTATCTTTATAGACTATGCACATAACAGTAATGCATATCGATTTCTTGTACATGAATCTAAAATTCCATATATACACAAGAATACAATCATGGAATCAAGGAATGCATCATTCTTTGAAAATGTATTTCCTTATAAATCCAATGATGGATCAAGTTCATCTAAACGAAAGAATGAAACTATGAATGAAGAAAGTCATGATATTCATGATTCAGATCATGAACTTGAACCGAGACGTAGTAAAAGAGCAAGAGTGGAAAAATCTTTTGGAAATGATTTTCTAACTTATTTGTTAGAAAAGGAACCACTAAATTATACAAAAGCTATGAATTCTTCTAAAGGACCTCTTTGGAAAAAGCAATAAAAAAAGTAAAGTTGATTACATTTTGCAGAATCATACTTGGGAGCTAGTAAATCTTTCTCCTGTTTGTAAGCCTTTAAAGTCCAAACGGATTTTTAAAAAGAAAATGAAAGCAGATGGCTCCATTGATAAGTATAAAGCCAGACTTGTGATCAAAGGATACAAATAACGAGAAGGCTTAGATTACTTTGATACTTATTCTCCTATGACAAGAATAACCTCCATTAGGATGATAATTGCAATTGCAGCATTGCGAAATCTAGAAGTACATCAAATAGATGTAAAAACAGCTTTCCTAAATGGTGATTTGGATAAATAAATCTACATGGAACAACCCGAGAGTTTTATAGTTCAAGGACAAGAAAGGAAAGTCTGTAAATTGGTGAAGTTATTGTATGGCCTAAAACAAGCACCAAAGCGTTGGCATGAGAAGTTTGATAATGCAATGATTACCAATGGTTTTAAGATCAATGAATGCGATAAATGTGTTTACATTAAAGAGACAACAAATAGCTATGTCATTTTGTGTCTTTACATAGATGACATACTAATTGTTGGTAGTGATGATAAAATGATCAAATCTGCCAAGTATATATTGAATTCAAGATTTGACATGAAAGATATGGGACTCACTGATATGATTTTAGGAATTAAAATCACAAGAACGTCGAAGGCCTTATTTTAAACCAATCATACTATGTGGACAAGATTCTTGAAAAATTCAACATGAATGATTCGGTATTGCTAGAATATCATTAGACAATAGTCTTTATCTGTCCAAGAATAGAGAAGAGGGTATTTCTCAAGTAGAGTACTCTAGAGTTGTTGGAAGTCTAATGTACTTAATGAGTTGTACTAGACCAGACATTGCCCATACGGTTAGTAAATTGAGTAGATATACGAGCAATCGACCGCTGACCATTGAAAAGCAATAATGAGAGTATTGGTGTACTTAAGATATACTCGAAATTATGGCTTGCATTATATCGGATACCAAATTGCTCGGAAGGATATAGTGATCGAATGGATATCCGATATAAACGACTCAAAATCTACTAGTGGATATGTATTCACACTAGCGGGAGCAGCAGTGTATCTTGGAAATCTTGTAAACAAACTTTTATAGCCGGATCCACAATGGAATCTGAATTTATAGCTTTAAATAAATGTGGTGAAGAGGCTGAATGGCTCGCCATTTCTTAGAGGATATTCCAAAATGGCAAAAACCTGTGCCACCAATAAGTATATATTGTGATAGTCAAACTGCAATTGGAAGAGCACGTAGTAATATGTACAATGGTAAGTCTAGACATATACGTCGTAGTCATAATACCATTAGACAACTACTCTCAACAGGAATTATATCTATTGACTACGTAAAGTCAAAGGATAATATTGCAAATCCGATAACCAAATGGTTAAATAGAAAGTTAGTTGAGAAATCAACAAGAGGAATGGGACTGAAGCCCATGAAAGAATAAGTTGGTACAAAGGAAACCCAATCTAGTTGACTGGAGATCCCAAGATCTAGGTTCAAAGGGATAACCTAATTATACAAACTTAGTAATGTCCTTTGTGGGGGTTATCCTAAAACCATTCCTATATAAAATATCAGTAATATTGTAAAAGGAAAGGATAGCAATTTTGCTTTAATGATTCTTAAGTGGAGTAAACAAATTACTCAAAAATTAAGTAATCACCTATGTGAGAGAGAAGTGGGGCCGCTTCAAAGGAGAATTATTTAAGGGCTAAATTCTTTAGAAACTCTTGCAGAACTAGGTTGATGTTCATGGCCAAAACGAACATAATTATGAGAACTGAACAAACATTTAGATGATTCTGTGTGAAGTGTATGATTCATTTACATAAGAAAGCTGGACAGTTCAAGGACATCATGTCTACCTATTGGACAACTAGTAAAGTAAATATACTTTCACAAGGGAAGGTTCAAAGGGTAACACCTACCTATCCTATGCAGGTTTCAATTGTTGAACACTATCACAGAGTCAAAACTAAAACAATTTTCATTCATGTGGGGGATTGTTGGAAATATGGGATAAATTGATGGGTGAATGAATGAGAAATTGATGCTCAAAGAACACCCTTGAGTTGGAAGTGGGAAGTGAAAAGCACTAATTCCACATTGGAAAAAAAAGAAAGCTATGGAGTGCTTTATATACAGTTACACTCATTTGAAGTGGTAACTATCATAGCACAAATACTATGCCTCGCGCGCAGCGCAGAGAGGGGGTGCAAATCCGACGCCCGACGAGCTGAAACTTGGGCGCGAGCGCACGTCCCGTGTACACGATTGCAGGACCGAAAAGTGGGCCTCGCGACGAGCCCAATTTTGCTAGCCTTCTGATTTAATTTTTTTTTCAACTCAAACTATTACAGATTTGTAACGTATGATTAATGGTGCGTTAAATTGTGTTGTTACGGAATTAATTTTATAACAGCAAGCTGTTACGGAATTGATTTTGTAACGGCAGAATTAATTGGCCGTTATTCCCGACGCATATTGATTTTGTAACGGCAGATTTAATCGGCCTTTATTATTCCCGAACAGCTCTCCCCTCTGTTCTATTTTTATCGAAATCGTTCTTCCTCTGTCAAATCGTTCTCTGCATCTACATTGTTTTCGATAGTGTTTATTTCAACAATTTGTTCAAGTTCGCCGGAGGCTTTGAAGTTTCGATTACTTCTTAGTCGTCTACCGTTATATCTGGGAGATGGGCGTTCACGAAACCTCAGGACGCATGTTGAAGGGGCGAATCTATTTTAAGGAAACTGTGTCAAAACACAGGTCTCGGTATTCATTTGTATCGATTCCAGCTTTGTTATTGCAATTTTGTTTTCTTTCTGATTCAGAATTGTTTGTAATATTTATGCTAATGCCGATTTGAATTGATATGCACTCGGGAAGATCCAAATCCTAGACCCACAATGGCGGACATAGTCCTTGGATTGAGCAGCCACCATGTTACTCTTGAACTGCCCCGGCAATTGGCCTTCTTCTTCAGCAGGTCAGAGAGACCGATGGAAGAGACCGATTGAATAAACATGCGTTAACGTTGGAATAGCCTATCAAGAATTGACGTACAAAGAAGGAGATAATTCCATGAACTCGGTTTATAGAAACCTATTTCGTATGAATATAACTAGATTACATGAATTTCGTATACAACCTACTTAGCTTGTAAGTTCGAATAATTTCTAATGCAACGAGGATATAGGATCCCGCTCCATCAATTTTTATTTTGGTGGGTCTGCCTTGAAAAGTTCAGAGCTTGAAGGATCACAGACCGCTCTCTCTCACCAACGTCATCTCTTGACACTGAGATATCTGAGTAACTCATGTCTCGGCTTTTTGTTGGTCCAGTGTCCTCTAAACAAGAGAATGCAGCTCTCGCAATTGACCTTGTTAATGACCCTGTACGACGACAAAAAGGGATTTTCCTCATAATTCATGTTGTTCTCTTTCCCCGCCTGAATATTGATGGATGGACTCTAATCAACGGCAACTTCACAGGCATCAAAATGGGTCGTAAACCTATTCTTAATCCATATATGATGAGTTGAGTTATTACATGAATTAGTTATATTTAGTAAATAGGTCATATATGGGTTTAAACTTAATATGAATCTTAAATGAGTTATAAATGGGTCCACAACTTACTTAGAACCAATCACCTCTATGACTCACTCTTCATTCTCTCTCACCTTTACTCAATTTCAAGGCTTGCTTACTTTTTGCACTCTCACCTTAGTTTGGGTATGAGTTTCTTAGATTGAATTAAATATGGAAGTATTTAAGCAATATGAATCGGGTCGGGTATGGATCACTATATTTGCATAATATGAAAATGGGTTAAAAGCGGATTAAGTGGGTCTAATTGGATCGGACCATTTTCAACCCCGACCAAACCCCCGACCCGCCCACCCGTTGGCATGTCTACACATATGTTCTCATATGTCTATACAAGAATAAATACATCTCTCTCTCTCTCTCTCTCTCTCTCTCTCTCTCTCTCTCTCTCTCTCTCTCTCTCTCTCTCTCTCTCTCTCTCTCTCTCTCTGTGTGCTTACACAACCCCTCACCTCATTGCCGTGTGGTGCCAAATTGGCTCATTGACAATTAGATTTGGACTCATTGGTAACGTCGAGTGATGAGGACATTTCTAGAATCTTGAAAGTTTAATGAGGGAAAAGTTGAAAAAAAAAAATTAGCATTTTGAAAATGCTAAAGCTCAAAAGCTGGTCTAGACATTCATTGAGTTAAGGGACTTTAGAGGCTTTGGAAATGCAATGCATTTTCCCAAATTACATAAAAAAATTGGCCAAAAGCTTGACTTGTGCCCTAGATCCTTTAGTGGCCCAAAGGCCTTTTGGCAAAGTAGTTGTCAAAAGCAGATGGTACATATATATTGATCTGTCGGATCCATTTTGAAGAGTTATTAATGATTGAGAAAATACATGCCGTCAAGTGTAAGCTATCACGACATCTACTTTAATATAAAGGCTTGTATTACAGTTTCAGAGTTTATTTCTACAAATACACAAGTTGCAGTTGATGTTCATAAAATATCTTGTTGGAAAGCCAAGCAATCTCACTGTGAGACCACCCATGAAGAAAGATTTTGCTCGCACTGCCATTCACCGGGGTACAATTCGGTAACCGACATGCCATTGGTCGACGAAGGCATAGTCCTCCTGGTGGATTGGTCCGATTCAAGCTCTTCCACTGGGATGCTCAGTCCCCGCAATCTACTTTGGACATAGAAGGCTGGATGTCGAGGCGATGGCGAGGTAATGGAATTGCTGCTGAGTATGAGAACTACGGTTGCCATGGTGGGTCTAATAGCCGGATCTTCCTGAATGCATAGTAAGCAGATGTGCAAGCATCGAATCACTTCTTCTCTTGAATATGAATCCACGATAGCCGGGTCCAACACTTCCAAGGGCTTGCCGTCTCTCCATTGATTCCACACCTGCAAGAATAAGTTGGGAAAATCCTCATAGAATCGTGGTATTAATTTGATGACTCATCATGCAAGACATCTGAGTCTTGCCAAAAAAAAAAAAACCATATATGACTAAGGAACATGATAATAGTCACAAGTGTTTCTGTAGGCTAAAGGACTAAGTTTTATAGGAATTTCAATTTCACTTGGTGAAAATTGCAAAAAATGCAGTGTAAATATTTGTTGTAGTAGCATGGTGAAACTTACATAACTAGCAAGATATTCACCCCCGTTCAATTGGTGGTAGAAGTTATTCTTCTTGCCACAAATGATCTCTAGAAGTAGTATACCGAAACTATAAACATCGGATTTCACTGAAAACTCTCCATGCATTGCATATTCTGGAGACATATAACCACTGCAAATTTGAACATTAGCCAAATGTATATTGCAGATTCAGATGTAGATCAGTGAGCATCCTGTAAATAGATAAATGAGCAAGTCCGCATCCAACTACAAAGTAATCTATTCAAAAACTAAGACTTACAAAGTCCCCACGATTTTATTTGTGCTAGCCTGTGTTTGATCGACTCCAAAAATCCTTGCCATGCCAAAATCCGAAATTTTCGGGTTCATTTCACTGTCTAACAAGATATTGCTACATTTTAGGTCACGATGGATAATCCGGAGACGAGAATCTTCATGTAGATAGAGCATTCCTCGAGCTATCCCAAACATTATTTTATAACGTAATGGCCAATCCAATTGTCTTTTTTTTCGGAATCTGCATTGTTGTACCCAAAAGTCATATAAATGTGCTAGCTTATAACACTATTCAAAAGCTCAGGGCGAAATTCATCAGACGATACCAAAAATATATTTACTCTCATTCATCAAAGGTAGCTTAAAGGAAAAATATAATCAGTTGAAAGAACAAACCTCTTAATTTCAAGTTATACATGGCGCACAAAAGAAGGTTAAACTGCAACATACCAAATAAGAAGTAATCAAGGCTTTTGTTTGGCACAAACTCGTAGGCTAGTAGCTTTTCATCTCCCTCCAAGCAAAATCCAAGCAGTCGTACAAAGGTTTCTATGTTGAAGCTTCAGAACTAACAGAATTTCATTCTTAAATTCTTCATCACCCTGTCTTGACCTTTGAGATAGCCTCTTCACCGCGATTTGTTGTCCATTAGGAAATCTACCCTAAAGTGTTTTGTATGTATTGTTAATTCCTTATGACAACTTAAAACCAACATAAAAAAGCTTCACATGTTTCTTTTTCTTTGACATCATTATCTTCAATTCACATGTAAAGCATTCTTCGTTGTTTATGATGCATATGCAACACATTACCTGGAAAACTTCACCAAATCCACCTTCACCCAACTTGTTTTCATGAGAGAAATTATTTGTCGAGCTTGTATTGTAGCCAAGTCAAATTGTAAGGACTCCACAGTGGTAAGTTCTTTTGCACCTACATTACCCAGCAACTCAATTTGATTATCACACTACATCGAAGTGGCTCCTAGTGGCGTTTATAGGGTTGCCAGTGCTTGGGAACATTATCACAATGAAGGCACCAGATTAGACTGGCGTGGTTGTGTCCCCCTACCCCAAAGCAAACTTTCCTCTCTTGATTGGTTATGAAGGGAAAAAATCATCAATACTACAGGAAACAAAGTAATGAGATGAATCTGGTATTGTGATCACTTCTTCATGCTGAGGCTAGTGTTAGGTCTGTTAATTGAGGTGCAGATGCTACCTATGATTGGAGGGAATTATCAAAGATTAGGAGTATTTTAATGCCTTGTTATGCGGTTGGTAATGGTAAATCTATATCACTCTGGCATGACTGATGGCATCCTAATGGGCCCATGCTGGATGCATACCCGAGGAGAGTAGTTTATGATTCTGCTCTTATAATTTGTCACTCTGAATGGAAATGGCCCAATGCGAGCTGAAGACTTGATATTGATCCAGGCAGCTGTTTGTGGTGTAATTTTTCCCTGGTCTTCTTTCTACTGCTTCGAATGACATTCTTTGCTCTGCTTCAGCTTGGGAGATTGTCAAGACTTGAGGCACAATAGCTGAATGGGATTGGCTGATTTGGCTTTGACCTAAGGTGCTGACGTTTGGATTCGTATTTTGGTTGGATGTACAAGATAACCTGCCTATATATCCAGCAATTAACAGATAATCTTCTAATTAAGACCAAACTCCTTGTTTTTGTGCCTTGAAAGCAATGAGATTTTATCCCGTATGTTCTTTGGATGCAATTTCTCTGAACAAGTGTGGAAGAGTGCCCTTCAGCTTTGTTTTTCTCCTAGAGATATTGGTGGTTGGGAGTTTGAACTGTCCTGATGCACCAGGCAACGAAAGGGAGAGATTTTCATAGGTCCCTGGTGAAATTTTTGTGGAATTGCTACATCTATTTCATCTAGAAGGCCAGAAATGAGCTGTTACATTTCCAAACTATTCCTTCTTTTGATGGCATTATACATGCTTGTGGAGTCAAGTATAGTTTGGAAGGATGAAAGAACATGAAGAACCGGCTCTTTCGATTATCGAATATTGTCCCTGATCTTTTCATTACATATGCTACATTTATATCAAATGGAGTCGATTAATATATCTAATTCCTTGCAAAAAAAATAATGAAGTTTCATAATACGCTCAATTTATATAATATAGATAGTTTATGAGAAAATAAAGGCAAATGGTCAATTTACCGCTTTTTCCTTTGATGACTTCATCGTCTTCTTTCCTTTTCTTGAAGAATGCAATAAGTGAGAGAGAGAAGTACCATAGCACCTCCAAGAGGGACAGTAATGGCGATGGTTATCATAGTTGATTTGTTGCTTTTTCCTGCACACGCACAATTACTTATATGAGACAATTAACAAAATAAGCTAAAAGCTTTTAAGATGAAAGCGTTGTTAGGAAGCAAAACATAAAAGAGAAGAAATCAGAGAAGAATTTTTATGTGGAAGACCATTTTAGAATTAGAAAGGGGAAAACCATAGTACCATGCTATGTAATCTCTTTACTATCGTTATCAAGTTACAATTATAAGAAAAATTGTCCCAATATATAGCAGGAGTCTAGGGCATACAAGTTATAGTAGAAATTACATATAGCTCCTGTTGGATTGCTTCAGAGTGTAATTCACAAAGAAACCTGCACCTTGGATACTCTTTAAAGAAGAAGACCCACTTCTTATATATAGAAAAAATTGGATTCACCGTATGAAAGCTACACAAACTAGGAAACCTTCTTGGATTGGGTTTTTTAATGGGTTCACACTCAAGATATATTTGTAACAATCTTCACAATGCAAGCCACAATTGTTTCGTTGGAATGTGAATTTTGTTGCTACTCTCCAATAGCCTCTCATGGGCTCCTCAACTGCTATAAAGATCTTCCAAGCTTGAACTTTGACATAGTCGTGGATCTTAAAAGAGTTGATTGTACATTTAACTAATCTATAATCATTTGTAGCTGTAACCTCCTTTACCATAAACAAAGCAGAACCATCGTTGCATCCATATATGTCAAGATATCGAACACACATCTTGTCAAACTCAACTGCTATAACATCCGTTAACTCTACAGGCTTTGCCTCGTTGCAAACATCATATTTGTTGATTATTGCACTAGTACTCTCTACTTTGGGAGTTTTTTTATTGCAACTCCACATTGAGTTGAATATCTCCAAATCTGTATAAACACTACCATAATCTCTCCTTCAGAAGTATTTTTGCGACCTGTCAAATGTAACTTCTCTACTTATAACAAGTGAATTTAATTCAGGGCCCCAAAATCGATAGCATTGTGCACCTTGTGCATAGCTTAGGAATATGCACTTTCTTACTCTCCGTTAAGCTTACTACCACTTCACTGGTACATAATATGGACAACCAAATATCATAAGAATTGAATAATTAGCAATGTGACCTAACCACGCTTTCTCGGGAATCCGACATCAAATCGCAATTGATGGGGATCCATTCACTATGTAGTACCCTGTACTAAGCTCATCTGTAGGAATCTCCTAATTATACTAGCACTAGAGAACATTTTATGAACCATTTCTAGTAACGTTCTGCTCATCAACTCTGAAACATGTTATGGTTTATTAGCAATAGTGCAGTGGCTCACTATGACCTCCTCATAGAATTTGTTTAAAAGCTCCTAGCAGAACTTCATGCTACTCTTAGACAATACATGCTATTATACTGTCTCCTTTCTTTCAAAGCTCTCAACTATCTAATCCTAATAACATTATCAAGCTTGTTCCTCTCAGATAAACACCCAGGCCTTCCTCAAGTAGTCATCAATAGCTATTAGCATTAATCTAGCACTCTGCGATCGAAAGAAACCACAACAACTTGTAAACATCCAAGTAAAGAAACTCTAAAATCTAGGGTTTTTTTTTACAGTCATACCAGATTGCACTTTTCACTATTTACTTAAGTCAGAACACCTGCACACATTCAATTTCCTAGCCACATTATAACGAAGCAGATTTATTTCACTTAGAACCTTCAAGCTTGCCTTTAACGTCTATGCCGCATTTGATGCTTTCGAATAGATGCTTTAGACTCTAGCCCAAAAGAAAACAGGGATGCACAAGACGCGTCTTCACACTAAAATCATTCAATGTCTTACCTTGAAGCTCATATAGGGCTCTGTCTTGATTCCTCTTATTATCATGAGGGCACCTGAAACAACTTTCATAACTCTATTTTTTGAAGTATACCTACACCTAGGGAACCTAAGAAAATTAGGTTTTTCTTCAATTCTAGAACATACCTCACTCCAGTCAATGTCCTTACAATACATTCATGCATTCTAATTGTAATATCGTCAACATCCACAACATCGCACTTAGCATTATTTCCCAACTGCACTTTGCCATTAACCATGCATTGATAAGTAGTAATTCGGGTTCCCCGTTTGGTGTAGCATGAAACGAATAACCAAAAATCATAATCCATCTGTCAAATGATGAATCTTTAGTGACAAAAAGATAGAATCATCCTCATTAGAGACGTTATCAACAATTGCAACAGCATCATAAGAAGACTCAACTCTAATTCTCTTACTCTTCTTGTTCTCTAGCTTAAGGCAACCCCTTCTTCTAAGGTGTCCCTCTTACCATAGTTTCAACAAACAACTACCAATCCTAGACTAACTATGGCTATTCAAATTTGCACTACCCTTGCTAACACGTGTACTAGTTCTTCCTCCACTTTCACCTACTAAAGCAAAGCAAGCATGGATTAATGAGATTTTCTTTTGCGGAGGTCTTGATTTAGAATCAAATCACGAATCTCATGAAACATCAAGCTTCTTGACCTAAAGGAATTTTTAACAACAAGAATAGTGAGAATTCCGTCTATTAAGTAATGATGATAATAGAATCGAGCATGCCATGGAATATTGAAAGGATAAATTAGTTTCAATAAATGGCCTAATTATTGCAGGCATAGCCTTCAAGCATATGTTTCCCGTAAAGGCAAATCAATTTAGCAACTGTGAATTATGGCAAATATTTATAATAAATAGTAAATACTTCTTCCAATATTAAAGGATAATTTCTAAAAGGGTGTGATTATTTCCAACCCGTATACTACTGAATCCACCTAATTTCACTTAAAAGACAAAATTGATCTTAAACCTCAAATTGAAATTTAAAGTGGTAGATCCCAAATTTATTCATATTCCTTCTTTATTTAAATTTTCTATTTCTACATAAGGAAATATAAAGTCAGTATTATCATTGATTACCATATAAATTTTAGGCTCATATCACATGTTTCGATTTTTTTAATTTTTTAATAAGTGGGTATTGTAAAAAAAATTGAACATAAACAACTTTTTTATAACTATGTCAAATGTTCATACATTTTTGCTTATGCCATGCATATCACCAATAAACTCTTTCTTTTTTATTGTCTTTTGTACGTACATAACGAGATGATCAGATGAAACAAAAAAAGCCCTCATTAAAGAATTGCCAAAATAAAATCACAATTGCATTTCTCAATGCAAAAATTTAAAAGATGAAGTTTAATTAAATCAGACAATTGCTAAAATAAAAAAAAAATTAAAATGACAATTAAATTTTAGCGCCTCAACGTGCATAAATTTTTCTTCATTGTTATTAGTATATTTTGAGATATTCCTCTTTTTATATGCTATGCATATAAGTATCTCATCGACAACAAAAATAAAATCATTAATTATTTTATATAGTAAATAGAGACTTGATATTTTAGACAAGTCAAACTACGAATAACAAATGCACCACAAAAGTGAGTTATTGAGGTAAAAGTGAGGAAGAATGAGTAGGTTGCTATAAGAGCAATAATGAAGGAAAGGCTAGTTTTTTAAATAGCAGTAAGTTTAAATTTGAAGGAAATCCATAGAAGAAATGTAACTAAATTGAAGAAAACTGCGCAAATATGAAAACCATTAAGAGTGATATTTTAGTATTTTTTTTTTTTTGTCAGAGAGTGATATTTGAACACAAAGGCTGAGAAAATTGAGGAAGAAGAAAGGAGAGATGGAGACGGCGAAGCAAGACTTCATGGTTGGATCGATGATTGTACTGACTAGCGTGATCGGTACGGAATTATAGGAACAATATTGTTCGAATTGTCACCCATAAATTTGGTCCATCCTTCAAGTTCCATGCCCGTCATGACTATATTGAAATATCTTATCGAGGTGACCGCCACTGTGGTGATCATCATTGCTAATTGAAGAAACCTCTGTGACCTTAAAGATGGTTGTTGTGGATTGTTACACTAGATCGATTTAGATCTGTCTCTCGCATGCCTACACCATAGTCTTAGAGGAACACTGTGATAGAGACAACAACAACGACACCGGTTGTCACCGGGTTGGGCCATCATGTCAGCCGTGGTAATTGAATCATTGGTACTTTAGTTTTAGAGCTTTCAATTCATTTACTTAATTTTTTTTTAGCTCATCCTATCCATTTTTTTAAAACACGCTTAAAAGATCAGAATATGTCTATTTTCAGTGTTTTCCAAACCAATATAAGATATAAAAAGTATGGACGAAATTCTTTCCAACTTTTTATGAAATGAAAGATTTTACTGAAACCTCTTAGTAAGTGATGTGCATTTTATTATTGATCTGATCATTTAATACACGATCCCATTTATTTCAACACCTAATAAGAGAATTTCGATAAAATTTCTTAGAATATCTAACGTTGCTAATCAATCTTATTCTGATTAGCTTCATTTTCGGACAATCAAACACAATTAAGGTAAGTTTTAGCCTCTCTTTTCCTTTCACATGGGATGCTACAAAGTTCTAGTAATAATCTAAGATCTCATGCGGGTGCGATGTCATGTTTCAATAATGGCCTCGCAATTTTTTTTCCCTTTTCTTTTATTTCTAAAAACATTTTGCGTTATATCGGGCGTGACTGAAGGATGAAAAGTAACGAATGTCTAGATTGAACTTATTTATATGATTAATTGCACATGACTGGTACTGACAGGTTGTGAGCAATGCTGTAAGGTTTGATTCAATGAACTGACTATGACAGTTGACTTTTAGCCGTGTAGATGCATCAAAGACAAAGATGTGGACCCTACCATCTTTTGCTGAAAATATGGACCAATCCGTACCTTCTTTTTGGCAAAAATGTATTTATCGATCGTACCCATCCGAAATTATTTGAATGGTCTATAGAACATCTAGATTAAACTTATTTGAATAATTAATCGTGTGAATTTTATGTGAAACTCGCATAATTGATAATTCATATGATCTGTACCGAACTCCAAAACAAGAGCCAACGTACCTGGCGGAAGTGGCTCGCCGACCGGGTCGAAGAAACGATCATTGGTCTCATACCAGAACTGGCAACTCGGCGCCATGATCCTCACTCCCATCTTTCCGGCACAGCAGTATGTGAGCCTTGTGAAGACTGTCAACAGGCAGTTGCTGCAATCCTGCTCGCTCAAGTCCGGCGTGCACTGTGTCATGGCGTAGATCGTGTCGAAACCTGCCGATGTGTTCCCCGTTGCGTACTTCCTCTGCAAGCCGCTTCCCGCCGCCTTGCCCCGCAGACTGTCCAGAAGCAGCCGCAACGCCGCGTTGTATGTGTCTGGGCTCGTGACGTTGTTCACGTTGAACAGCTGATAGTCAGGGTCCATCGCGACTGTGCCCAAGATCGAGGCATTAGAGTACCGGATGGTGCAGTTCTCTCTGTAGAAGACCGCCCCCTTCTGGAGGGGGCAGAGACGGCCGATTTCAATGGCTGACCCACTGAGGCAGGTGCGGCAGCTCTCGTTGGTGAGGTCGCCGCGGCAAGAGCCAACGACGTAGAGGGTTTCAATGCTGGAGACGGGGGCGGAGTTATTGAAGAAGCCGTAGGTGAGGGACAAGGAGTCGGTGGTGGAGATGGAGGAGAGGAGGGTGGTGAGGGTGGCGAGGTAGGTGCTGTCGGCGATGAAGTTGCCTGTGGGGGGGCACAGCGCGGCCGTGGGAAGAGAGTTTGGGCGTTAATGGTGGAAACAAAGGAGAGAAGAAGCAAGAGAGGGAAATTTAGAGGATCCATCTTTCTTTCTTTTTTTTTTGTTTCTTTGGTGTCTCGTGTCTTTCTTTGATTAATGTGGGGGACCAATATCTCTGCCATTTGGGGAATTAATCGCCCTAAATTACTTGAATATTGACAATTCCAAGATCATGTTGACCGAAGAGAACAAGTCCATCTTTCCTTTGAATCTTCGTCCACTGATAATATCAAGGTCCGAACAAGTCATGGAGTTATCCAATGTATCGATAAGTTTGCGTGCTGTTTGAGTGCTTTTCTGTCTATGATTGCCCGAGCTTCCCGTCTACACCGAATGGCTGCTCAATCATACACGCCTCAGATTAATTTACTTGATCCGATGTCCCAACTTATCATCTATGCCGCAAAGAATTCAGTCCCTCACTGCCCTCAAAGAATTACGTGTCGATCATTGTGGTGAACTGAGCGAGAGATGCCGACCAACAACTGGCAAGGATTGGCCCAAAATCGCTCACATTCCTCTAATCATAGTTGATCTTATACGAGTACAATGGACAGAGGATTAGGTAAGTACCTGTCTATTTCTTCTTCGTTCTTAGATGTACAATGAAGAGGCTAATAATGCATGAACATATAGCTTGGGTAGCTCCTACACAAGTTGCTTCGTCGTAATCTGTTTCGTCCACATTTTTTAATTTGGGGTGGGGTTGGGCGACTTGAATTTTGATACCAATGAAACAATTGAAATTTCCTATTTCTTTGCCCGAAAACCAGTGGTCAACCGAATGGAAGTCAGATGAATATAACTTTTTGAATCATTCTTTCTCTCAACCAACTATTTTTATATTTTTCGCAGTCAAGCATCTCCTATTATCTTTCATAATCTTTCGCTAGCACTAAACGTGGATTTTGTGGAAGACAAGCGATCAAACAATAAATTTGATAGAATAATAAAATAAATCAAACATCATATTTACGTTATTCGATCGTTTGTGACC
Source organism: Syzygium grande (assembly GCA_024733475.1). Classification (NCBI taxonomy): domain Eukaryota; kingdom Viridiplantae; phylum Streptophyta; class Magnoliopsida; order Myrtales; family Myrtaceae; genus Syzygium; species Syzygium grande. The sequence goes on from JAMXDD010000001.1 coordinate 9,030,786, forward strand.
TATGTCCACGGAGAGAGAGTAGCACGAAATTTCATTATAAATCAAGCGATACAACGGAAATTAGAACCATACTCGAGTCACTCAAACACTTTAAGTATTTTCCAAATCTCAATTACACCCGATAACTTACGCAGTGTTTAGCCTTATAATTCCTCACAAAATAATTTCTCGATCTCGTATGAATCTTACCACAAGATTTTTTTTTTTTTTGGTAAGGATCTTACTACAAGATTTAATCGTTACTAACACTTAAATTTTTAGTGTAATTCAATGAACACCCACGAGAATAATTCACGCCAAGCACTCGCTTAGCATATCTTCACGTCAATTGCGACGCTTCAGGGCTTCTCTCTATGGACATCTACGGCCGAAAACCAGGCTCTGCACTCTTCAACATCTTCTTTCCAGAGTGCCCACGATAGAATATAATATATGTGCCCAATAGTTGACTAAGTCCTAATATATGTGCCCAATAGTTGACGGAGTCATGATTTAAGTCAAAAGTCCATTTGAGAACAGAGACTCCGACGTGCATTAAGAAAGTGAATTTCAGAGTCTTTTTATTTCTTCGCTTTGACACAATTGGAAACAACTTTTGTTTCTTTTATAGCTTAGCTGACTCAATTCGGCAAGATCCAAATCCAATAGGCTTTCTAGATTAAGAAAACCATATTCACGAAAATATGATTTGGATATCCGTGTACACTTTCTGATCAAAATCGTTCACAAGATCATACTCAAAACATATTTTAACAATCTCCACCTTGTCTCGATATTTGAGCCAAGTCTCAATCGTTTTGATAGAATCCGAATTTCGCTACTATTCTCCCATAGCCCTCAATGGGCTCAACCGCCACAGACGTCTTTCAAATCTAAGCCACACTTAAACTTTGCAATAACCGTGGACCTTATCAAAACACCAACTCCACATGCACCATTAAATTCTCCACAAGTCTGACACAACTTTCTCGATCACGGATAAAGAAAAATCATCGTTGCATCCATATCTGTGCGAATATCGAATCGCACATTGTCAATATCGGCAATTATAGCAACTGTCGAATCTTTTAGGCTGCATCTCGCTACAAAGCACCATTTGTGTCAATTATTTCGCTAGTACCGCTACCTCGGGAGTTTCGGTTGCAACTCCATCTCAAAGCGAACACCGTTCAGATTCGTAGAACATTGCCAATAACACTCCTATCCAAAAAAATCTTTGGAAATTGGTCAAATGTAACTTCCATGCTAACAGTAGGTAAATTTAATTCTGGGCACCACAACCAATAGCCACGCTCACCTTGTGCATAACCTAGGAACATACACTTTCTTGCCCTTCCATCGAGCTTACCATCGCTTGCTCAAACATAACATGGGCAATCAAATATTCTAAAAACAGAATAATCATCAACGTTACTGATCACACTTCTTTGGGAGTCCGACATCCAATTGCAGTCAATGGAGATCTATTCTTGGTAGCTCCCCGTACTAAGCACATTCGCCAGAATCTCCTAGCTATACCAACACTAGAGATTATTTTATGAGTCGTCTCTAGTAATGTTTTGCTTATCAATTCTGCAACCTTTGTTGTGGTGTATTGACACTAGTGCGATGTCTCAATATGCCTTCCTTCATCCAAAATTCGTTTAATAGTTTCGAGCAAAACTCCATACTATTGTCGGTCTGCACATGCTTGGTCATCTTATTAGTCTTTTTTTTCGATCAAAGCTCTTAACTACCTAATCGACAACAAACATCAAGCTTGTGTCTAAGCACAAACACCCACATTTTCCTCGAGTAGTCATCAACAATTGTTAGCATAAATTTAGCACTCTTTCTCGAAGGAAATCGCGACAACCTACGAACATCCAAGTGAATTAATTTTGCAATATCCGTGGTTTCTTTGACAATCTCACTAAACTGCACTTTTCAATTTGTTAATCTAAATCACAACACCTGCAAACATTCAATTCGTTAGCCACAAAACCACACGGCAAACTTCTTTCACTTAGATCCTTCAAGTTTCTCTCGCTAATGTGTCCTAAACGCATATGCCACAATTCAAACTCTTGAACCAATGCATTGACGTCTCCACAGTGCATTCAGTCAACATCTCGTCTTGAAGTTCATATAGGCCATTATGCTCGATTCCTTTCATTATCACCGGGGCACCTCGAATAATTTTCAGAAATCCACGTTCTGAAAAAATCGACACCCATTTGAATCCAAGGCATTCAAAGAAATCAGATTTTTCTTCAACTCTAGAATATGCCTTACTCCAGTCAATTTCATCACGATACCATCATGCATTCTGACTCTAACATCACCAACACTAATAACATCGCATTCAGAATTGTTTCACAACTGCACTTTACTACTATCCGTTGTCTTGATAAGAAGTAAACCGGTTCTTGCTTGGTGTAACGTGAAACGAACAATCAGAATCCATAATCCATTCGCCAAGCGGCGGTGGTAGTGATGAACAAGACAAAATCAACACTATCCAAATTACTATACGCTATAGCTACAACATCATCCACAGAATCAATTCTAATTCCCTTACCCTTATTGTTTTTTAGCTTAAGGCAATCCTTTCTAAGATGTCCTATCTTGCCACAACTCCAACAAACAACACCACCAAACCTAGATTGACTACGTCTATTTGAGTTCATACTACTCCCCTGCTAACATGTGTACTAATTCTTCCTTTTCTTTCACCTACTAAAACAACGGATACATGTTCACCAGATTCTCTACGTATGTCCTCACTCAGAATCAAATCATGAACATCATCAAGCGTCAAACTTGTTGCCCCGGAGGAATTACTAACAGTAGTAACAGTAGTATTCCAATTATCAGGTAATGAGAATAATAGAATCAAAGCACGTATCTCATTTTCAAAGTCAATCTCAACTGAACTCAATTGGCTAACGATCACATTGAATTCATTAATATGATCAGCAACAGACACACCTTTACTCATCTTCAAATTAAACAGACGTCGCATCAAATAGACCTTATTGATCGTTGTACATGTCCGCAGGGCTTTCATTAAACCGCAATGGTCTTCTCTTTCACGATGTTAAACGCGACATTACGAGTCAACGTCAGCTGAATAACACCCAAAGCTCATCTATCCAGCAATTCCCAATCAGCTTGCTTCATCGTCTCTGGCTTCTCCCGGATAGGGGGTAAGTGCATTTCATCCGATATAGATGATCCTCAATCTGCATCTTCCGTAAATCAAAATCCTTCCCATCAAATTTGTCGATTCTCACTTTTCTTTCTTCTGTCGCCATCAATTGCTTTTTAACTTAGCTAAGCCTAGCTTTGATATCAATTGTTACGAAAGCCAAGTGATCGAACAATAAATTTGATATAACAAGAAAATAAATTAGACACCAGATTTACGCGATTCGATTGAAGTGATTTACGCCCACGGGAGAGTAGTAAGGAATTCCACTATAGATCAAGCGATACAACGGAAATGATAACCACACTCGAGTCACTTAAATACTTTTAAGTATTTTCCAAGCTCTAATTACACTTGATAACTCACTTAATGTTTAACTTTACAATTCCTCACGAAATAATCTCTTAATCTAGCGAAGAATTATATACAAATCTTATCATAAGATTTAATCGCTATTAACACTTGAATTCTTAGTGTAACTCAACGAACAACACCCACGAGAATAATCAACGCCAAGCACTCACTTAGAATATCTTCCCGTCAATTGTAGCGCTTCAAGGCTTCTCTTTGTGGACATGCACGGCCGAAAATCACGCTCTGCACTCTTCAACATCTCCTTTCCAAAGTGCCCACAATAAAATATAATATATGTGCCCAATAGTTGATCGAGTCATGATCTGAGTTAAAAGTCCAATATTTCTAGTTTGAGAACAGAGACTCCGACGTGCATTAGGAAAGTAAATTTCAAAGTCTTTTATTTCTCAACTCTGACACAATTGGAAACGACTTTCGTTTCTTTCACAGCTTGGCCGACTCCAATTCAGCAACATCCAAATCAATAGACTTTCCAGATTAAAGGAAACCATATTCACAAAAAAAAATATGATTTGGATATCCACGTGCACTTTTAGATCAAAATCATTCACAGACTCAAACTCGAGATATATTTTAATAGTGGGCATGATCATACAATGAATATTGTGGATTTAGTAAGTTATGAACCATGGTAGAAAGAATTGGAAAACATGAAACTCTGCTTTCTAATCGCTTCAAAATGTCGTTGTTTTCTTGGCCGACTCGTTGAATGTAGTTGGAATAGTTACTTGTCAAATCTGTCTCGACCTCCTTCGTAGATGAAGACAAAGAGCTAGCGAAAGTGAGTGGGGTATCCGTCTTTTTACGAAGCAAGGACATACAGATTTTTAGGCATTGCTCGACATTGACGCCATCTCCACTCGTGGGATGGAGTTCATTGTATCGAATCGATTGGCACATGCATCATACGTATTTTAGAACCAACTCCTTACCATCACTAATATCTACTCCCCTGGGCACCCTCGCGTAGCCCCAAAACCAAATTTTGGCAATATGGAACAAATAGAGAATTCGATTCAACTTGAACCTTGAAGACAGCAGACACAAAACAAACAAGTGGAATGTTCTAGTACCATTTGAGTAATTTCGCCTTCATGGCCAATACCGCTTCATATGAGACATGGTCTATACTTCATTATCTCCTATTTGTTCTTTTGAAGGACATAATTAGGGAAAATTATCAAAACAGTCCTAAACTTACTACAATTATATCAATTCAGTCCTACACATTTTGCATTTGTGCTAATTCGGTCCATCCGCCAATTTTTTGGTAAGACCGACGTGGATGTTGGTTGGCATCGGGCGTCCGGCCGACACGATATGACAATTTTTAATATTTTTATTTTTTCAAATTTTTTTTATTTTTTCCTCTTTTCTTTTCCTTTTCTTTTTGTTCCCTTTCCTTCTTGCGTTGGCCGATCCGGCAACCTCGCTTTTGGCCAACTCTAGCGAGGGCAAGCCTCACCATCACCGGTCGTTCTTGGGCGAGCCTCGACCGCCCACGCCCATGGCGAGGCTCGCAGATCTGGCGAGCTTCCCCCACATCCATGGCGAGGCCAAGCTCGCCCTCACCGTTGCCGGGCGAGGGCTCGCCCCTCACCCGGGCTGGTGAGGTACCTTGCCAGGCTTAGCCTCCGGCCGATCGTCGGACCGCCAGGGCAAGAAGGAAAGGAAAAGAAAAAGGAAAAAAGGGAAAAAATTCAAAAAATAAATATATATATTAAAAAAATTACCACATCAACATCGGTCGGACCGATTAATGCCGGCAGACGTCAACATCAGTGTTGGCCGATCAAAATTAGCCGGATGAACTGAATCGGCATAAATGCAAAAGATTTAGGACTCAATTAGCACAAAAAAGTTTAGAACTGAATTGGCACAATTATAATAGGCTTAAGACTGTTTTGGTAATTTTCCATACATAATTAACACGAGCTTATAATTTTTCTCACTAAAACATTTCTCGTCATTTAGTAAAGTATTTTGCAAAAAGTTTTAGTACCTCTAGCATTATTCTTTCTCAACGAAACGTTAATGGGTCTAGAGAACCCTCCCACTTATCACCTAGCAATAATTGAAAAGCGTATTTACAAGTGTTATCATTAGCCTTTCTTTTCAATGTTTCCCCTCTTGCTCGATAATTTTCATTATGTTTTCTTGATTGATATTGTTACGGAAGCAAGCATTCAAACAATAAAATAGACAGCAACCTACATTCACGAGAAAAGAGCTGACAGCAACAAATTCCACTATAAATCAAGAGATACAACAGAGATTACAAACACATTTCAGTCACTCAAACATGCTCGGTGTTTTCCAGCCTCCAATTGCACTCAATAACTTACATGATATTTAACCCCACAATTCCTCACGAAATAATCTATCGATCTCACGAAGGAGTTTAACACAAATCTTACCGCAAGATTTAACCGGCTTCAACACTAAAATTATTGATGTAATTTTGGCTATGAAAATGGCACACCCGGGATCACCATAGTTAGAAATCGAAACACGATATGGGAGAAATTGTTGATTCACGTACCTGGTTTGGAATCCATCGTACTTGACGCGGAATTTGCGACGGTTTCCGAACACGAACTCAAGATCTTCTCCCCTATACCCTTCGTTAGAACACTGGCCTAATGAGATTGCCACTCACGAGAAGAAAGTTCTCTCTTGATCCGTATGTGAGTCAAAATGTGCATCATCAGGTTAGGGGAGGGACTTGAGCGCTATTTATAGAGTCTTCGACCACGGGCCCTCTCATTACGGGCTGGGCCGTACTCGGCCCACACCAGCCAGCCCCATATTAGACTTATTAAGAACCCATATATCTTACCTTTATTAGACCAAATTAATTCAGTTAATTTCAATTAATGAAGCCCACCTTAGGAAATTCTTACATTCTCCCACTTGGGCGATATTAATTGAAACACAACTCTATGCGCACCCTTATATTGGTCTAGAGATTATTCTTAATAGTCAATCCGATCCCATAAAGTCTCGAACACCGAATCATGGCGGTAACTGCATGTACTCACGCAGAGCCTTCCATGGTCACGAATGCTTTCAACTTTACTGATATGGATTCAATATGGTAGTGTGTCAAATGGACAATACCTCATAATGAGTGATACTTCATGTGTCATCCATTTTGTTAGTCCAAATTCTCTCTCCTTAAGTGTCACAAAACCTAGTGTGTCACCAGAGAATATCCTTCATGGTTCCAACGAACCTGCATATGTCTTAGCTTGATAGTTAACTGTACTTTATGTGTAACAAGACATATTGTTAAGGCTAATACCAAGAATGCCCCATAGCCTGTACTCAAGGTTTACACAATGCCTCGAGATTTTCATATATGTACTCAACTTGATAAATCTACATTCACAAATACCTCATTGAATGCAAAAGAGTTGATACATATTCAAATATTACAAAAATGTAACAAAATCATATACAAACTTCATAAGAGCAACATAAAACTAAACAGCTCCCACTAATTAACAGTATCCCATGATACTCCTAAGCCCATGTTAATGACATGTCGATCAAATACACAAGGGCGAAGGCCTTTAGTTAGCGGATTTGCAATCATATCATCTGTTGAAATGTGCTTTACTGCAATGTCACCATCCCGAACTTTTTCTTTTATAGTCAGGTACTTGACCTCCATATGCTTAGACCCCTTCAGATCTCTGTTGTTGTTAATAAACAACACTGCAGAGTTATTGTCACAATACAACGGTATGGGCCTATCCACAAAATCAAACACGGGCAACTCTTTAATGAGGTTTTGAGCCAAATTGCCCGAGTAGCGGCGAAAAGCATGTTACAAACTCCGCTTGCATGGTAGAGGATGTCATTGATTTACATTTTCTCACTTTTCCATGATATCGCACCTCCCGCTAACTTGAAGATGTAACCCGTTGTCGACTTCTTTTCATCCCGATAGCCAAAGAAAGTCTCGAATCAAGAATACCCAACTAGTTGTAGGTCCTGAACATGTTTGTAAATCAGCATATAGTCTTTTGTCCTCTTTAAGTACCTCAAAACCTTCTTAGTAGCAATCCAATGATCGTGTCCTGGATTTGAGTGATATCTACCTAGAAGTCCTATTGCAAAAGCAATATCTGGTCTAGTACATACTTGAGCATACATAATACTCCCAAGTGCACTAGCATAAGGTACATTCTTCATTTGGGCTTTCTCAAAATCTGAATGAGAACATTGTGATGAGACTCAACTTATCACCTTTATAGGCAGGAGCAATTCCTAGCTTACATTGCTGCATGTTGAATCTTTCTAAAATACGATCAACATATGCCCTCACGAGATAAACCCAATAGTCGGCGAGAACGATTCCTATGAATCTCAATGCCAAGGACAAAAGACGCCTCACCAAGGTCCTTCATATCAAAGTTCTTTGACAACATCCGCTTTGTCTCATGCAAGAAACCAAGGTCCTTTGCTTGCAAGCGGGATATCATCCACTTAGAGTATAAGGAAAATGAATTTCCTCCCACCGACCTTATAAGTATATACATTGATCTACTTTGTTCTCAACAAAACCAAATGAAGCGACAACACTATGAAACTTCAAGTACCATTGTCTAGAAGCTTGCTTGAGACCATAAATAGACTTTTAGGTCTACATACAAGCGTACCTGAATCATCGCCGCAAAAAGCCTTGGGTTTCATCATATAGACTTCTTCATTAAGGTCTCCATTGAGAAAGGCAGTTTTAACATCCATCCGATGTAACTCCATATCGAAATGAGCTACTAATGCCATGATCACTCTAAAAGAATCTTTAGAAGAGATTTGGAGAAAAAGTTGCTTCATAGTCTACTCATTCTCTCCGAGTGAAACCCTTAGCTACCGGTCGGCTTTAAACTTCTCAATCTTTCCTTTGGAGTCCCTTTTAATCTTATACACCCATTTGCAGCCAATGGGTCTATGACCTTCGGTAATTCAACAAGTTCCCAAACTCCATTATGCTTCATAGACTGCATTTCATCTCTCATTGCATCCAACCACGATTCGATCGAGGACAAGAAACACTTTCCGCATAAGTCACTAGATCAGCCACAGAACCGATATCGTAGTCTTGCTCTCCTATATAGACTAAATAGTCCGGTGGTATAGCTGATCGTCTCTCCCTAATGGATCTCCTTACTGGAACAACAACAGCCTCATCCTAGACACGAGAGTCTTGAGGAACTTCATTAGGATCTGTCTCGATAGCAGGGATCCCGAGCCTCAGCGAGTTCATCTGTGGTGTGGGAGTTTCCACCATTATTTGTATGGGGGGATAAAGATACAATATTACCCACCGTACTATTATCCTCAATAGTCTGTGAGTAGCTACTTTCTTCGGCCACATCAAACTCCAGAAACTTGGCTGTCTGTGATTCCACAATTCTTGTGCCTCCATTGGGATTATAGAACCGATATCCCTTCGAATGATCCGGGTAAGATACAAAGTAACACCGAGTGGTTCTAGAGTCCAACTTACTTAATGTTGGATTATACAACTTCACTTCTGCAGGACATCCCCAAACCTTAAGATGGTTTAAGCTAGGCTTACGTCCAGTCCATAACTCAAAAGGAGTCGATGGAACAGCTTTTGTAGGTACACGATTCAGAATGTACAAAGCTGTTTTCAAAGCTTCACCCCACAGAAAACCAGGTAAATTTGTCCTACTAATCATACTCCTCACCATTTCCATAAGGGTGCGATTACGCCTTTCGGCCACACCATTTTGCTCGGGGACTCCCGGACATAGTAAAATCGAGCCACTATCCCAGAATCCTCTAAGTATTTGGCAAATGGCCCCTTAAGCTGTCCGGCATCGCCATGCTTGCCATAATACTCTCCACCTCGGTCAGATCTAACAACCTTTATGACTTTTCCCAACTGTTTCTCGACTTCAGTCCGAAAAATCTTGAACTTGTCAAGAGACTCAGACTTTTCTTTAATCAAGTACAGATAACCATATCGAGAATAGTCATCAATAAATGTGATGAAATAAAAATTTCTACACAAGGTTGCCGTATAAGGTCCACTTATATCAGTGTGAATGACCTCCAACAGGTCAGAACTTCGGACTGCAGTTTTCTTCCTTATCTTGGTCATTTTACCTCTACAACAGTCTACGCATGTCTCTAAGTCATCTTTAAGAGCAGGCAGGAATGTTAGTCTTTATCAGCCTTTCTACTCTATCCTTAGAGATATGGCCAAGCCGTTTATGCCACAATGCATAAGACTGTTCCTTAGGTAATGGTCTCTTAAAAACAACATTTTCAGCCGTATAAGCGACGTATATGTCATTGGGAGATAAACACAATCTGTACAATCCGTTGGACATATAACAGCACCCAACCTTATTTGAATTAAGAAACAAAGAAATAACATTGTTCTTGATTTCAAAAGAGTAGCCATACATATCCAAACACGATACGGAAACTAAGTTCCGTCTAAATGAAGGTACATAGAAAGTGTCTTTCAATATTAATCTAAAACCGAGTCTAGAATCAAGATTACATCTCCCACAAACACAACATCAGCTTTCTCGTTGTTTCCCACAAGTGAGTCTTGATTCATCCCGATTTGGCTTCCTTCGGTTTATGAATCCTCGTATGGTAAACGCATAATATGATTAGTTGCACCGCTATCGAGCCACCAAGAACCTGGATGGTGCTTCCGATAGGTTGGATTCACAAACAAGTGCCAAAGAATCATTACACCGTAGGCTCACATTTGGATAACCAAGCTTTAAACTTTCCACGGTCATTCTTTATGTGACCTTTCTTCTTACAAAAGAAGCGTTGGCCACCATCCCTTTTGAAGGATGTTTTCTTGAGACCCATATTGTCGATTGACCGGTAGTGTCATGAGTACCTTTTTTTTTTTATGAGTACGATTTCTAAACTTTTATCTTTCTTTTGTGGGAACTAGAAACATATAAGGCTAGATGCCCTTTTTCCTTCTTAAGTTTCTCTTCCTCTCGCCACCACCCTTGCTATCAAGTCATTAATCGACCAAGTCTCATCTTGGGAATTATAATTTGTCTTTATAATCCCAAAATCGGTGGAAGGGTGTTCAAGACTTGATGCACAATACAAGCATCGGGAATGGAAACATTAAGAGCACTGAAGCTTCGTCTTTAGGTCAACCATCCTAAGGACATAATCTCTAACCCCAAAGAAGTACCATCATACTTCATATTGAGGAGCTTTTGAAGAAGTGTACCAACCTCAGCATTAGATGAAATGCGGTTTCTAGCTTCTAAGGCTGCCATCATTTCCTTAGCAGTACAGTTAGCTGGCAAATCACTTTTCAAGTGTTCTTGAATGGATTTCTTCATTGTCAATAAGCAAATCCGATTGCTCTTTTCCCAGGCAGCATAGTCCGTTTTCTCAGCTTCAGTACTGGTGGCCGTGATATCTGCCGGCTTATCTTTTGTAAGAGCAATGTGAACATCTGCTAGCTCCATTCCAAACAGAAAATCCTCTTTCCATTTCTTAAAATTCAAACCAGTAAGGACCTCAATTGAAATAGAATTGCCGTTTACAGAAAAGGTGACTGCAAAATAAACAAACAATACAATCAGCATCATGTGAATACTTATATAGAGAATTACATGCATCATCACATAATCACCTTTGGGCAGAAAATATGACATGCGGGTTGTACACTCTCCACATGGCGGCCATGAGAATATATTCTAATCTTTCGCGAAATCACCACCTTTGGGTGTATGAACCACTAAGATTAGTCATTTCTCAAGCTCATGCTATACATGTACCCCTCCATGAACTAATACAAGATCACCTCCTTTGGGAGTATAATCACGTAATAGACCAGGAGACATCCCACCACAATATGAGACCGATATTTCTCAAACCCAGTCAAGTGTGCCACTTTGGCGGTCACAACCCAACTGAATCCTTGAAAATCTCTCACACCAGGGATATAAACTTTATGTATCACATTTACTATATGCATGTAATGCTAGATGTAAAGACAGGGGCGTATGTCTCTAAAATTACATGCCATGCTAATTGTACTGTTCCATTCATTGATAAATAATGAATTACACTCTACATAGTCCTTATGTGGTGATACACATGTGAGCTACCTTATGTATTTCGAAACCATAGAAATACAAGAAAAAATACATAAAAATACCCTAAAAATACGCGTACATAGGGTTCTATACGTATTTTCACATCTGTATAAGCTTCAAACATGTAAAATAAATACACCACAATGTAGAGCATCTCGTCTGGCGTCAATAAAGATCGTCCAAAAAAAATCGGACGCCGCGCGCCGGCCGGGAAAGCGCGGTGCGTCGCGCGCCCTTGTTACGGTCAAACCGGTCTGAACCACCGATCCGGGTTGACGGTCAACGGTCAACGGTCAACGGACCGGTCCGATATTGACGGTCGGTCAGCGATCGAGTCAACACGACCGGGCGGGTGCGGATCGGGTCGGGTCAAATACAAAAGTCGGGTCGGGATCGATGTGAAGCCGGATCCGCGCCTCATTGCGTTAACGCCAGCGTCGACATGCGGTTGTCGGTGATGAGGCGGCGCGTAGCGAACGCATCTGGCCCGACGCAGACGCGCGTGGCCCTCCCGCCGGCGCCTAAGGCGGCGTGTCGGGCGATAATCGCATCCGGCGTCCTCCGGCGTGCCGCCCACCATTTTTTCGTCTCGGCGAGTAGATTCCAAATATATAATAAAAAATAAATTTTATCCAACAAAAATTTGAAACTTGGCAAAAACCTCTCGGACAAAGCGAAAAAAAAAGCGGTTCTAATCCGCATGTTTCGATTCTAATCTATGGTAGCTCACGATACCACATGTTGGCCACGAAAATAGCATGCCGGGATCACCATAGTTAGAAATCGAAACACGATATGGGAAATTGTCGATTCGCGTGCACGGTTTGGAATCCATCGTGCTTGTAGCGGAATTTGCGGCGGTTTCGAACACGAACTCGAGATCTTCTCCCTATGCCCTTCGTTAGAACACTGGCCTAATGAGATTGCCACTCACGAGAAAAAGTTCTCTCTTGATCCGTATGTGAGTCAAAATGTGCATCGTCGGGTTAGAGGAGGGACTTGGTTATTTGTTATAAGTCTTGACCCGGGCCCTCTCATTACGGGCGGGCCGTACTCGGCCCACACCAGCCACCCATATTAGACTTATTAAGAACCCATATATCTTACCTTTATTAGACCAAATTAATTCAGTTAATTTCAATTAATGAAGCCCACCTTAGGAATTCTTACAGTAATTCCATGAAGAAAGCCACGAAATCACAACGGCACTTCAGGACTACTTCGTTAAAGAAAAACATCCCCTGACCATGAGCAAAGGAGAAGTCGCCCACTGGGATTAAGAAACAAAATCCAACCATATTTTCCTTTCCTTTTATTTTAATTTATTTCTTAATCCGTATATTTTATTTTATTTCTTTCTTAGTCGCCGACTTCATCTTTAGCCAAACAACAGTCACCATATTTTGCTTTGCTCGATTTCGCACCTTTGTAAAATATCTAATTCAAAATATTCAGACCTTCACAAAAAAAACAATTATTCTCGTTATGGCTTTTCGTCTATATAGCTCGAACTCAAGATATATATTTTAATAAAAATAATCGTCATGATGTTGAAAAACTTGCTTTTGAACGAATCGAAACGGTGTTCCTGAGGCGAAGCATGGGTTTTGCTTAATGTCAACATTGGACATCAAACATCAAATTTTTGTTTAGGGCTTATACTATCCTGACCGCTTAAAATAAGTTTGTTATATACTTGATTCATCACGGTAGCATTTTAAATGCTATATAGCTTAGAACGCACACGATATAGAGCCTAGATTTTGAACACTTGCCCATAAAATTATGTGAAATATTCAATTAAGCGTAATGTCGTATTCCATCGACTACCAACTTTTCCACTCCTTTCGAATTGTTAATGATAATTTTTTCTATGCATGAATTATCATGCCCACTTACGTATCGTTGATCTTGACTTGTGTGATAACACGTTTATCTTTGTCCTAAGGCCAAGTCACTAGGATTTTATATTAACTTTAAGCAATTGCTACGAAGGTTTCGCACTACGTTGTATAATATTTTATAACCGACGATTGAGATTGAGAAGATAAGGACAATGACGAAAGGAAACAATAGAATCTTCGAAGTTGATCCTTTCCAACGGGCATCCTTATGGCCTGAGTCAAAGATTCTTGGGTTAATACTGTTAAAAATATATCTCGAGTTTGAATTCAAAACGAAAATCTAAATTTTAGAAATAAAAAAAAGGAATTCAAGGCCAAGTTTCGAAATTAATTTTCCGAATGTGAGTTTGCCGAAAGTGTGATGCACCATTGTTAATCAAGAGCAGAGGGGTTTCATGAAGCCTATGTCCAGAGCGAAGAATTGATTCTTGAAGCGCCGTGTCCAACCGAATGCTCGGCGTGAGTTTTCTTCGTGGAAGTACACCAAAAAAATTAGTGTTGAAGCCGATTAAATCTTGTTGTAAAATTTGTGTATAATTCTTTTCGTAAAATTAAGAGATTATTTCGTGAAGAATTATGGAGCTAAACACTGCGTGAGTTATTGGATGTAATTGAGACTTGAAAAACACTAAGAGTGTTTGAGTGACTCAAGTGTTGTTGTAATATCCGTTGTATCGCTTTTAATATATAGTGCAATTCCGTGCTTTTCTCCTAGTGGACGTAGGTAACTCAACCGAACCACGTAAATCTAGTATCCGATTTATTTTCTTGTTTAGTCAATTTTATTGTTCGATCGCTTGTTTTTGCAACAAATACTATGAAAAATTTCAAACTGGTAATCCTGAAACAAATTTACTCATAATTATTTTTTTGACAACAAAAACCTCAAAACCGATACACCCGTGACAAATTTACCACAAACTAATTTTTGACCACAAAAATACAAACGGGTACACTTGTGATAAATTTATCGACGTTAAATTGGATTAATACCACAAAAAAAATCACAAATTTGTAAACATGTGACAAATGAAAAGATAAAATCCTAAACCAAAACACGTGTCATCCGCCACATGTCATCAAACTCAAAGAATTTGACAGTAAAATTTAAAGAAAACTAACATAGGGTAACTTTGTCACAAGTATATCAGTTTATATTTTTATGGTCAAAAAAAATAATTTTTGACAAATTTATCACAAGTATACAAATTTATAATTTTTCGTGATATTAACCCAAGTGCCTTTGCATGACAAGCTCGAGCTATGTGCTGTGTTTTCTTTTCAGAATTTCATTATAATATTTATGGTGACGTGTGACTTTCATCTTCAATAGCTAGTAGCGCGTTCAATTTTACGTTCTACTTAATCTAAATCTTATTGAGTTTTTTTAATCCTAAATATCTGAGATTTTGAAATATATACTTATCCACACGTGAATTCGCTGTAATTTTGTAATATCTAAATTTCAACTAGATAGTTTAAAAAGTGGTAATTTTTTCTGACTCACACGAATTGACCAAGAACGAAGAAGCCTAGTGGGTAGTGCTATTTGGAACGGGAGAATATAATATGGCACACCAAGGACGACCACAAAGTTTCTTGAGCAATAATTTGACTCAGTAAGAATTCTGAAATGAAAAGTAAGACCTTGCGAATTGAATGATTGCTATTGAATGGATAAACCGTATTTTGGGCTCCTCAGTAGAACATTGACCCCAAAATTTTGATTTTTCAATTGGCCATTAACCAACTAATATCAAAAGTTAGTAACCCTGTAGATTTAAAAGTAAATGATTTCTAGGTACAAGTGCATGGACAGCTCTAGTGCAATATTCCAAATTCCAGGACTTCAATCTCCTATTCTCCCCAATTTGCATGAACTCGCATATAGTGAATCAGCTTCAACATCACTGAGTAAACACAAGATATTATCAGGCTCATGGCGGCTTTTACAAGAGCGCCGTCGGACAAGTCTCGCACAAAGTTCATGGCCTTTTCCAATGTGGAGGCGATCTCTCCGTGAATGATTGCGCCAACTGCCGCAACAACGCCACTGCAGAGGCACGGCACGAGCGCCTAAATAGCAAACAGGTCGCTATCTGGCGTAGGGGAGAGGCTGATTTTCAACTTTGTTGACAGACCTTTGCAAACTAAATAAAATAAAAGGTAAACTTTGTAAGTGCAATAAAAGGAAAATTACCCCAAAATTCCTAAACCTATGCCGATCAATTCAGTTCTAAATTTTTTAATTATGTCAATTTAATTGTAAACTTTTTGACGATTTACCAATTTAGTTCTTCCGCCTAATTTTGCGAAAATTACTGACATCAACACTGTGGACAATTTTTAAATTTTTTTAAATTTTCTGAATTTTTTATCAATAGTTTTTTTTTTTTTCTTTTCTATTTTCTTTTTACTATTCATTTTCTATAAAGGGCCAATGAGTGCCATTGTAGATGGCCAGGACCCTTAGCCGGACCCTCATGGGTGGCCGGCGAGGGCATGCAGGCCCTCGCCTCACCGATCAGCTACGCTAGCCCTTTTTGGGAGTGAGCAGGGAAAAAAAAAAAAGGAAAACATATAGAAAATTTAGAATCAAAATGGGCACATTAGCGCCAACCGTACCACGATGGACGACTTTCCCAACTAGATTGTAAATCGTTGTCGTAACTTGCATTCCAGAAATCTCTCCTCTGTTCTCTCCATTGTCTTCTTCAAACTTCAACCATGGAGGAGGGTTTGAGCTAGTCTCACCCTACCCTCCCGTTGATTTTGTTTGAGTCTTTTTGTTCTTTTCTTTTTTTTTCTTCTCTCCCGATTTAAATTTGGGAGCTCTCTTCTCCCAATCTAATTCTAGATTTGAGAGTTTGAACTCTCCTGATTTAGTTCTAGATTTAGGAGCTTTTCTCTCCCGATTTAGATATTGAAGTTTAATAATGTTATTGGAGATTCAATACCCTTGTGCTATGTCCATGTACAAGTCCTCCGCCTCCATTTTTATTGATGAGCGTAGGAACTTTGGCGTCTTGCTAAAACACGAAGATTTGCTCTTCTAAAAGTTAGATCCGTATTTTTTCAATCCGTTTTGGTTGTCTCTCGTCCGAGGATGGTGTAGAGTAAACCAAACCTAGATGTGCACCGCCAACAGAGATAACGCCGTGGTTATTGGAGAAGGACTTTCCGGCATGTGCTCATCAACGATGATGATATACGAGATCCACTAATCGACCGCAGATTATTTCGCTTAACAAATCCGTTTTTATGGAATGAGTATGTGCTTAACCCCGCCGATGCTTTGTTAATCATCCTTGTATTTTGGATTTGGCTTTGTTTCGTTGAATTCTAGGATTTCCTCTACTTCAATTTTCTTTGTCATGAAAGTCATTGTACTTCTCATGTATCATTTTGAGCAATGAATACAATTTTCTTTCGATAAAAAAAAAACCCCCTGACGGATAGCTCGCGGGCATCTATGTCGGCGATTTTTGGCAAAAATTGAGCAGAATGATTAAATATGATTAAATTGGTACAATCGAAAGATTTAGAACTGAATTGACTGCTTACAATACTTTTTGGATAATTATCCCTATTAATAAAAGTAACGCGAGATATTGTAAATCCTTCTAGTCATTGCAATCTACATCCATATATTCACTCTCTTTCTTGAAGTTACTTCTCCCTCTTAAGTCTTCAGCCCCTGGCAATTTCAGTTGCATTACCTCGGAAACATTTCGGCGCTGCGTCACATGGTTTCATCGCTTTTGAATTTAGATTAGGTTCTCCTATGTTTCAAACTGGGACACCAACATTTACCTCGGCGGTCAGTTATTCATATTTCGTTTGTCTTTTCTTGAGTATTAATTTTTCAATCAAAACACTCAATTAAGACTAACACTCTATCGTGCGTTTGGTAGTCGGGATAAAATTCAGGATAGGATAACATTTATCATATTCAATGTTTGATTCCGCTTAAGACAGGATAAAACCAGACATAAGGGGAGGTGGGATAAAGGTGGATAGGATTTCTCATGTTTATGGTATAAAAGCCATTTTTCTTGAAACAAACTTTTTAAATAATAAAAATTTTAATATTTAAAGAGAAAAAAAAAATTAGTTATACTATTGAAAAGATAATTTAGAATCACAAAAAAAATAATTTTCGTTTTTATACATTCCTATATTATTTATATAATTGAATTTCTTTCTACTTTATAATATATATTTAATATCTATATTATTACATATTTTAGGTATAATAGTATAATTTATAAGTCAATAAAATTTTTATAAAGGACCGATGGAAGGAATAAAAAAGAGATGGAAAAAAATTAAGTAAAAATGGGGTAGAATAACCCAGATTTTAATAGACAAATTCAAATTTGAAAAGAATATTTCTAATTCCGAAACTCATCTATAATTTTTGCGGTTCATGTCGAAGTTTCACAAAAGTAGTGAAGGAGTCCAATACTATACTTTTCAGTAATCACAAAAGTGAATTATCATAGTTATGTTCCTTACCAAATTTGGTAGTGAATTATGAGAGATTTTTACAATATTCGTTTGTGCATTTTCAAATTCATTTATATTGACATGTCACAAAATAACAAACAATTGACGTGATAAAATATGAAAATATCCGGTTTTATTACTGTGATTCACCAAACATTTGATAGAATATGGCAAAATCCTATGATTTCATATCCTATCATATCCAATCAATTTTGACTAGAAATCCAGACGATCAAACGCAGCTTATATATTTCATGGAAAATTTTCTATCCGGAATTTTTTTTTCCTCATTTTTAAGTATTTGAAGTGTTTAGGAAAATGAGACAACTGAAAATCTTTAAATAGCCAATAGAAAATCTATGCTTATAAAAAAAAGATTTACCCTTTTAAAAATAAAATCATTTTCCAAAATACGACTATATTTCGCACTTAAATTAAAGACCACGGTGCTTGGGCGTGGGAACACGGATGCTTGTGCCCGATCCTTCGTGGCTAGGCCGGGTCCATGGAGGCCAAGCTTGGATCTCTCAAGGTTGAGCCATGGAGATTGGTGCCCATGCTCGAGAACTCGGCGGCCATGCTCGGGTACCCGGTCCGGCGTCAAGTTACTAGTGCTCGGGCAAGGGCCCATGAAGGCCGAGACTAGGGATGTTCTGAGATGGACACGGATAATTAAAGTAGGTAACATAACATTCAAATCACATTGTTATTAGATAATTACCTAATTCAAACAATGCTGCTCAGCTTTTTTGTTTCCGATTTTGAACTCGAGGACCGCAGTTGGGCCGACTACCGTGGATTGGCTTTACCGGCGGTGTCCACGATGACTTGTCACCGCGGATGCTCACGTGTTTGGCTCGCATTGGTATAAGTAGCGGTGAGGATCACGGGTCAAGCCTGGCTCGGCGGTGACGAGGCTCGCACAACGGAGGTGTCTCGCCAAGGCTGGAAGGAGCCGGGATGTCGCAGCTAGGTGTAGGCACGGCCGCGGCAACTCATGAGGCACCTCGCACGTGGAGAACTCGCGACGATATCTTGGTGGGAAACACAGCAAACATAGAGGAACAAGCCGGGCGACACTAGGTGTCATGAACGGTTGTGATGGGAATAGCAGCTGGCTGCCGGTATGGCTGAGGACGAAGGGACAATAAGTAGCATCACAGTTGGCTCGTCAACGAAGGATCAAGTGGGTAGGGGCTTGGATCGACACGAGTAATGGCAATCAAGGGAAAGAAGAAGCAACAAAAGTAGTGGCGGTGCGTGAGGCTCATTGATCGGTCGTGAAGAGGAAGCTCGGGTGGTGGCTGGCTCATGGATCGGCACAAGAGCAAGGCACACAAAAGTGCGGGGATGTGTCATGGCGTGCACGGTTAGGAAAAGAGTTCGGTCGGGGACCAAGGCAGCTTCTTTGTCACAACAAAGGGACTCGGCAGCAGAGGGGGTTCTACTGTGAGGCTCGGTCCGGACTCTCTCTCTCTCTCTCTCTCTCTCTCTCTCTCTCTCTCCTTAATTCTCCCGTGTATCACTCATTTGTTCTCTAAATAATGAATTGGGAAAAATTGTCAAAAAAGTCCTAAATCTATTGTACGGGCGGCCAATTCGGTCCTAAACATTTTAAGTTTGCCAATTCAGTCCTAAACCTTTTAAATTCTTATCAATTGAGTCCTTAGGCCAATTTTGGCTGCGCCGGTTGATCTAGCGAGGCTCGACCTCGCCGTCGCGACCAGTGTGGCCGACCTCACCTCGATTGGGCGAGGCGAGGTTAAGCCATTGCCTGTGGTCGCGACGGGCGAGGCTCGACCTTGCCTCTATTTGGGCGAGGCAAGGTCGACCGCTGACTGGGTCGCGACGGCGAGGCTTGCCCTGCCGGTGGGCTGGCATGGCGAAGCTTCACGAGGCCGGTAAGGTCAACCTCGCCGCCCTCCCCTCTGGCTAGCCGTCGCCCGATCCGCCAAAGAGAAGAAAGTAGTAAAAAAAAAAGATTAAAAATTGGAAAAAATAATTAAAAATTGCTATGTCGGGCGTTGGATCGGACGACCCGGCCGGCCATATTAGCGCCTAACTAGCTAAAATTGGCGAAAAGGACTCAATTGGCAAGAATTTAAAAGATTTAGGACTGAATTGACAAACTTAAAAAGTTTAGGACTGGATTGATCACCGTACAATAGGTTTGGAACTTTTTTTGACAATTTTCCCTAATGAATTGCCTACCTCTAGGTTATGAGGCATACGTGTCTATTCATAATGTTTAACCTCATTCTCACAAGCATAAGTTTCGGCCTTCTTGATGGATTGATGTGCTAAGCCTCATTTTCACCAACACGGGCTTAGTCCAATTAGCATAAATTAAGCTTAGAACCCCCTCACGCCAGTCCATTAACTTCAATTTAATGATGTGGGCTTATTACTATTAATGAAAATGCTCCTAAAATTTATATATAATTTTACTAGTATTTTTGTTTATTGTCCAAAGTCGATCCCTAATTTTCATATTCTATGAATGATTAACTGAGTCATCAATATCTGGGTGTCAATAGTTGGTCCCAAGATCTGATGCGCGTGCATGTGTCCCCAACAGTTGTGCCCTAGTGTCTGGCTCCCATACCCAAGTCACCGATGCTCAGGCCCAAGTCCTCAAAGGCTGAGTTGAATCTTTTGAGGCTAGGCACGAGACTTCGGTGCCCAATGGGTGTGAAGCCAGCCTCCATTGTCATAAGTTAGCGACCATTTGAAGAAACTTTCATGGAAAAACATCTTATGTTGAATGAGTACCATCGAAAGAAGTAGATGGTCTATAATCAACACCATCAAATGAATTTTCAATGTGAAGATCAATAACTTATTCAACTTTGGAAAGAAATTAGATATTTACAGAAGGAGAATAAAAGTTAGTTGAAGAGAGGAAAGCACCATAGCAACCTCTCTGGAAGGTTGTCTGATTTAAGATAATTCAATACATCATGGATGGAGCACCTAAAGGTATAGTTTTAGCAAAATTAAACCCAACTAGTTTCAAAAGTGTAGATACGTGTAGTCTTTTTTTTTTTTTTTTAGTCGCTTAGATATGTGTAGTCTAGTGGGTCAATTAACGAACACTTCCATTTGACTATTTGGTCCAGACACAAGTAGTGGGATTGAGTCTTATAGAAGCACAATAATGTCCAAATATGCTTAATTACAGCGGATCTATGTACGATTTAGCCTCAAATAGCAACAAAACCCTAGACGAATCAATGACTATTATGGATTGGACGTATGGAGTCTTCTTTTAGCACATGACCCCTTTTTGAGCAATTAACAGCTTATTCTCCAAATACATAAATTTGTGCTTTTTGTTCATGAAAAATCTCGGTGGAAGGCCAAGCATTCTCACTGCGAGACCATCCATGAAGAAGGATTTCAGTCACACCTGTTGAGGAGAACTGGGCAACAATTTGCCAATAATTAACCCAATCCAAGATCATTATCTCCCCAAAACTAAACTGACTTAACTTGACTTAATCGCAGCAACAACCAATGATATTCCAACAATACAACCTTGCAATTGCAAGGAGACAAATGCAACAAATAACACCAAAATTTAACGTGGAAATCCAATGAGGAAAAACTATGAACCACCCAAAAACTTTCTCTAATCACCAAGAATAATAGGATACACACTAGAGACACAACATCGATCATACAATATCATTTTCATCACCACGAAGGTGAATTTACATAAACGGAGGAGAAAATCCTAATCGCAATTGGAGAATTTAGAGGAGGTTCTCAATGAACAAAACCGACCGACTTGTAGCCCTCGGTTCCATGAACAACATACTAAAATTTGAGCCGATTCCGTCAACGTTTGGCCTCGAATCAGGACCGCAAAACTTCAGCCCTCTTTTGTTCTTCTTGGCGTGCTCTCAGTGAGCACCTCTCTCACGCTCTTTTTCTTTCTCCTTTTTGGCCTCATGCACGAAGCTGCGCTTCTACTCTTTTCGTTTGTTTGCTTTTTGACCTTTTCAACTCTTTTTTTTTTCCCGTTGACAAAAAAAAAAAAACTTTTTTTCCTCTTTTTATTTTGTTTTATAATAGCTGGGCCCCACATAAAGGTGAACCCAGTCAACAACACCACCATTCACCGGGGGTAAAATTCAGTGACCGACATGCCATTGGTAGATGAAGGCATAGTCCTGCTGGTGGATTGATCCGATTCAAGCTCTTCCATTGGCATGCTTAGTCGCCGCAATCTACTTTGGACAAAGAAGGCTGGACGTCGAGGCAATGGCGGGGTAATTGAATTGCTGCTAAGCATGAGAACTACGATGGCCATGGTGGGTCTAACAGCTGGATCTTCCTGAATGCATAGTAGGCAAATGTGCAAGCATCAAGCACTTGATCTCTTGAATATGAATCCTCGATAGTCTGGTCCAATACTTTCAAGGGTGTGCCATCCCTCCATTGATTCCACACCTGCAAGAATTATTTAGGAAAATCTTCACAGGATTGTCGCATTAATTCGATGACTCATCATGCAAGACATCTAAATCTTGTAAAAAACCATATAAGACCAAGGAACAGGATAAAAACCAAAGTGTTTTTATAGGCTAAAAGGACTAAGTTCTTACAAAGGAATTTCAATTTCACTTGACCAATACGCTGCCAATATATGTTGCAATAGCAGGGTAAAACTCACATAACTAGCAAGATATTCACCCCCGTCCAATTGGCGGTGGAAGTTATTCCTCTTGCCGCAAATGATCTCTAGAAGTAGTATGCCAAAGCTATAAACATCGGATTTCACTGAGAACTCTCCATGCATTGCATATTCTGGAGACATGTAACCACTAAAAAAAAAAGAACATTAGCCAAGTGTATATTGCAGATTTAGATTTAGATCATGTAGCATCCTTGAATAGATAATGAGCAAGTCCAGCATCCAATCACATA
Organism: Syzygium grande; assembly: GCA_024733475.1. Lineage (NCBI taxonomy): Eukaryota > Viridiplantae > Streptophyta > Magnoliopsida > Myrtales > Myrtaceae > Syzygium > Syzygium grande. Next base: position 9,053,828 of record JAMXDD010000001.1, read on the forward strand.
GTCATCTATTCAAAAACTAAGACTTACAAAGTCCCCACAATTTTATTTGTGTTAGCCTGAGTTTGATTGCCTCCAAAAATTCTTGCCATGCCAAAATCCGAAATCTTGGGTTCATTTCATTGTCTAACAAGATATTGCTACATTTTAGGTCACGATGGATGATCCGAAGGCGAGAATCTTCATGTAGATAGAGCATTCCTCGAGCGATCCCACATACTATTTTATAACGTAATGGCCAATCTAATTGTCCCTTTTTTCCGGGATCTGCATCATTGCACCAAAATTCATTAATGTGCCAAGATGTGATACCTATTCAAAAACTCAAGGTGAAGGTCATCATACAATACCAAAATATATTTACTCTCATTCATCAAAGGTAGCTCAAGAAAAAACTATAATCAATTGGAAAGAACAAAAACCAAAAAATTTTAAGGTTTCCACAGCTAGCGAAAAGCTTGAACATTTGATTTCAAGCAAATTGTACATTCTGCACATAAGAAGGTTAAACTACAACATACCAAATAATAAGTAATCAAGGCTTTTATTTGGCACAAACTCAGAGGGCGAGTAGCTTTTCGTCTCCCTCCAAGCAAAATCCGAGTAGTCGTACAAGGTTTTGGTGTTGAAGCTTCGCAACTAATAGAACTTCATTCTTAAATTCTTCATCACCCTGTCTTGAGTTTTGAGACAGCCTCTTCACCGCTATTTCTTGTCCATTAGGAAGTCTACCCTAAAGTGTTTTGATCCATCGTTAATTCCTTATCACAACTTCTTAGAAGGTAACATAAAAAGCTCTACATGTTTCTTTTTTCTTCAACATCATTATGTTCAATTTAATTCATATGTGAAGCATTCTGCATTGTTTCTAACTAATATGTAATAGATACCTGGAAAACTTCACCAAATCCACCTTCACCCAACTTTTTTTTCATGAGAGAAATCATTTGTCGCGGCTTGTATTGTAGCCAAATCAAATTGCAAGGACTCCACGGTGGTAAGTTGGTTTGCACCTACATTACCGAACAACTCAATTTGATTATCAAATTACATCAACGGTAGCTCCTAGTGGCATTTGTAGGGTTGCCAATGATTGGGAAATTATCATAATGCGAGCACCAGATTAGATTGGCATGGTTGTGTACCCCAGCCCAAAGCAATCTTTCCTCTCTTGATTGGTCATGAAGGAAAAAAAAGGAACAAAATCATCAATAGTATGGTAAACAAAGTAATGAGATGACCCCTTGTCTCATGATCTTTTCTTCATGCTGAGGGTAGTGTTAGGTCTATCAATTGCGGTGCAGATGCTACCTATGCTTGGACGGACTTGTTGAAGGTTTTTTTTTTTCGGCTAGAAGGGAATTGTTAAAGGTTAGGAGTACTTTGAGGCCTTGTTATGTGGTTGGTAAGAGTAAATCAATGTCACTCTGACTGATGGCATCCTAATGGGATCATGCCGGATGATGCTAAGGATGCACGTGTAAGTTGTGATAAAGAAATCCCACATTGGAGAATTTGTGTTGTGTAGAGCAGTTAATATATCCAAGTTGAACTATAACTCATTAGCTTAAATTTTTTTTAGTAAAAGTGGGTCTAACTGAATATGTTGACAGGTTTGGATTTGAATTCTCTCTTAGCCATCTCCTCAAATGTATGTATCGGACTTATGTGAGCCCCCAATCTATGGATGAGATACCTAGATTAAGGAAGATTGTACACGCACAAAAAAAGCCATATTATACTCGGGTAGAGTACTTCAATTTTGAACTTGTTTCATGCCTTTTCTTAAGACAATTGCTATCATAACTTGTCTGGCATTGTTTCATATGATTAATTTTATAACTGTAAGCTTTCAGCAGTTTTGACCTCGTATTTTGCTGAAGAAAATGTAGAGCATCAGAATAAAGTTAAAATTTTCTTGTTCTTAACATGCCATTTGGGCTTTCTTAATTATTTAACAAAAAATGCAGGATTGGTTTTAGATTCTGCACCGTCTCTCAGAAGGGGAATATATAAAATCACGCCGTTCTCCCTCCCACACTACTTAATCCTTATGCTAAGCTTGATACGAAGTCATTCAATAATAACTAAAATGCAGAACATAAAACTACCGATAAATCCACTAACCAGATGAGACCTTCCATGGATTACTTCTTCTCCTTCTAATAAAGCAACACACGGAGATGATAACCGTCACGAAGGAACTGCCGAACCTACCACAATAACCACAATGCGTAATGACTTCGAGATATTACCTGCCAACATCAAGCAATGCGTTTAATCCAATTTGAAATCGAAACTCATGATTGTTAGCATTTCAGATTAAAATGATTCTTTCTATAGCATGAACATCCAAACATTGGGCCCTACTAATCCCCATTGATACATGGACAGGCAATTTCATGTCTATTCGATAAGACTTTATCTCACGTAGCAGGCGCGGACTCTGAATGAGAGCTGTGATTCATGAATTTAAATCAGCAGTAGCCTTAAAATTGAACCAACCATTGGTGACTCAGGCATTTGCAGGTGAAGGAGCAGCAGGATTCCCTGGATCGGAGTCAAAAACTGGTACAAGTCCCATCGAAAAATGCAGCTCGGCTTGTTAACACCGCCGCCTTGTTTTCCATGGCAACATCCTTGATAATCATTTACGCATTCCAACAAGCAACTCTGGCAATTAAGCAGAGACAAATCGGGGCTGCACTGCATCAGCGCGAACATGGTCCGGAACTTCGGGATCACCATGCTCCCTGCCGCGTACTTGAGCTCTGACGACCCCATCGAAGCTCTCTCTGCGAGCTCCTCCGTGAAGTTCCTCCATATCGGATCGAACTGATCCTGATCCACTGGGATGTCGCCGGTGTTATAATATCTGAACCTCGGAAATGTCTGCTTCACGCCGTAAATCGGACCATCAGAGTAACGGATGATGCAGACGGAATTGCCTGTCACCCAGGACCACGCAGCTTTCTGGTTCGGACACTTGATCATCAAATCTTCAGCAGCAGAGCTTATGCACTTGAAGCAAGTGCTGTTCGAAAAGTCGCCTCTGCAGAAACTGAGAACGTAAACAACGTCCGCGCCGTTCCCTACTTTCCCGGAGTAGAACCTGCCGTTCAAAGCCATTTTGCTAGGCAGAGAAGAGAGGACGAGCTCACGGTTCTTGGCGTAGTCGCTGGCGGCCGTGAAGTTGCCCGTGTTGTAGCAGTGTTGAGCGTCGGAGAGGTCGAGCATTAGGATGTGAAGACTGAGAAGGACAGAAGGCAGACGAAGAAGGAGAGGGATTGAAGGAGGCTGTACAGACACGGTGTTTGCTGGCTGCTTCAGCTCCATTGTTGAAGATGAGACGTATGAGTCGTCCTCTGTGGAGGTCATGGTTGGATTTTGGTAATGCCTGGAGAAAAAAAAGTGGTCGATAGAGGCTGAAGTAGATGAGGACAATAATGGAAGAAGACCATTACAAGATCTTCAAAATTTAGTTGGTAAGACTTTCTTTCCAACACGGCATCGTCCACGTCAAAGCGCGTTTCCTAATCAAGAAATTTTGACAATGCAGGTGGGGCCAGAATATATGGGGTGAGTTTAACACTCCGAGAAACACTCCACGTAGAATTTGCACAAAACCACCACACGTGGCAATCGGGACCCACATTTAAAGGAAAAAACTTGTCTCTCCTCTCTCTCTCTCACGGGCTCTGCTCTCCACCTCTCTGCAACTCCACGCTCAACCCCTCTCTCTAACACCTTCGCTCATGCCCGATGCACGATTAGCTCTGCTCTTTCTAGTCGCCATCGCCTCCGATCCATCTCTGGCGACAACTTCCCGAGATATTTAACCTCCGGGGACTCCGGAATCTTGGTCAACGCGCCGGACTTATTGTACCCAACGTAAAATCCGTCGTCCTCGCCGACGACGGGCGAGTACAGACCGGCGACGCAGAACGCCGGCGTAGAGCTCGTCTTCGGCTTGAAGACCGAATGCAGCAGCTTCTGGATCGACCACGAGATTCGGGAGTGCTTCTTCGCCGTCGTCGAGGTCACCGGTTGCGGCCGCGGAGGAAGAGGGGAAGGCGCGGTAGTCGGGGAGGTGAGGCATGGATAGGGTGTGGGCGGAGATGGCGGAGTCAAGCTTGAAGGGCTTTTTTTTTTTTGGCTAGAAAGCTTGAAGGACTTGAGCTCGAAGGAGAGATGAATTGAAAAAAGGCTTGTCAGAACATTAGCGAAGGTGTTTGAGAGAGAGGAGGTTGAGCGTGGGGTTGGACAGAGATGGAGAGCAGAGCGCGTGAGAGAGAGAGGAGGGAGAGAAGTTTTTCCATGACATATGGGCCACGTCTGTTGAGCCCTCGTGGGCGGCGAGGGCTCAAGAGACGCAATCCTCCCGCTATGGCCCCAAGTGCTCGCGACAATCTTGCCCAGGGTCCAGCAGGGGTCGTCGACCCTCGGTCAGTAGCCGGCGGAGGTCACTTTGAACCATAAAAGGAAAAAAGAAAAAAAAAAAAAAAGAAACAGGAAAAACAAAAGAAAAAAAAAAGAAAGAAAAGAAGAGGAAAAAAAGGAAAATATATAAAATACAAAAAAAAATTACAAAACGACATTGTTTTGAGCCTTGTTGGACACATCAGATTGCTACATAATTCACATAGGATGATCGGCTCTAGCCTAAATTAGCCGAAATGACTACATTGGGAAACCTCAAAAGATTTAGTAATACAATGGCCAAATTGGAAAGATTATGGCTGACTTGACAGTTGTACAATAAGTTTTACGACTTTATGGACAATTTTCCCACTTTTCCATTCCTTTCGTATTGTTAACAATTTTTTTAAATGGAATTATAATGCTTGCGTACAAAAAAAAAAGTATCTCACATCGTTTATTTACTGGATTTACATGCTTTATAAATAGATGCGGTCTCTTTCTATCTATTGACTTAAATTTTTTGATTTTGATATTCTAATTTGGTATTACCCCGTTCGTCAATTTTCAATTTGTCAATTATCTTGCCCATAGTTGTCTTAGACATGATTAATTTTGTCACAATCTTTGATTTGGACTTCCGTGTTAACACGTTGATCTTTGTCTAAGGATTGGTACAAAGGTAAAAGACGATAGGATTGTAGTAGACAAGGACAATAACGAAAAGGAAACAGCAGAATATTCAAAGTTGATCTTTTCCAACGCGGACTCTCGTCGCTCAGGTCAAAGTGCTTTTGCCTGACGGTCCATATGGGACGGCCTGACCAAGAACAAAGAAGCCTGGCAGTGGGCAGTGCAGGTGGGAATTGCAGAATATTTTGTGGTAAAACCGAGGACGACCATAAAGTCTCTTCAGCAACAACAATTCAACATAAAACAAGAAGGAAAGGACTTAAGACTCGAATGATGATTGCTAATGAATAATGGATCAACCGTATTTTGAACTCCTAAGTCTAACATTGACCGCTAATGGTAAAAGTTTGGGGTTAAGGCGCGGATATATACGTAGTCTTTCCAACATTTTGTCATACATGGCCAAGAAGCTGGCTTAGAAAGTTTTACTTGGAGAAAGTTACCAATGTGAAAAACAATATATTGAAACTTTCTATTGTATATCAAAAGTTAGAAACCCTATAGATAGGGGAAAAATGTTGAAAAAGTCTTAAACATTTTGCATTGATGCTAATTTAATATTAAACTTTTTTTGTACCAATTCAATCTTTCCAGCTAATTTTGGCTAGATTTTTTGTGACGTGGATGTCGGTCGACCCACGTGGTGCCGCCCGATCTTGGCGTGAATAAATTTTAATAATATTTTAATATTTTTCAATTTTTTTATTATTTTCTGATTATTTTCTTTCTTCTTTCGTCGACCTTGTTACGGTGACACGCCCACTGTGGCGATTGGTCGGCCACCAGAGCCATGGCGGGGTTGTGAGTGAGGCCGTCGTCACTATGGTGAGGCCTAGCCGACCCTGGTTGGACGAGGATCCCTCACCGGTCGTGAGTCAACCCTCGCTTGAGGCCATGTGGCTTAGGTGGCGTCACCCGAGGGAAGCGGCTGACTAAAGACCACCATTTCCCTCACGCAAAGCTGGCCTGGCAGGCTCACACCCCTTGTGGCAGTCGGCCTTGCAGTCTAACTGGGCAAGGCCAACCCTCACGCCGGGGAGCTCCTCGCCCCTCACCAGGCGGGGCGGCCGAGCCACCGCTTTGTGTGGTAGGCGGCGGTGACCTCGTCCGGCGATGGCGGCCTTACCCAAGAGAGCAAGGCTACCGACCATGGCCGATGATCGATGTCCGGGTCACCAGCCAAAGGTAGAAGAAGAAGGAAAAGAAAAAAAAAGGAAAAAGAAAAAACATTTTAAAAATCGAAAAAATATTAAAATATTATTAAATTTTATCAACAACAACGCCGGCAGCGCCACGTAGGCGGTCGGCGTCCACGTCACCAAAACTCAGTCAAAATTAGCGGAATGACTGAATTGGCATAAAAACAAAAGGTTTAGGACTGAATTGGCATCAAAAAAAAAGTTTTGGATTGAATTGGCACAAATACAAAAAGTTTAAAAGGTTTATGACTTTTTGACATTTTTCCCTGTAGATAGTGAATGATTTTTAGGTATAAGTTCATGGAAAGTTCTAGTGTAATATTCCAAATTCCACTTAACTTTGGCTGTGCACTCTAATTCCTGGACTTCGTTCTACTATTTTCGGCAATCTAGATGAACCCGCACATACTATTTTAGTGAATTAGCCTCGATGACGTTGAGTAAACACATCGTCCACTGTGACGCCTCCGTAGCCCATTGTTCCTGAATTGCAAATCAAGCCGTGGACTGGGTGGTGAAAGCTCGCAGGAATGACTCTATTAACCCGAATTAGCTGACTAAAATCCCCACTCCTTTTGGTCGATATTATGTTATGATTTCGGACAATCTTGCTGTTTAAATCCTTCTTAGCAATGAAAGTATGAGCTTTATCGACCAAAAAAAACACATTGTCCACTGTGCAAGTAGTCCACCATTTCTTCTAGAGATCAGAATTGCTAACAATAATAGAATTTCCATTGTATTTTCCACCTTTCCACCGCATATTCTCCGGTTAGATTTCTAATGAACTTACCTAGAATTTAGACCGTTCAAAAGCATTAACTTATCTTAATAGCAGCTCGCATCGTCTTACTTCCAGATTCGGCATTGATCCTTGGGTGATTTTATCATCTAGGGTGTGGATCCGTCATCAAAGCTTCGTTTATTGAAGTTGTTGCTGAGCCATTAATAGATAAAGTCGACACTTCTCTACCACTGGCATCTGTCAAATTTGCAAACCCTGTCAGCGTTGGGAGGGTCGCCCTTTGGCTCACCAACACTAATGTCACCAACACTAAAACCACCAATGCCATGGTTGGCCGCCTCAGAACTTTCTCTTGAACCCATAGCAACGTAATGTGGATGCATCTTAATATTTCATTTCTCGAAACTACCCTCTAACATCGGATCTACAAAGGCGACAATGGGTGTACAAGATTAAAAACAGTGTAGATGATTCCGTTGAGTGCTACAAAGCTCGATTAGTGGCCAAGGATTTCACATAGCAATGAGATTTTGATTCTCAGAAAAATTTTCTCCAGTAACCAAGGAAGTCACTATTTGTTCTTCTTTCCATCACTACTTTCCATGATTGGCCCCTACACCATATGGACGTCCACAACGCTTTACTCCATGGTGATTTGGAGGAAATAATTTACATGGGCCTTCCACCAGCTTAATGCAAACAAGGAGAGTCTCGGATATGTCGTCTCCATAAATTCCTTTATGGACTTAAACATGTGTCTTGACAGTGGTATGCTAAATTCACCGCACCACTCACAACTACACAATTTGGGCAATCCAAACATGATTATGCCCTATTCACATGGATACAAGGAACATCATCAATCTGCTTTGATAATATATGTTGATGATGTACTTGTTATGGGTAATAATGAATCTACTGTTAAAGAATTCAAGAAGTATATGCAATCTACTTTTCACATTAAGGATTTGGGGCCTTCAAATTATTTTCTCGACATTGTCTAAACCGAACATATGTTATCCATTGTAGATTCTCAGTCAATTTATGCACGATCCAAAACAATCTCATATGAATGCAGCTCTGAAAGTTGTAAAGTACTTGAAAGGATGCTTGAGACTTGGAATACTTCTATCTCAAGATTGTAATATGGAGACAATGTTTTATTGTGATACGGACTACACTACTTGTCCTATGAGCAGGAGATCTATTACTGGATTTTGTGTTAAGCTAGAACAATCAATGCTTTCATGGAAAACAAAAAAAAAAATCAACCGTTTCATTATCATCGGCTAAATCTATATAGCAAGCCATGGCTAAGACTATTTGTGAAATAGTTCGGATGCGAGGTCTACTTCACGATCTTGGCGTATGGGTAAGAGGACCGACTACCTTGTTTTGTGACAATGATGCTACTCTTAAACTTGTAGCAAATTTGATAGTCCAAGAAATAACAAAACATGCGTAAGTTGATTGCCATTTTAACTAGAGATAAAGTTAAAATGGATCTTTTCGTCACTAAAAAAAATTTAAAACAGAAGAAATAATATCCATAAAAAGGAGTGCCTAGACATTGGGGAAGCCAATTCCATCAGTCGAGATTCTAAATTGCTCGCGCACGTGTAAAATGAAAAATAGAAAAATCATCTCACGTAAAATCTAGGTTGAACTTCTAGGCAGTTCAGGACAAGTCTTTGCCAAATCAATCATTAGAATATGAAATTCCATTTATTTGAATCATTTATAATGTTTTGTTTTCTAAGTGATTGGGAATATTTTGGTTCAACGGTTTAAGGAGGGCACACGTGTATGAATAAAGGCGATATATTCTAGCAAATCCAGGAACTTTTTAACACTCCTTAATTAGACTTCACCCAATACTGCGGGCATATGTGACTAAATTCTTGCTGCTAATTTATCGAACAAGAGAAGAACAAAACAGTGGGTGAATCGCCCACTGTTAGGGAAGAGACCTTGGACAAAAATATGCTATTGTTGTAGTTACCTAAACAAGCTAACACTGCTGGAAGAAACCGATAGGCGATGGGCAAAACCATAACAAAAAAAAAAGAGTCAAAACCAGTTCAAAATTCTCATTAGCGTCGGCTTGTAGATCATTGATTGTCATTGGTAAGGGTTTTGCGAAATCTGTCGCCAAAAAACGTTAGGGACGGCTCTACTGACTGTCCCCATAGGATAACAATTAGACACTTGTCCCGTCAACTCCGTGACAAGATATTGATTGAGCTAATCAAATTTAAATATCGTGACGACTAACTAAAAAGTTACATTAATCAATCAAAGAACTAGGCAGACAAAACTGCAACAAATTTGTTCCTGATTTTGCAAGAGAAATTGCATTCACATATCAAAGAATACAAAGACTTCCGTCTTTTTTTTTTTTGGTCGAACAGATCACTTTCATTTCTTCAAATAACGATTTCTAAACAACAAAGAAGGGTTTTGAACGAAGGATCGCTCAAAAGGATTGAGGTGGGTTAGACAGGGAGGGCTTCACTTCTCTGGGCCCCGACGACCCAGTCTACCAAGTGATAGGCCTCACGATAACGGTGGATAACATGATTTGCATTCTGCAATAAGGGCGCGCAAATCCCACCCGGGTTGATCAGTGCCCCAAGGAAAGCCTATCAGAGATGGAGCACCTACAGCCTAAAGATATAGTTTTAACAACACCGAAGCCCAACTAGTTTCGAAAGTGAAGAAATGTGTAGTCCATTGGGTCAGTTAACGAACACTTCAATATGATTATTTAGTCTATAGACAAGAGAAGTGGTATTGAGCCTCATAGAAGCATAATAATGTACAAATGCGCCAAATTACATTGATCCATGCATGATTTAGCCTCAAATAGTAAAAAAAAATCTTAAAAGAATCATAATAACTATGATTGATAACATGAGTAGAGTCTTTCTTTAAATGCATATGACCCCTTTGAGCAATCAAGAGCTTATTCTCCAAATACATAGATTTTTGCTAATGGTTCATAAAAATCACGGTGGAAGGCCAAGCAATCTCACTGAGATACCATCCATGAAGAAGGATTTCGATCACACCACCATTCACCGAGGGTACAATTCGGTAACCGACATGCTATTGGTCGTCAAAGACATAGTCCTCCCGGTCGATTGGTCTGATTCAAGCTCTTCCATTGAGATGCTCAGATCGCGCAATCTACTTTGGACGGAGAAGGATAGACATCGAGGTGACGATGGGGTAATTGAATTGCTGCCAAGCATGAGAACCACTGTGGCCATGGTGGGTCTAATAGCCGGATCTTCCTAAATGCATAGTAAGCAAATGTGCAAGCATCAAGCACTTGATCTCTTAAATTTGAATCCACGATAGCCGGGTCCAACACTTCCAAGGGCTTGCTGTAACGCCCCCACCCGGGGTTATTAATGTGACGTCCGTTTCTTTTTATCTTTTTAATAAGCACATGTGGAAACATGAATTGGGGACAATCACAACAAACAAACAGCGGGATTACAACAAGTATCATGAGCAAACCTTATGTTTACAGCACATGCAAGTACATTTTACAACCCGACTTATGGGTCTTAGCCGATCTTAGCCGTTTCTATACAACAAAAGCTATGGCTTGGGTGATCCTATACCCACTATAGCTTCTCGCACTCCATACTCCATTCACTTGCACATCTCCTCCCTGCGACCCATCCGTTTGGCCATCCTATGGTCCGAAAAGGGAAACAACGGGGGGTGAATCGGGAGACTCGGCAAGTGAAAACACTAATATCAAGTAAGGATGTATCAATCGTCACTAACGTGAATCGGCTCTTACCGCACCAGCATCAATGGCTAATCAATAGCAAAGTTCATGCCAACAAGTACTAGAGAACATCAATCATGTCTACAGGTGTGAACATAACTAGCCAAGTCCCGGTTTCTATCATGAAATGTGAACATCAAGATCAAAACATAAACAAGCTATTGAAAGAGCCAACCAAGACCAAACACAGTTCAAGCAACCACGTCACAACGCATCTCAACTTTCTTTCCCAATATTAGGGAATTCACTTATACTACGATTAAAACAAGAACAAGAAGTGAACACGAAAGTCTCGACAGGTTCTCGGGCGTGAACAAGAACACACGGGGCCTTGGACGTGAACTCTAGTGACCGAACAACTAGAGAGACAAGGCTGGTCAATGAGCTTTCTTCTCGGGCGTGAACAAGGAAAGAAGATGGTGATGGCGTGAGAGCTTGTATGTGAGTGGCATGAGGACTGCTCACATTCACATGGGGCTTCCCTATTTATAATGGCCCAAGCAAAAGAAGAAACAAAAATAACATCATAAAATGGCCTCAAAGGTCTAAGGCCATTTAAAGCTTGTCATCATAAAAATCTTAGCATTAATGAACAATAGCCAAAAGAGCATGAAGAAGGTGATCTAGCAAATCTTGTGCATTAATGGAAATGAGCAAAAAGTCATAATGATATGCCTCTAAAGTCTAATATTATGATTACAATGATCTTGAGTATCTTGGCATTAATGAATAAGAGCCAAAAGCCATGATGAAATGCCATTAATAACTTGATCTCGGAAATCTTGGCATTAATGGACAATGGCCAAAATAACATGATGAAATGCCCCTAAAGTCTTAGCCATTAATGTGGCTTCTTAAGCAAGATTTAATCTTAGCCACATAGCCTAAATTTAGGCCCTAAGTTTCAGTCTAGGTTTCATGATGACCTAGAGGAGCAATTAAGATCCTAAAACTTGGTTTTCAAGTTGCAATAAACCTTCTTTCTTTTCTCTCTTTCTCTCTTTCTCTCTTTCTAGGCTTCTCCTTTGGCCAACCTCCAATCAAGGCTTAGCATAGCTCATTTGAAATCTCAGAATGAGCACATTAAATCACTAGAAGACATCAAACCAAGATTCCAACGTTCTCATATAGAAAATGATTATTCTTTAAAATCTGGCAAAACCGGGCAGTTTTGCACTGTTCATGAAATTGGACTTGAAAACATAGTAAATAGATTCCAAAAATTCTCAAATTTGAATATATCATAGACAAGGCTTTAACAAACATTTTCCATGGGAACAAAAATCTAAATCTTTTCTGTAAACTTAACTTTTAGTAGCTCAAAGACAAACTTAAAAACAGTTCTTTGGAATAAAGATATCTTTGCTTCTCAAAGTAAGCTCTTTCTAGTATTCAAATCATCTCCATAAATTCCCAAATTTATAGATGTTATAGAAAAAAAAAAAAGTTCTAAACAAACTTTGTGAAGGAATTTTCTCCAAAGTCGACCCGACCCATAAAAGTTTGTAGAAAATCGAAAAAGTGTAAACATCACGTAAATACCCATTCGAAAGCGCTTTTACACAGTCCGAAAATGAGGTGATAGTCCAACACAAATCAAGTCCAAAAATTATGAAATTAAAGTATGTAAAACTTCAAGATGTTTTTTTTTTTTTATAACCTAGGAACCCCCGCAGACGGCCGACAATTTGTCAGACGGGTAAACTGGGGTGACGCTAGCGCAGGACCCATCACCACGGCGCCACACTTAAGAATCCCTAACGACTACGTACTGGAGTTCGAACTCTAATCCCTTTTGGGGGGACAAGAGTGTAAGCCAACGAAAGCTGCAGGCAGTGGTAACTTCAAGATGTTTGGAACAACTTTCAAGAAGAAAGTGTTAGGAAATTCGAATCACAAAAGTCTTCATAAAAATAACAATACAAAGAGGTATGAGGGGGCCCAAAGCTAGGTTTCCCAAAACAAGAGCAAAATTAGCTTCGATTAGGAAAAACTTCCAAACTTAACCCACTCAAATCGAGGTTTGGTGTCGGAACACCCTCAAATATCACCAAATACAACCAAGCCAAAGTTCTAGTTGAATGAAATAAGTTTAAACCAACCAGCCGACCAAGTGCATGGCCAAGTCTACTGTGCATGGGGCCTAGCACGTTCTTCGGGCCGACGGGCAATGTGCCGAGCACCACGTTGGGCTGCACGAGCAACATGCCAAACACCATACTAGGCTATATGAGCAACATGCCGAGCATCATACCGAGCCACACGAGTAAGGGACCGGTTCATGGGCTAACACATGCATTGGCTCATGTATGGACACAATGCATGGCTCATGGCTAAGTCTCTTGGGCACGGAACTAGGTTGAAGCCGAATCTTATGGGCACAATACCTAGCACAAGGGTCAGGGTACAAGAGGTAAAAATTTAATAAATTTCACCCCAAAAAATAAAAAAAAATTCACAAAATGACTTAAAATACCTGTGGCCACCCACTTTGATTGAAATTTAAATTTTTGAGGTGCCCAAGTGATATTTTTGAAGATTCCTTAGTTTAGGGATTAAAATGGGTTTTAAACCCCTAAAAAGGATTAGACAAACCAATAAACCATGCTTATTGGTTTTTTTTCACTTATAACTTGTACTTATAGTTAAATAAAAGATATAGATTTGAATGCAAAAAATTGGGAATAGAAATTTTTTTGGTTGTACCAAACGCATTTCTGTTTTTTTTTTATTCTAGGAATAGAAATTTTGTACCATTATCAAATGCATTCTTTTGCTCAAAAACTCATCCAGGAAATAAAAATAGAAAAAACTATTTCTAAAAAAAAAAATTATTCTCAGAAATAGAAACGTTACCAAACGCGCCCGTAATTTATGCTCGAATGGGAATGAACCAATGGAGGTTTGAAGACTTGGTATCAATCCAGGCATCTGTTTGTGGTGTAATTTTTCCCAAGTTTTCTTTGGAAGACCGAGATGCTTGCAATCGTAGCTTCTAATGCCATTGTTACTTCGCTTCAACTTGAAATTGTCGGGAATAGAGGCACAAGAGTTGAATGACATGGGCTGATTTGGTTTTCACCTAATGTCTGAGGTTTGGATTCATATTTTGTTTGGTTATCTGGATAAGCTGCCTACATTTAGAGGAATCGACAAATAATCTTTAAATTTTGGCCAAACTCTGTTTCTTTTTGTCATGAAAGCACCGAGATTAGATACCATTTGTTCTTTGGATGCAGTTTGTCCAAGCAAGTCTAGAAGAGTGCATTCGTGATTGGGAGTTTGAATTGTCCTCATGCAAAGAAAGGCTATGAAAGGGAGAGATTTTAATAGGTATTTGGCAAAATTTTTTGTGGAATTGCAACAACTATTTCATCTAGACGACCGTAAAATGAGCTGTTAGGGCGCGAATGATAGCCATTCTGTTCTAGAAATAATTTTTGAAACAGAAATAGATTTTTCTATTTCTATTCCTGTGGACGAGTTTTCGAGGAAAGAAACCCGTTTGACAATGACCAAAAATTTCTATTTTCGGGCAAACTGTTTGATAACAACATAAAATTTCTATTTCCGGAACAAAAACCCGTTTGATAACAACACAAATTTCTATTTTCCGAAACAAAAATCCATTTTTTTTAGAAATGGTGCAGTAAAATGAAAATTAATCAAAACACCAAAACCCTAGCAAAGCCCTAAAGGCTTATTCATTCAAAGGATTGTGTTGTTTTTAGGGTTTTAGGGTTTTTAGGGTAAAGACCCCTTTTGGGGTTAAACCCCTTTAGGGTTTTTTAGGGGTTAAAACCCTTTTAAATTCCTAAACTAAGGAATCTTCAAAAATACCATTTGGGCACGTCAAAATTTAAATTTCACTCAAAGTAGGTGGCCACAAGTATTCTAAGCCATTCGTGAAGTTTTGAAACTTTTGATTGTTTAATTTTTTGTTTAAATTCACCAAATTTCCTATTTTCCGAAATCGACTTTTTTTATTTTCTGAAAATTTTTATGGATTTTTCTGGAATTTTTCAATTTTTATGGATTTTTGAAATTTTTTTGAGATTTTTAGGAATTTTCTGGATTTTCTTATTTTTTATGAATTTTCTGAATTTTTTTATTTTTCTAATTTTTATGATTTTTCTAAATTTTTTAGAATTTTTTTTTATTTTCCCACAAGGAATGAATCGGACCGAACGGTTCAGACCAGTCTAACCAGGTTAGACCAGGGCCAAATTTAGGAAGAGATGTGTTTCAAAAGAGAAGACAGATTTTTTTAGAAATGGTTTTCATTTCTCGTCCAAAAACAGAAAATCTACTTTTTTTTTGTTTCGATTTTTTGGTCCGAATCAGTTTTGAAACAAAAATAAAGTTATTCCAGAAATAGAAAAATAAAATTGCGTTACTAAACGGGTTCTATTCCAAACATATTCTCGGGAACATAAAACTAGTTTTAAACATAATCATAATGGTTATCATGCACACCCTTAGGGGGCGAATGATAACCATTTTATTCCGTAGAACAATTCCCGGAATAGAAATAAATTTTTCTATTTCTATTCCCGGGACGAAGTTTCTGAGAAAAAAAAACTCGTTTGATAACGACCAAAAATTTCTATTTTGGAATGTAAACCCGTTTGATAATAAAGATAAAATTTCTATTTCACGAAACAAAAATTGCGTTTGATAACAACACAAATTTCTATTTCTAGAAAAACAGAAAATAATCAAAACTTTTTAGAACCCCTTTTGGGGCTAAGTTGTTTTTAGGGTTTTTAGGGGTTAAAACCCATTTTAAACCCCTAAACTAAGGAGTCTTTAAAAAATACCATTTGGCCACATCAAAAAATTTAAATTTCACTCAAAATGGGTAGTCATAGGTATTCTAAGACATTCTATGAAGTTTTGAAATTTTTTTTTTTAAATTCATCAAATTTCCTATTTTCCCTAAATCTAACTTTTTTTTATTTTCTAGAAATTTTTCTGGATTTTTCTGGAATTTTTCAATTTTATGGATTTTTTGAAATTTTTTTTTTGAGATTTTTAGGAATTTTCTGGATTTTCTTATTTTTTATGAATTTTCTGAATTTTTTTATTTTTTAATTTTTTATGATTTTTCTAAATTTTTTAGAATTTTTTATTTTCCCACAAGGAATGAATCGGACCGAACGGTTCAGACCAATCTAACCAAGTTAGACCAGGGCCAAATTTAGGAAGAGATGTGTTTGAAAAAAGAGAAGATTTTTTTTAGAAATGGTTTTCATTTCTCGTCCAAAAAACAGAAAATCTACTTTTTTTTTTTGTTCTGATTTTTGGTCCGAATCAGTTTTGAAACAAAATAAAGTTATTCAGAAATAGAAAAATAAAATTGCGTTACTAAACGGGTTCTATTCCAAACATATTCTCGGGAACATAAAACTAGTTTTAAACATAATCATAATGGTTATCATGCACACCCTTAGGGGCGCGAATGATAACCATTTTATTCCGTAAACAATTCCCGGAATAGAAATAAATTTTTCTATTTCTATTCCGGGACGAGTTTTCGAGAAAAGAAACTCGTTTGATAACGACCAAAAATTTCTATTTTCGGAATGAAACCCGTTTGATAATAAAGATAAAATTTCTATTTCACTCGAAACAAAAATTGTTTGATAACAACACAAATTTCTATTTCTAAAAAGAAATCTACTTTTTTAGAACCCCTTTTGGGGCTAAGCCCCTTTTAGGGTTTTAGGGGTTAAAACCCATTTTAAATCCCTAAACTAAGGAGTCTTTAAAAATACCATTTGGCCACATCAAAAATTTAAATTTCACTCAAAATGGGTAGTCATAGGTATTCTAAGACATTCTATGAAGTTTTGAAATTTTTTATTTTTTAAATTCATCAAATTCCCTATTTTCCCTAAATCTAACTTTTTTTATTTTCTAGAAATTTTTCTGGAATTTTCTGGAATTTTTCAATTTTATGGATTTTCTGAAATTTTTTTTTTGAGATTTTTAGGAATTTTCCTGATTTTCTAAAAAAATTTTATGAATTTTCTGAATTTTTTTATTTTTTCTGAATTTTTTTATTTTTCCCAGGGGGGAATGAACCGGACCGAACGGTTCAAACCAATCGACCAAGTTAGACCAGGGCCAAATTTAGGAAGATATGTGTTTTGAAGAGAGAAGACAGGTTCTTTTAGAAATGGTTTTCATTTCTTGTCTAGAAATGTAAAACCTACTTTTTTTTTGTTCTAATTTTTGTCCGGGACCGGTTCTAGAACAAAAAGTTGTTCTAGAAATAGAAAAATGGAATTGCGTTATCAAATGGGTTTATGTTATAAACCTATTTTCAGAAATAGAAAACTAGTTATTGATGAAATAGAATGGTTATCATTCGCGCTCTTACATTCCCAAAAATATTCACCGAACATGTCATTGCTGTAGCAGCTTAAATTAACCTTATGGAGTTGTCTCATTTAGTTTTGACGTATCATAATTTTAGTGTTTGTATTACCGAATTCACAAGTTGCAGTATTTAACAGCCAATTTTTAGCACAACATGGCGACACTGTAGGCACAGTTCTGTAAAACAGACTCTTGGTATGTATGATTAATAAATTTGATTTCTTATGAACGATAAAGAAGTTTCATGGTATGCTCAATTATATGGCATAACTTAGTTCACGAAAAATAAAGGCAAAATAGTCAAATTGCTGCTTTTATTGTTGACGACTTCATGTGTCTTCTTTCCTTTTCTTTGAAGTCAAACCACAAGTGAGAAGAAGTACCATAACACCTCCAACAGGAACGATAATGGCAATGTATCACGGCTGATTTGTTGCTTTTTCCTGCGCACATACATTACGTGAATTGAAGCCTGAAATTTGATTTTTTCGTTTGCTTCCCATCAAAACAATGCCGTGGAATAGTGAAAGGTTAATTTAGTTTCCATACGGTATTTCAATTTAGCAAAATGTTACTCATGGCAAAAAATTATTGAAAAAAAAATCGTAAATGCTTCTTCCAGTATTCGAGGCTAATTTCTCAAAGGGTGTGGTTATTTCCATCCCTATATGAATGACTAAGTCCACCCTATTTTTACTAAAGAGATAAAATTGCTCTTAATCCTCGAATCGAAATTTAAAGTAGTGGATCCCGAGTTTATTCACATTCCTTGTTTTCTTTTTTCCTTTTCCTATTTCTGTTTTGAAACTATTAAGTGAATCTGACCTTGTGTTAACATGTAAATTTTAGGCTCACATCACATGTTTCCACCTTTTAGTTTCCAATAAGTGGGTATTACCATGAAAAAATCCTAAAAAAATAAAATTGGACACAATTACCTTTTTATTAACACAGTCAAATTTTTTATAGATATTTATTTTTGTTGTCCATAGCACCATTAAACTTTTTCTTGTTGGTTGTCCTTTATACACATATAATGAATTGACCGGATGAAACTAAAAAGGCACTCATTAAAGATTTGACAACATAAAATTATAAGTACATCTCCCAATACGAAAATCCAAATGATGAAATTTAATTAAACCAAACCATTGCATAAAATAAGAAAATATTTCAAAATGGCAGTTAATTTTAGTTATTTATATTGACAAAAGTAATATCATTCATGGATAATTACAAAAAAAAAAAAAAATAACAAGGTTTCTCAACATGGAATCTTTTTTTTTATGTCATTGTTTTTAGTGTACTTTTAGATATCCGTGTATCTTTTACATTCTCTGTATAAAAGCATTTCATCAATAGTAAAATAAAACGCTAATTCTTTGATATAGTAAATAGAGACTTGATATTGTTTTAGACAAATCAAAGAATAAATAACAAATGCACCACAAAAGCGAGTATTTGAGATAAAAGTGACGAAGAAGGGTAGGTTGCCATAAGAGCAATGATGAAGAAGAGGCTAGATTTTATTTTTCAAATAGCAATAAGATTAAATTTGCAAGAAATCCACAATTGAAAAGTAAATAAATTGAAGAAATCTCGAAAATGAATGGATTTCGTCATGTACAGGATGGATAAAGTTTCCAGACTCAGTGAAACTTTCAGGATGTTTTTGGCAAGTTACCAAATAGTAACAATTTCTTTTTTATTTCGTAATCGGTTTTAAAACAGAAATTGTTTGGTAAATTTTTATTCCGGGCACAAATTTGTCAAAATTTATTCCATAATCAGTTTTGGAAAAAAAAAAAAATAACTTCTTGTTCCTTAATCATCGGTTTTGAAACAAAATTAAGAATCAAGAATCTTCTTCTTCTTCTTCTTCTTCTTCTTCTTCTTCTTCTTCTTCTTCTTCTTCTTCTTCTTCTTCTTCTTCTTCTTCTTCTTGGCCTATGGTGGCGAGGGCAACCCTCCCGGTAGCCCTCGCCAGATTAGGCAAAGGGGCCCTCGCCCAGGGCCGCGAGCCACCCTTGTCGACCCTAGCATGTGGGTCGGTCACGGCGATCGCCATGGCCAAGGAAGGGGAAGGGGAAAGGGAAGAGGAAGTTAAAAAAAAAAAAAAAAAAAGAAATATTAAAAAATTTAAAATATTATTAATAAAAAAAAATTTATATAGTTACCAAATATATTTATGTTCTATTTCTATTCCAAGAATAGAAATTTTGGACAGATTATCAAACGCTTTCAAATGCTTAAAAATTATTTTCGGACGTAATCAAAAGAATCATTTTCGAAAAGAATCGAACTCCGAAAACAGAATGGGCCGCCAAACGCGCCCTCAATCACCTACCGGCCGAATAAGAGCTAACGAGACCGTTGGCAGCTTTTTTTGTGCACAAGTTCATGGAAGCATAGCCCCGGCTTAAAATTTATTATATTTTTTAATTTATGTTTCAAAAATTAAAGGGTTAATACCACGAAAAACTCTAAACTAGTACACTTGTGACACATTTACTACAAACTATTTTTTTACCATAAAAAATCCGAATCGGTACACTTGTGATAATTTTACCCGAACATACCACAAAAATCCAAGAGTCCAGGTACACATGTGACAATTTTACCCCGAACTAATTTTAATATTTTTTTTTATTTTTTGAATTTTTGAATTTTTTCTTTTTTCTTTTCTTTTTTTTTTTTTTCTTCACCTTCAACCTTTGGTGGGGTTGCCAATCCAGTGGACCGGCCAAAGGTGGAAGTAGCGTGGCCGCCTAAGCTAGATGCAGACGAGGGTCACCCTCCCGGATCCGGGCGAGGGCGGCCCTCGCCGGCAGTGAGGCTCGCCCTCGCCGGATCCGGCCGAGGGCAACCCTCGCATGTGTCAGCGAGGGCGAGCCCCTGCGGCCCGGCGAGGGTCGCCTTGTTGGATTGGGCGAGGTGGCCCTTGTTTTGCCCCCGCCCGCCGATCACCGAACAAACAAACAAATTTAGAGGTTGAAGATGAAAAAAAATATAAATAATAAAAATAAATAAAAATTGAAAAAATAAAAATTTTAATATTAAAATTTTAATTCGAGGTAAAATTGTCACATATGTACCGGTTTTGGGGTTCTTTATGGTAATTTCGGGGTAAAATTGTCACATGTATACTGGGTTTGGGGTTTTGATGGTCAAAAAAAAAATAGTTTAGGGTAAAATTGTCACGGGTATACCAGTTTGGAGTTTTTTATGGTTAAAAAATAGTTTGGGGTAAATGTGTCACAAGTATACCTGGGTTTAGAGTTTTTCGTGGTGTTAACCCAAAATTAAATGACTCATCCCTTCTCTGTCTATCCGGAAGACAACAACCTTGGACAAACAGAATAAGCCATAGACTAGAAAGCAGGAAAAGGGAAGGCACCTTCGTTCGACATTTTAACGAGCAAGGTGCTGTTCTTTTTTGTGAAAATTGGGATAAGGGCAATTTAGTTGGCAGTATTTGAGATACCGTTGCTTTTTAATTGATACTGTGAAGATATCATCCAAATCATATATTTGATATGATTGTATTGGAGATACCATTGCTTCTTAATTGATATGGTGAAGATATTGTCCAAATCATATATTTGATATGATTATCCTTAATTGATTTATTGGGATATTGTAGAGCATCTTGTTTTTTTTTTTATCACTTTGGAATGAGAACTCCAACTATAATAAATTTCCCGCACCGATTTTTTTCGTGGCCTAAAAGTAGTGGAAAAGACGCAAAAGAAAAGTTCCGTGTACCTTCAGCAGGAGGAGGTGGGGCGTGTTCAGCCGGTGTAACCGGAGAAGGAAGTGGGCCCGCCACGACGGAGCGGTCATAGAAGGGGCACATTGCAGCTCGGAATGAATATCCTCCCTCCTTGCCGCCCCTGGGGAAGAAGCGGAATCGCTGACTGGAGGCACGTGTTACGGTCCCACGGCGTCAAGTCCGGTGTGCACTGCACCATCGTGTATGGGAGTGCCAATGGATTGAGTCTGAATTCGGAACTTTGATTTTTACCCGACCCAAAATCAATAAGTCGCTTGACCGCTGGGGCCCGACCCTAAGATCTGTTTAGCATATAGCCCAAGGATCGGGTTGGGTCCGAGCCGGGTTGAGTTTCGGGTTTGATCAGCATATACCCCAAAGGTTGCCCGGAGCCTCTACGCCTCGCTGCCCCAATCATGCCGCCTGACCGGCCACCGCGATCGATCTCTTCAATTCCGGCGACAACCTGGCGCTGCCGTCCACGATCCGATCGCCGCTGCCAATCGAATCGAGCACCGAGGGGACAACGTCGCTTCCGATCCCTACTCCGACGATCTGCTCTAAAAGCTCAGCGGCGGGAGCAGCTCTGGCATGGATCCGTTTCGCCAAAGCGTCTTGGTTCGTGGGGAAGCGAGTCAGAGGTAAATAGGTTGGATTTTGGGATGATTGATGGGATGATGACCTCTGTATATGAATAATGGGATGTAGATTCTGGCGAATCGGGTTAGGGTCAAAGCCCCATTGCTGCGAAGCCAGCCATTAATCAGCCCGGCCGGCCTTGCGATCGTTGATCTTGATCTTGCCTTGCATTTTGCCATTTCAGTGCGGGAGCTCGGAGTTCCACGGCGGCGGGGACTTAGATCGGTGTGACGCGCGGCACCCGCGGCTCAGAATGCTTCGCCGAAATTTGGAGGGCGCGGACATCCCGTCGTCATTGGGCCATGAGGCGAGAGGCCGACGGAGAGGCGGCGTGGCTAACGGCGAGATTGGGCGGCATGGTGGAGGGCGCTGGTGAGCGCGATTGCTAGCCCCGTGAGCTTGATGGTTAATGTTGTTAGGGTTTTGTCGTGTAGAGATAGAGAGGAGAGAGAAGGGAAAGAGAGGGGGATTTGTATTGCGTGGTACCAAGTAGAGGTGTCAATGGGTCGGGTCGGGTTTTCATGATACCCGACCCGATCCGAAACAATGAATATATGTCTTGGCCCGACCGAAATAAGACCCAAACATTATATAGCCGCATAATCGGGTCGTGTTCGGATCGGATCGGGTTCTAGTCGGGTTCGTGTTTAGAGGTTTACTAATCATTTAAAAGTTCAGTATCCATGAGAAATAAGCAAGAAAGATATGAAAGAAACCATCTGAAAGAGTACTCCTTAATTACCCCATAGCAATTAATGTAGGAAACATAAATGCATGTACTTCTTAATCAATAACTTAATTCAAACAAGTGATCCTAACTTAATTCCAACATGACTGTCCTTTGCCATGTTCGAGTGGCTGGCCGCGTCCGCATCATGCGGGGTGACGCTTTTGTGATAATGTCGGAATGGGTTTCGTTGCGGTCCAATGTCACGAGGGATAAGAGTGCGAAAACGTTCAGGCGTTCATCTGTGCATTTCGTCGAATGCTCGGTGTGTGTGGGTGCCCCGAGCGTGGTACGTTCTAGTTCTCAGGTTGTAATGAGAGTCGTTTTGATCCGCGCTCAACCCCTCACCCGTTATAGTGGCTGAGGAAGTCTTTTTGCGGGCCGTGGAACCAATGCGTCGGCCATTTCAACCAGCATGTGGTTTGTATATGCGTGGGGCATCGCGAGAGCAAGCACGGGTTATGTCGCGCTGTGTTGGGTCGTGCTCCATGCGGCTTGGTGTGGCGCCGCAATCCTATCGTTCATACCGCATTCCTCCGACCAGTTTTACAAAGCTCGATTTCCTTGCCCTCATGGAACAGAAAAGATTGGACCATCATAGTTAGGTAGCACGCTTTCACATGAATCAGATGTGTGGCATGGTCTATGCATGATCAAATGGTCATCGGTTGGGGTCTAGGTTTCACCGTATCTCGTTGGTGAGCTTGAGGATCATGACCCATCGATCTCGGCGCCACCACCGAGGGGTAATGTTTGCTGACAGATGGCGGCGTAATCGGAAAAGAAGAAGTCGATGGGGGGTCTTGGGAGAAGGAGCGATCTTAAAAGTTTTGTTATTGTTTGTTAATATTTATTGTTTGGGTTGAGCTTGGGTACCCAAGCCCATTAGATCCAAACAATACCCAATTCTTTTATTGTTACCCAAACAAGTTAAGATCCAACCCGACCCAATAAGAAAATTTCATGTTCGGTCGGATCGGTTTGTGTTTCGGTCGTATTGTGTTTGGTTTTGACACCCCTAGTACCAAGTTGTCATGAGTCGGGCCCGATCCTAACTCAACTTTAATAATACCCACAACTAAAAAGCCGTATTCATAAAAGACAAGCCCCAACCCCAGAATAACCCAAATTTTAGGGTCGGGCTGGGCCAACGGGTCGAGTCGGGTCGACGCGGGCTTTTGGACAGCCCTAATCGTGTACAGCTTCACGGACGGGGTAACATTGGCCTCCGCGATTGCGAATCTCTTTCCCGACACCCTCCAGGCGACGTCTTTGATTGCGTCTCCGAAAACTTGCACGAACCTGGCCGGGTCAGTAAAGTTTGTGTTGGTGTGCGTCCAGAAAGCAGGCAACTCTTCCATGACCGAGAAGATGGACTGGTTCGAGTACGTCAACATGCATTCATCGTACCAGATTACGGAGAGTCGCTGGCTGGGGCATCTTTGGAGGATCTCCTCTTTTCCAGTGGCCACGCAGTAGCTGCACGTGACGGCGCTGAGGTCGGCGCGGCAGAGGAAGAGCCCGTAGGCCCGGTCGGGAGGGTTTTGGCCAGCGGTGTCGAAGCCATCGGTGCTGTTGGTGGGCCCGGTGGAGAGGGAAGAAAGAAGGGTGTCTAGGTTGGACTGGTTGGTGGAGTTGGGAGTGGAGTGGGCGGTGTTTGGGCAAACATGATATAGACATTCAATACTGGAAATTTGATGAAGAGGAAGAAGGAAAGAGAGAGGGAGACGGCGAAGCGAGATTTCATGGTCGGATTGATGATTGTATTGGCTCAGCAAGATCGGCACAGAATTACAGGAACAGCAACGTATGAATTGTCGTCTTAAAAGTTTTCTCCATTCCACACATTCTGTGGACCTTGCCCGCTATGACTCCATCGAAAAGTTTTCTACAACATGAGGGAAACTTTCAAAAGGATTGAATTGAAGTCCTTTTTCAAATAAGGACTCAAAGAAACTTAAAGTGTTTTTATTTTTCAAACAAGCGATATAAAGTGACTATATTAATCTCAAATAAAGACCGACAGCGCCATGTAGGGGTATTTTCTTTTTTACTTTTCCTTTTTCTTTTTTTTCCTTCCTCCGCCGTGGCCATACTGGGCTGGTGGAGGTCGCTTAGCCCTCAGCGGAAGCCACCGGGTCTCAAGCGGAGGCTGCCTCGCTTGGGCGGGCAAGGGTCTCCCCCCCGAGATCTAACAAAGGGGTCGCCCAACCCAAGCCGAGGCGGCGACCCTCACCCTTGACTCGCGGCGTCCGCAAGGGGCCGCCTTGCCCTGGCCGGTAGGTGAGGGGCAACCCTCACCAACCGACGCCGGGCGGGGCACCTTGCCCGACACCGACGAGGGCAACCCTTGCTTGGGCCGGGCGGGTGAGGGCGACCGGCCCAACATCGGCAAGGGTCGCCCACCAGGTCTCGGCAAGGGCAACCTTTGCCTAGGCGTAGAAAGTGACATTAGGGAGGGAAGAAGAAAAAGGAAAGTAAAGAAAAATAAAAATATATATATACTTATAATTTGTTTGACTAAAATACCCCTCTTTTGGTGACGGAATAGTCACCTACAAAAAAAAGGTCCTTATTTGAGATGATTTGGCCACTTCTTTTATTTGAAACGATTTGACCACTTCATGTCCTTATTTGAAAAAATGACTCTACTTTGGGCCCCTTTTGAAATTTTCTTGCAACTTTTTTTATTACGGATGTGTAGTTTCTAGACCCCTCGTATTTTAATTCATTAGATAAATAGAAAGCAAAATTCTAAGACCACTTGTACGCAGAGAACCCAACTTGATTGAGAGAGATTTTGGAAGTTGTAGATGGACTCTCTGGCGATGAGCAAACCATGGACGCTCAAGGTGGCGAATTTGTAAATACCCAACTTTTGGTGATTCTAGATTTTGGGCACTCTTTTCTAATTGACGCGTCTTAATTCCTTTTCGAGTTTATAAAACGTTAGACAGGCGAAAGACAAAAGATAAATGACATTAACAAAATGAGGAGTTTGATGTGAATTTCTATTAAGAAAACAATCAATTTGAATTTGTCCAAAATTTCGAGCAAGAAACAAAACAGGGAGAGAATCAATCAATAAGTTTTTCCTTTGTTCCAACTAGGCTCTTTCTCTAAATATATGAAGAGATCATCTAGAGAGAGGCAAAATTTCCAGCATTACTGGACTGTTCGCCAATAAAGTGCGACATGCGGCGGAATTCGGTTTTGAAGCCAACTCTTGTAATCGTGAGAGCAAATATTCTTTACACAAGCAATGAACCTAACAATACTTCATGCTTGTTGATTGTTCATTAATGATCCCTGTGGAAGGCTAGGGATCTCAAGGTCTCTGTGAGACTATCATGAATAAAGACTTTCCTCACGTCACGATTCATCAAGGGTGCACTTTAGTAGCCAACATTTCATTGATGGACCATGGCATAGACCTATTGGTGGATTCATCTGGCTCAAGCTCTTTCAACTATCTTTCTATGCTCCTTTGGAGGAAGAAGGCCGGTTTTCGAGGCCGTGGAAGCTTAACAAAGTGGCTGCTAAACGAAAAGACTATGTTTGCCATGGTGGGTCTATCAGTTGGATCTTCCTGAACACCTAGTAAATCAATGTGAAGGCAACTAAGCACTTGATCTATTGAGTATGAGTCGCCAATGAACGGATCTAACACTTTGAGTGGCTTGCCGGCTCTCCAATGCTTCCATGCTTGTAAAAATTATTTCAGTGCGGGAATTTAATAAATTCCTCGAAAATTATATGACTCCCATCGAAAAGTCTTTTATAACTTTACGATGCATGTGTAGTTTGTAGACCCCTCGTATTTAATAAATTCGTTAAATAAATAAAGAAAACAACAGTCTAAGATTATTTGTGATGCGGAGGATCGGTCCCACCGCCTCCTGACTGAAACCCCGGTTACTACTGGAACTTATCGGGTTTCTAGTAGAAAACGCCTTTTGTGATGGCTGGTCAATCACTCAAATGTCACGGTTCAGTCAATTTTAATTTAGTTGGTTCTTGAATGAGAATCAAAGATCTCCTTGGTACGCCGAGAACCCAACTAATTGAGAGCTATATTGAAAACTGTAGATGGACTTCCTGGCAATGAGGGGAACCAAGGAGGATCAAGGTAGCATTTTGATCAGGCAATTGGTATGCCTAGAACTGAAAGGTTAGCAGATATCCTGTAATTGTTTATGCTACCGAGCGACCAATGCAGGTGAAGAAGGGTTTGCGAAAGGGGCTCAGGAATGGAATCGCAACTTTGGATTCGAGCAAGGAAGCTCTAACCTATACCTATATGACTGATCCAAAAATACCCTTTCGAAGTCTTGAGAGGAAGATGCCTCTTGGGTTGATATACAGTGCAACTTGTCAAATATATTGGGTAATATGGGATTTCCCGTTCTCCCTCCCTATCGAGATATCCTCTAGAGAGTGTTACAACAAATGAAATATTAAGCCTAATGAGATGAAACTTGGTCCCTAATTCTAATAAGTATTATTCTTATTAGGAATTTCTAATTAAAAAAACCATTTTAAAGCACAGTGAAAGGTTTCCCGGTGGACTTTCCAGCCCTCCTGGTCTTTGCCAAATTGTGGAATGGGAGTGAGTGATACTGATCCATAAAAAGAAGATCTCCGTTTAATGTTTTGTTTTCTAACCGATTGGGTATGTTTTTGGTCCAATGGTTAAAGAGTGGGCACATGTACGAATAGGAGCATGACACAAGTTCAATAGCTCTATACATCAATAAAAAGTGCCAAAAAGTCCAGGTTTAATTACCACGGAGCAAGTTTCATGAAAAAAAAAATAGAGAGATAAAAAAGAAAAAGAAAAAAAAAAAAGAAGAACCTTCATCCTAAGTTATTGTTAGATTTCCAAAAGATTTTGTATGAGGAAACTCTAACTCTTACCATCTCAAGTGTTCTTGAAGAAGTTTCATTATATGTTCAATTATATAGCGTAGATAGTTTACAAAACTAAAAAGGTAAATAGTCAATTTACCGCTTTTTCCTTTGACAACTTCTTTCCTTTTCTTCGATGCAAACAAGTAGTGAGAAAGAGAAGTACATTAAGACCTCCAACAGGAACGGCAATGGTATTGGTTATCACGGTGAATTTGTTGCTTTTTTCCTGCACACGTATCATTACGTACCTAAGACAATTGCCAAACTAATCTAAATCATTTTAGATGAAAGCATATTTAATATTTAAACAAACCTATGACATAGTTTTAAGGGTTTAGAATTTGGCATGTCGTAAGAATTAAACTTGTACAACTAAAGTGGTTCGCTGCACGGGTTATCGATTCACATAATTAAATTGGATCTTTTCTTAACTAGAAAAGAAAATCTTAAAACAGAAGAAATGATATCTGGAAAAGAAGGTGTACCTAGACATAGGGAAAGCCAATTCTGTCGCGTTGAAATGATAACCATTGGACTCAGTCATGATTTTAGGCTGCTCACCGGCGGGCAACACGAAAAATAGAAAAATCATTTCACAGGAAATCTGGGTTGAACTTCTAGGTAGTTTAGGAGGACAAGTTACCATTGTTTACCAAATCAATCATTAGACTATGCAATACCATTAATTTGTAATCATTTATAATGTTTTGTTTTCTAATTGACTGAGTATTTTTTTTTCGGTTCAACGGTTTAAGGAAAGGACACGTGAATGAATGAAGGCCATATATTCTAGCAGATCCAGGAGTTTTTAACGCTCCTTAAATAGAATTCACTCACTACTGCGGGTGTACACGATTAAATTCTTGCTGCTAATTTATCGAACTGGAGAAGGGCAAAATAGTGGGTAAGCCGCCCAGTATTAGGGTAGAGACCTTGGGCAAAAATTATTTTAAAAAAAAAGTGGTGGACCATTAGAAAAGGTCAAAAAAGTCCACTCGCAGGCGATGGGCAAAACCGTACAAAAACAGTAGAAAAAAGAAAAACTCTAGTTAGCAGTGGCTTGTAGATCATCAACTCAGCTGTCGTTGGTGAGGGTTCTGCGAAACTTATCACCAAAAACATTGGGGACGTCTTTAGTGCTGTCTCCAAAGGATAACAGGTAGACGCTCGTCCCGTCAACTCCACAATAAAGAGATTGACAAGTCAATTTAATTAGATACCGTCAATCAATCAAAGAACTAGAAAGCCACAAGTGCAACAAATTTACTCTGATCTTGTAAGAGAGTGTAGTGTATTCACAAAGCAAGTAGGCAACCTTTGTCTAGAGCCATAACTACTATCAAAGAATAGAAACACTTTCGTTTTTTTTTTTTTTTTGGTCAAATTGATCACTTTCATTTTTTTCAACTAATGATTTACGAAAAAAAAAAAAACAACATAATTGAGTCCTAAAATTTGCAAATAATACAACTAAATTTCAAGACTTGTTAAATCGATGCAATCGAGTCTGTTGATTCATTCCGTCCTACTTAGCTAACGGAAATTCTTGACTTGGGATCTTTTGTTATATTTCAATGAGAGAGGTGCTGATGTCGCACCTACAAAGTCTAGCATCTTCTTCCTTGGTCTGCCATCGCACAAATACATCCATCACCGTCATCGCCTTGACTCCGCAACTACACCAACCACTGAATCTCCCAGTTTTGATCCGCCCATCGCTGCGTCCTCATTGCTGCCATCCTCAAGGTTGACCTCCACGATATGATGTTCGAAAACTCGAGCGGCCATGGCCAAGTTGGACAAAGTAGCCACGGCCGCGAGCTTAAAGATGCCTGGAAGCTGGAGTGGCCATGGCTGAAATCAACAAAACTCGAGCGGTCATGGGCGCAAGCTCAAAGAAATCTGGAAGCTGGAGCAACCATGACCGAGCTTGCGAAACTTGAGCGGCAACGGCTGTGAGCTTGAAGAAGCTTAGGAACTTCGACGAAGCTCGAGTTGCCATGACCGCGAGCTTGAAGAAACCTAGAAGCTGGAGCGGCCATGGCCGACTTCAACGAAACTCGAGCTGCCATGGCAGGGAGCTCAAAGAAGCTCGAGCAAACCATGGCGCTTGGAGCTCAAAAAAGCTCGAGCGGCCATGGATGCAATCGTGAAGACAACTCTGCTTCAACCTCCACAACCTCAGATTTCTGATAGGCCTATTCTGGCGTGAGGCCGGACCTGTGGTAACTGGTGGTGGTGACGCCGATCAGTGGTAGCGGCAGCACCATCGCGGAAGCGGAGGTGGCGGGATGGCCGAGCCTCGTGTTGAATGCAAAACTTCTTCATCTGCCATCGGTCCTAACGAAAATGATAAGCAGTCTTGACCTATTTAACCAGCCTCTCCGACCTCAAGTTTTACATTCTCAGCTAACAAAAATTGGCAATTTCTTGACGGAATTCGCAGAAGCGTACAAGCATTCAAAAAGAATGAGGACAATAGAATACGATAAAATCTGATAGTTACTACCATCAAAATTAACAATATTAACCTGCCTAGCTCAATTACTAAAACAACAAATCCTCCTCAATAAGAAGCCTTGCTAATCAACCGCAGAATCATTCAATAATCATATCTCAACACTCTTTTAACACATTATCTAGCATGGATCTTTACTTCAGAAAGACTAGTCAGACACCGGGCATTAAACTTCAGCTGTGACTTCAGGACTTCCTGATCTTCTTTAATTCTAATGAGACGTAAAAACATTCAATCAACTATTCATGCTGATCAAAATCTTATTTTCATAACAATTGAGTCATGGCAACACTTGATGGGCGATGAGTAACGACAGACGCACACAGTCGCTCCAGAAGCATATCATTTTTATCTCCTGCTCCCCGTGTCCAAGAAGAAAGCACTGAGTGTCCTCGCGAGGAGCCAAGACTCAAGGCTAACAGAGAATCCTGCTTGCATACCAAAAAGAATAGACAACGATACCCAAGTGTAAATCTGCTCATTTAAGCCAATGAAACATGTCTCAAGACAAAACCTAGCCTGGGTTCAATAGATAGTACTTAATACACAACAAGCAAAAAGACAGGTGCACTGCATGGAAGTCACTATAAAGGCAAAATAAGTCCACAAGATGAGGCAGACCCCAAGCGAACCCACCAATAAAAATCACAAGCATGGATCACTGGTTTGACAGGATGGAGGACTAGGAATATGTCGCCTTTATAAACGCCATTTAGTCGAATCATTACTCAGAGGAGCCCTCTCCGTCTCTTATAATCACTAACTGTCAATGTCAAAATATGCCGCCTCCCATCATTCTCTGGCACACGGCATCCAACTGTTGCTTCAATCCTCTGTTTTCTAGCCATGAAACCAGCTAATGCTCCTTGTGTCCCACCAAACTTCCGAAGTGCATTCAATGAAATTGGAAGTTCGAAATTGTGCAACATATTTGATTCAGTGCCCTGATCAACTGGCGCATTCGTATCAACCAGTTTCCCAGCATCAGCAGCAGCTTCAAGCGCCTCAACTGTTGCCACCACACCGGCTTCTGACACGACTGGGCCCGACCCATTGCTCTCAGCAACCACGGATGCAACATTACCATTGTCATTGGCACCTCCAGCCTCATTTCCTCCATTCGGCTTAGAGACGTAGTAATTCCTTGACCTGGTCCATCTTCTTGAAAAGGGATCATACCCAGCCTCTCCAGCTTTTAGGGACGTATTCACAGGCTTCAATTCTGAGGCATTCTTGAAATTCTCAACCCTGTTCTTTCTGTTCATCTCAGCAAGCTTAATAGCCTTTTCATCGGTCTTCTGAGCTTGTCGAGTGGCCTCCAATTGCTGAAGTTTCTCTTTGATCCGTTTGACTTCCGCCTCATCTTCCTTGTACTGTGCAATTTCCAATTCTCTCCTCAGCCTATCCTTCTCAGCTGCGATATTCATCGGCCTTGATGAGGCCGATTTTTTCTCCTGCAACATCTGCTTCACTGTAGCAGCTGAGTAAACAAATGTGTTAACTTTCGTGATTGCCTCCTTCTTCTCCAACACATCCTGTTTGCTAGGCAACCGTCCACCGCTCCGCTCCACCTCTCTAACCCACTGATTAAACTCCTCCTCAAGTGGTGGGGAGTCTGAAACCATTGCCATCTGCCACCTAGCTGCGGAGCTTTCATTCCCCCACACAACATTTAAGTACTTGTATGTCATCTTGTTTTCTAGCTTATATTGTCGATCAGGATCTGAGGCATCAACATTCCGAACAATGCAGAGCCGATAGATTGGTTGTCTGCTTTTTGACATTCCAATTCCGACCCTTACAAAGCAACCAACAATTAAGTCCTCGAAAAAGGGCTCCATAAACCACTTTCCCAGTTTTGACCTCCGAACTGTAATCTCTTTAACATCCTCAAATTTCAGAGTCTCTGAACCAGGCAGTGCCCTGTCATCGTCGCTGTCAACCAGTCCATCGCCAGTTGATGCCTCATCTTCACTGTCAGACCGACTTTCGCTCTCACTCCGGCTCGAACTACTCAGACTTGAAGCAGGAAAGGCTTTTCTCTTGACTGATGATAAATCTCGGTTAGCAGTACTTCCTCTAGATCCATCTCTCAGTTTACGGTGAGCCTCTGGGTCTTGCTGCTTTAACCTTTTTGCTCTCAGTTCGTTTAAAGCTTCATCCTTGGCAGCTGTTCTGTCAGCGGATCTAGATGATGTGCGTCCGCGTGACGCAAGAGGAGGTGTCTCCTTTCGCGACTGAGAGGTCTTCCTATCCTTCCTCAAATTTTTCGCCATGCTTTTATCCGTCATCTTTTCTGCTCGTTCGGCCAAAATCATCTCTCTTTCAAGTTCAGACAATTTTGCAAGCCGTTGACGATCATCTTCATTCTTATACAAGTCGCTGCCAACATCAGATTCATCACTACTGTCGCCCCTGCGATCTGAGCCCCCATAGTCATCATCGCCTTCTTCTAAACTTCCTTGATCATCGTCCCTTTCGTATCTTTTCTTCAAAGGAACCTGAGACCCAGACGGCTTCCTGCTTGAATAACCCCGATTATCATCGGACTCATCGTCCCTGGAGTCGCTCCCGTGATCAGAATACGAGCCCTCCCGCCTCCTCCTTGATGGCGGTAATGACTGCTTATTCCTTCCTCTCCCGTTGGTTCTCCCAGCTGCCTCAAGCAGCAAATTTTCCAAGTCCGCCATGGTTCTCTCAGCTGTAAGTAAGAAAACTTACATAATGAGAATAATAATTCAAAACTCACTCGACTGACAAATAATACTTCCTTCAAGAGAAAATTCCATATTGCTTGATTTCACTTTCCCTACATCATATCCTTGAAACGACACATTATAAGACGGGAAACAACCAATTAAATGGTTCTGTTCTTAACAAGTACAAGCACGGCGTTCTGTAATCGCCGATCTTGTGAAAACAAAAAAAAAAAAACCAATCCGGAATCTATATCATTAACAATACTCCTTACTCCTTAGCCAGTAGAATCAGCACCACGCCTCAGGAAAAGCAAACACGGCGCTCCCCACAAGCGCTTTCTCTTTCAATTCCGTTTTTGGTAATAACAAGTCACAACCAAGTCAAACAAAATTCTCCTCACTCCGTCACACAACTGCACAAACAAGAAAAAAGGGGGCATGGGGCCTTTCTCACTCCACCCACATCTACTCTCTTAGTATGCTAAACAACCCAGGAACGACGAAACATCGAGGAACGATCTCTTTCGCACGCAATCAAGAGAAACCCACAACCCGCAACCACAGACGGACCGCCTCAGAGAACTTTCCCGAAAGGAGGAACCTTTTCCACCGCGAACGATCGAAAAACGGGGAAATTCGCCGGCACGAAGCTCGACGGGACCCCAAATCGTCCACCCGCGACGTACCCGAGCCAAATCAAAACACGGGTATCGCGGGGAAAACTCGCGGCGAAAGCTCGAACACCGAAGAACCCGGAAAACAAGAAACCCAATTCGAATGGGAAAAGACACAAGATCAGAGACACGGAGAGAGAGAGAGAGCTAGAGAGAGGGAAGCGTACCAGAGAAACCCTAATCGCAAGAAACTCTCAAAAAGGGATTTGATGATCTCTTCTCTTCCTGGCTTGACGATTCTCTCTCTCTCTCTCTCTCTCTCTCGTCTCGTGGTCGAAGAAATTCTTGCTGGGAGAGAGAGAAAAGCCGTTCCGAGGAACAGTACGTGGTCCGAGGCGCCTGAGCCGACAACGGTGCTTGCTGCAAACAACCTTGTGATTTGTCACATGTAAACCTCAACGGTACCGACTCTTTCCGTATCAACCTAGGGTGAGCACCGGATGCAATTCGACATGGAAACCGGACCGGATCGAACCGAACCAACATAAACGGAACGGAGAACTGGTTCGGGAAATACCGGTTCCGCTGCCCTAAAACCGTCCTGGGACCTGTTCGATTCACGGTTATGAGGTCGGAATCGCCGGTTCTACTCGGGAACCGGTTTTGGAAAAAAATAAATAAATGCCTTTGCACACATCGAAAATCGAATCTCGGTCATTAATGGGAATAAATAATAATGTAATTATCTCAGTGGCGTGTGTTTTATAGTGAAAGACTACCAATATTTATATTTTGTTATAAAAATTTGAATTCTTGCAACAAAAAAATATATATGTATATAATGGGCTGGTTTGGTTCTCCTAATATAAACAATGTCAAGAAGCTATTTAATAGAAAACTTTCGGTATCTTAGCATCGAGATCGATCAACAATTAATAGAAAATTCCAAGAGTGTTTGAATTATAAACTTACCTATCATGGCGTGTGATTTGTATATTTCAGATCTTCGTGGTGAAACAAAAATTACATCACGAAAGCCACAAGATTCAGAAGAAAATAAATTAGAAAATTTTAAACCAAAGATCACTCCAGACATAACATATATCAAAAGGCAATCTATCTGAATCACGAGAGGGATGTGACCATGAAAGTGTAAAAACATGTGATATTCCATGAGCTCCCAAAAGGGTGTAAATTAAAAGATTTAAGATGACCTATATATTTTTCAAAATATAGCAATTATTATTGTGGTCACTAGCAATTTTGTAATACAAAATCAAATAAAATACACTGCACGAGGTTCATTTATTTAGGATGCGCTTATTTCGTGGAAAAACTCAATAAAAAAGGAAAATCATTTCCAAAAAATCATTTTTCAGGAATACGATTAATTTTCCTTTGTTTGGTGATACATGATCGAATTGAACTTGCTTACCTACCTCATATGAAATAATTTAGCTCTAATTATTTCACGAAAAATGAACAATTTTAAAGATATTTTTTTTAAAATGATCGTTTATATCGTTTAAAATAATTAGTCAATGAAAAATATTTTTTCGCTGCCAACAACAACTTATATCTAAATATTTTCGTAAACAATGAAAATATATTTTCATCCTTCATTTTTATAAACGATACAAGTAATTATTTTTTTTAAAATATTTTCCAAATCATTTATTACCGCGAAACAAACGAAACCTTAAACCATTTTTTCCCATTGGAAAAACTTATCATTGACTAGCTTGTTTTCTAAAGTTCAATTGATAATTGAAAAAAAAGCTGCACAGATCTTTATAAGGCTCTCAACCATTCATCTTTTTGTTTCTTTTTTTATTTTTTGAATAACAAGAGTACAAATTATTTTAAGGGGGAAACTGAAACAAAGAATAGGAGATTTACAAATTACAGCAGCAATGCACAAAGTGAAGATTCTCCTAAGCTCACCAAGAAGGTGAAAAACA
This sequence comes from Syzygium grande, assembly GCA_024733475.1. NCBI lineage: Eukaryota > Viridiplantae > Streptophyta > Magnoliopsida > Myrtales > Myrtaceae > Syzygium > Syzygium grande. Next base: position 9,088,911 of record JAMXDD010000001.1, read on the forward strand.
AACAAAAGAAAGATACACTATCAAAACCCAAAAGAGTACATAACAAAGTGGGAAAAGGGCAATAAAAGAAGGAGGATCAGAAGGGCTTTAAAAGAGAACATCAAGAGGGGAGAAGAAAAATGAGGCCTATAAAAGACTATTAACAGAGAGGCTTGTAGTCAACTCAATAGAATGCCGTATCTGTCACACTTCACTGTGTAAAAGCTCAAACAACTATCCTGAAAGAAAAGATGCTGTACAGGAATTTGAATCTCTACCACTCTGAGTTCTCATAGAACTCTACACGACTCGATCACTTCGCTTACGGTTTTATGAGTCTCCGGCGTCATCATATCCAAAGTCAAGTGAAATGCCTGAATGAGAGGAAACAAGTACGAAGTAAATCCCACAGACCAATGCCACATATCTTCAGTCCCTCATAACTTCACACGCAAGGCTTAAATAAATCAAACTTCAGCGACAACAATCATCCGGTTTCCAGGGGTATAAATGCTATTGTTGGACAAATTTACATTGGGGTATAAATGCTAATTGTAGGACAAATTCACATCAGGTGGTATCCAGATCACAGACAAGAAGAAAGAAATTGCAGTGATTGTAAACCTCGACTGCAGAGATCATTAACCGAGTAGATGACCACAGAAACAAAGCAACATAACATATGGCACTGAACTAGCCCCCTATATAGTTGGCCCCCAGAAAAGAAAAGTTAACCCTATTTCATTTAGGATAAGAAATTCATTTATTCACCGGCAAAAGCAAGAGACGTGATGGAATGGGGCCGAAGAGAACTTGTTATGACTGCAGATTTAGAATTCTGTAAGAGATACATACCACAAATCTCTCCAACACAGGGACTAGAACTGCCAGATTATGCTGCGGGAGACATGCAGCAATTTCGTCGCGGATGCTTTTGCTGAATAGGGTAGTAAATCATTATGTTCTAAAATAGAAGATGCTATCAAGGAAAATCATACAAATGAAAAGGTAGCAAGGTGGAAAACCTTTCTGTGGAGAGGAATGCCAGAAGCAAGGCAGAATAAGCTTCGACAATCATCTTCTCAGCTTCTTTCTCTCCTTGTAACAAGGCCTCGTCATCCTGAAAAGTGTTCAAACATGAAGATTTTGTGAGATGTCATATATTCTAGTGCATTAAAGGGAACAGATATCTTGAGCATCATGTCAATTTGGCGATTCCTCAAGAACCAATAACTAGGCGTGGTTATATCAACAGGCAAGTCCTTGCAAGGCAAATCATAAAGAAAAAATATAGAACCTCAAGCAAAAAAAAAGAGTCTTCCATATTATAACGGCACAATATTCATGTGCCATCACACTTATAATTGCTAAAAGCAGCACATACCAATTCCATAACCTGTTCTTCACCAGCTGGTTCACTTCCACCTCTGTTAGCCAAAAAGATGGAGCACAGCAATGGAATTACATCCCTCCTGCTCCCACTTTCAAGACCCTCTAAGTTGGGTACAGTAACACTGGTTGTTGCAAGCCAGGATCTGCATTAGAAGCTTGGTAAGTGATAGGACTAGCAATGGAATCCTTACTTATCTTCTGCACTGATGAATATTGACTCTAACTATCAAAAGTTCTAGACTTCTAGCCAAAGAGTAAAGGAAGCCCATCTTATACGATTAACCAAACATAGCAAGTTATCAATTTCAATGTACAGGTTGGACTATATTGAATTAAGTTAGAGAGCAGACATATGCTTCTTTCTGAACACTTTATATCAATCATTTCATACTAAGATATACTGAAGAAATGAAAATTTATTATAAAACGAAATATTTCCATGCATTTTTAACAAAACCAACTTATTTGAATTCTTCTCTGACATTGAGACTTCATGCATTGCTGCAATTACCCAGCAGAAGTTTCAAGCAGAACAATTTGTGTACAAGGAGGAGAAGATAGTATGATGACCTGTTACTTCCATCTTTCTCAACTAAGTTCACAAGCAAGCCCAAAATAGCAACAAGAAAGTCCAACTCTTGGTCCGTGAGAAGCTTTTCCTTTTCATGGTCAAGACCAATGTTATGATTCTTCTCCTTTCTGTCACTGAAGAGAGATGATGAGGAGCTAAACATTGGGAAGTGGCCAGCAATTACTGACACCATGGTCTCTAATCCTCCACATGCAGCAATTTGCTTACATCCTAGAGGATTATCATTTGTTAAATTCATCAATACCTGCCAAGGGAGCAACTTGTAAATGCTTCATCTTATGTACAAATCAGATCAGCACACTATACTAAACATATACACAAAGAGGTATGGGGAGTGAGGGAAGAGGCCCTCCAATATTTCCAAAAAATCATGAAAAAGGCACTCCTGCATGGCTTTCCTTCTATGATAAGTAATTGACTGAAAATTTACTCATATCATCACCATCAATCAAATCAGGATGGGAACTACTTAAGATCACATGCAACTTGAGATATTTTGGACAGGGTGAACTTGATTGAATTTTCATGCAAAAGCTGACAGACAGTTAATATATAGTTAAGCTTATTGGAACATTGTAATACCTTAACGGCAGTAAGAAGGCAATCCGTTAGAAAGCTGCGATTTTCTTCATCAATGGCTCCTGAAGTAGATGCTTCCTGAGAACAATTGTTATCGCAGCTACTTGATTCTTGATGCGGACGTTCCCCCTTATCTAAATCTTCTAGCCTTTTCAGCTGCAGTTGACAGACATCCTCAGCATTTCTGATTCGTAGTCTACTGTTTTTACTTTTAGAATGTTTCTTCCCTGATAGTAATTCCCACTTAGAGGGCTCAAACTCATCTTCATCAAATGCAAACGGATCCTGGCTATGTTCCAAAGATTCAAACATGGCGTCATCAGTAACAATGTCTCTCTTGCCATAGCTGAAGTTGCTCTTCAAACCATTACAAGTTGAATTAGTCCCGCTGGCTGAACTCTTCAACAACCCACCGCGCGAACTTGAGGCAGAAGAACTGAATTTTATTTTCAACAAAGAGCTGCCATTTGACGATGTTGTCATCTCGGAACTGGATGATGAATATCTTGGAGGAACAGATGCACCAGAAATTTTCTGCAAGGAGGTTTCCTCCACGCTACAACACTCTCTAGTGGATCTGATGGACAAAATCTCATTGCTTTCCTCTGAAGATAAGAAAAGGTCAATTGTTGCATCTAGTTAAGCTAATCCAAAATAATAACATAGGAAGCAGCTATAACAACCCCAGCCCCAGAATATATCGATCATATATAAAAAGGTGGACCTACCAAAAATAATTTCTCTCCCTTTCCTTCTATTTCTGTCTCTTGGAAGATAACCCATATGTCCTTTCAAAATTCTAAACCCACTCGTAATAAAGGTGACACATAGAAAAAGAACAAAGGCTATTTTCGTCTATTAATTAACTTCAATTCCCTCCACATCATCACCCCTCCATGCATATCCAAACAACATATGGAAATTACAATTTCCTTTCATTTCTTTTATGTTTCTCTTCTAACTTGATTTGCCAACACAAAAAAAAAAAAAAATCCTACTTCCCCTCACTTCTCTTCATTTCTCTCAAGTCAACTTTTCCTCCCTCTCACACGTCACACCCCCCCCCCCCCCCCAACCACCCCCACCCCAAAAAAAAAAAAAAGAGTAGTGAAAGAAAACACTCCTTTGATGACAACTTCTAACCACCAGCCATCCAGTTATCAAGGCCCTTTCATCATAGAGAGATAACCCACCCACTACCGGAAGACAATAGTATGACCAGGATGAATAAATCACTAGGTTAGCACCAATTGAATTCCCACATTTTTTAATCACAAAAATGATATTCTTTCTTTTCCATGTTACATCGTGACAGTATGTTGCTGATATGTCAAAAACAAGGATTTAGCCACAAAGGAACTCTACGCTAACTGTCAATAGCAAGATCCTGCAGCTAAAATCAGCACTACCAAAAACATAGACTCACGCTCTAAAGCTCTTCAAGTAGAAAAATGTGGAATGCAGGAATGCAGGAAAAGGTCTCCCTCTCTCAGAACCAAGAGCAGACCACAAGGCAAACCTTGGGGCAACAGTAAGGTTACTCCATTGTGACCTATATGGTGACAGCCTTTCTACAAAGCAAGGGTAAGGCAGTGTACATCTGACCCTCACAGAACCTCGTGAGCTAAAATGTGCAATCACCAAGCATAGCGCTAGATTGTTTTGACACTTAACAGCAAAAGATAGTAGAAGAATGCAGAGCTGTGACTGTAATCCACTTAAGATCGAGATCATCTCTCTAATTCGTAAATCTAACACGTTTTATGTGAATACTATTAGGGTATGTCTTAAGAAATATATACCTATATATATATATATATATATTAAAGTATCAAAATTATTTTACGTAAGTAAACTTACATTTTGCTCAAGACTCGGTAAAAAACACTTCTTACAGATTCTATTCAACAACAAAAATCTTATCAGCTTCATTCAAATTATTGAACATGCAAATTCAACCATAATTGATATTTCATAAAGCACTCTGGTTCTGTGCAGTTTGAACGACACATTGCTTGCAAACTATACCAAAGCACAATTTAGTTCATTTTTATGCAAATCTTCCACACAATGGGTCACAAACTCGGATGCTTGTGACTGTTCAGACAAAATAAATGCTTTTATAGGGCCAAGTGGATCAACCGATCTCTGCAAAATATGTAGCACATCCACTTTAATTGAAATGAAATGAACACATCAAATATATGTGCACTATGTTCTAAAAGAATAGGATTCCCCAACATGGAGTCTCCTGTGATTCATAAAAGAAAGGGCCGCACTCGACCCCCATCCCACCCCAACCCCCGACCCCTGATGCAACTATAGTAAAATTAGTTGTCAACCATTACCTTTGTCAGCAGCAACCAAAGCCAATTGAGAAGTATTATATATGCCATTGGAGAACTCAGATTCTTGACTATTTGGAGCAGGAGAGCTTTTGAGAAGATAAAGACCTAAAGATAAATGCAATAAATCAGTTGAATAAGCAATGCTTGAAATACCTCCAAAATAGAAAGTAGAAACAACAGATGATCAAATAAACAGACAAAATTAAAGTATGTAACTCTATAGATGAAACATTACCCGAGAGAATCTTGATTGCATTTATAATAAGCTTTGTGAAAGACACATTGGATCCTTCAGGATCCAGATTGCCTCGCATTTCAAGCAAATGAGTCTGTTCAAAGAAAATATACACGGAACCAATGTGAACCAAATTAAGTGCAGTGATGAATAATAGCTATGGAACCATAACACTTTATTGACCCATACCTGGTTATCGTTACTAAGGAAGGTTGCATTTTCCATGATCTTCAAACATTTTAAAAGCAACACAAGGCTACTCAGATACACATCATTTTTAGCATCCCAAAAAGAAGGTTGTTGCTCTCTCCAACCCTGCAAAGCAACAACGTATTTGAAGGGCTACATGTAGCTTTGAGAACAGCAATGAATATGAACATATTGCAAAGACATAAACAGTCAGAAGAATTAAAAAAAAAAAAATTAAAAGCTGGACAGTTCTCTGGTACAAGCACAAGAACTTCTTTCAATGATATCTAATTGTGAGGAACATTCAACTCTATGGTACATCAGTTATTAAGGACTTATCCTATTTTTTGGTCATAGATATGGAGTTTACATAAGATTAAACAAGACTCCAAACTAGTTCTTCTCCAGCACACAAGGATTTAACTCCAACTGTAGTTTCCATTGTTTCTAATTCAGGACACAATCACTCTTAAGGTGTAGAAAGATAAGGACAGTTCCTAGTGCTTGAAGCATTATATCCTGCATAAACTAGGCCATCCCAGCCCAAGTAGGTGAACAAAATACTAAATCAAGCAAACATACAAGCTCACACCTCCATTGTGGAATAGCAATGCATGGAGACCTCAAAGACAGCATCAAGTCCTCCAAACTCACGCAGCTTCTCCTTAAAGTTGCCTCCTGTCTTTCTTACAATACCAGAACTTTCTGCAAGAATTAACTTGGAAGATAAGTCTGCATTCAGTGAGGACTACGCTAGAAACAAAGGAAGCAGCGAGAAAATATAACTTACAAATACTCTGCTATATTTGTAACACACGGATTAGGAGCTAATCTTTAAAAAAAATTTGCAAGAAAATCAATGACAAGCATCCCATAAACTTTAAAGCAGATCAGAAGAGTAACTAGGGAGACTATGAGATGGAAGATCAATAATTTGCTTTTTAATGATTTGAAGATAGACAGAAAAGATAACTCAAAATTTAAAAACGCTAAATTCTTCTGAAAAGCAGTGCATAATTGAGAAATTGAGTATGCAGGTGTTCACCATTATAGTAGAAATAAAACACTATATGCATTTGACTAATGTGAGAAGCTGAGCAGGCACAACAACAACAACAAAAGAATCAGAGAACTTATCCAGATACAGTTGTTAAGAAAAGGAATTTAGTCAAAACAACTACTAGGGGGAAACACGAGAGAGAGAGAGAGGAGAGAGGGAACGAGAGAGAGAGAGAGAGAGAGAGAGAGAGAGAGAGAGAGATGACACCATGATTTACAACAGAACACCAATAAAGCCATCGGATCACAAACCTCCGAAGTAGACCAACTAAGTCCAACTATTTATCTAATGATGTAGCCAACTCCACCTAGTGGAATAAAGCTTAAGTTGTTGTAGTTATTGTTATTTTTTTTGATGATGTACACAAGAAGTAATCTCCTCCATATTCCATGGTTAGCTAGTCAGTGCCATCAAGATGAGCAACATCCCTCATGTAATCCAAGAAAAGGCCTATTACATCTATACCAGGGAAGAAAAAGCTTTTTCAGAGAGATGGAACAAGAGTTTGATTTGGTTCATAGTACCTTCAAGAGCAATGGTAGATAAACTAGCTTTCTCCATAGTCAACAAAGCTATCCACTTGGGGCTTAACTCAGGCCTGTGAATTCCACTATCATGCAAAAGGCTTGGCTTTAGTTCCTTGCAACTTACAAGAATTTCCTTCACTCTTGATATGATATTGGCAGAGCAATTATCCTTTTTGTTCATACCCCCATGGAATATCTCAGGATCCTTACGTAATCCTAAAAGCTTAAAACCAAATTGGGAGACCTTGTCTTCGGTAGATGCAGAGACAATTGGTTTCAACATCTTAACAAGGAAATTAATGCAGCTTGGTGATTCCAAAAGCTGATCATCTTGACCCTGAGATTGTAATTCAGATATAAATCAGGCCTTTGGTAAACAAATGGAGACTTAAAGAAAGCACTTTATAAAAAGATGCAGATTAGATTTATATAGAGAGAAGTTTGATAAAGGATGCCATGCTGCAAGATCATCCTCAAAAGCAGATTAAATAATTTACAATCAACCACTTGTATTGCTTTTTCAGGACCTAACACTCTTGATGATGAAATGATTAGTGTGTTTGAGTTCTGTTGGCTTATATTTTCCTCAGGTCAATACGTGCATTTTGGGTTTTTTTTTTTTTTTTGAGGGGGGGTGGAAGGTGTTGCTGCTAGATATTTCGAGTTCCAATAGCTTTTGGAAATTGAAACAATAGATACCAGTGTAACCACAAAGTTACTGGTGACTTCATATGTAATATCTAAATGCAGTGAATGACAAAATGAAATCAGTTCACCAATGATGAAGTGGTAATTATTGGCTCGTGGTTGATAATAATATCATTAATGAATCCAATCTATATATATCAACCTACAAAACTAACAGATAACTAAGTGAAGCTTTTGTGACAGTCATCATTCATGTCTTGTCCATAAAAACAATACGATAGCGATGACATACTCAGCAATTTCAGTCCCAGAAATATGAAGATACTCTAGTTTAGGGGCCAACAAACAAACAGTCATCCTTATTCATTATTGTGTGTAGAAACATATAAACTTCATCGATTAAAGAGCCCTGCCATAATGATTCAGCAGGACCGAATAGAATATTCCTCATATATACTCAAGTAATCGAATTTATATATACATGACCAACCAAACAGGAAAGGGTAACCACATCTTCTACTGTCGAAACATTTTATGAGGTACAAGACTGATATGGGAACAGTGATGCCATTTTCTTCATAGGGAAATTTATAGGCTCAAATTACTAGCAACAATTGTTTAGATGAAAGTTCAATTCCATCGATGCACATTGAGGGAAGCTGAAAAGAATTCACTCTATCACGTGCAAATTTTGAATGACTTACATCACCAGTCAAAAGATAAAAGAGGGTTGCTGCTGCCAGATTACTAGGTGAGTCGTCAAAATTGAGACCTATAAGAGCATTGATTATAGTCTTCGCCATCCTGAAAACAAGGCATTATGAATGTCAGTTTGAGTAAGACAAAAAAGATAGCAATATTGACTAATGCATGAAAAGCGGAATGTCACCTAGCTCCACTAAAGTAAACAGAACATAATCAAGCGTCAACTGTGAGCATGTCAATGATCCACTATTTTGAATAGACAAAATATTTTCCACCACAGCCATGTGAACCTATTGTTTATTTCATAAATTAACTGTAAATTCAAGCCCTATAACTTTTCTACTTTTGATTTTACTTGTAAGCATGTAAACTTTAGATCATTGCCTTTAAATTAATATAGGATGATTTAAGTATTTCAAAATGTATAGTTATTAAACATTTAAACTATATGAATTTTGCTCATTGTTTCTAAAATCAAAATCGATTTTTTATTTGGGCAACCTAAAAGTACTCATGCCCCAAAATGCATCCTGAATTAACTTTCATTGAGCAACAAATTAAAAAATATAGGTAACAAAAGGTATCATGGATAATAATGAGAGAAAAAGCAAGAGGACGGAAAGGAGGATTGCATGGGGAAGAAGTCTTTTCATTCTAAAGGAGACAAGAATACATTGTTTATCTTTCTAAATTGCTGACAGCAAAGAAAATTAACACAAGCAAAAGAAACAGAATGACAATGAAATGTTCCCTCTCAAGCCTGCTACATATTCCATCCTCTATTTCTAAACAATGTGAGTGACTCCAAGAAGATTTTGTTAAAAAGGATCAGAGGTAGATAATTTAATTCAACTAGAACGTCCAAAATAGATTATTGAGAATTGTCATAAAGACATTATTGGAATAAAATGCTTCATTCATTCTCTTAAGAACTTGAATTATACCCTCCTTTTTTCCTAACAGAATTGTCACAATTGTCTCTGAAAGCGGTGCAGACTACTAATCCTTTGGCTAATTCATGCTCCGTGACTTCTTTCTAAGAGAAAAGTTCTAAAGGACTTCAATACGTAAGGATCTAAATTTTGGTTCATCAAAGCAGTACAACAGCAGCCAGGGGATGTTGGAGAAAAAAAAATGCTCAGGCAGTGAGGTATTCACCTGCTTCTCTACTGCACAACCAAGAAGGGAAAAATATACACTTGCAGAAGTTAATGAAGGCTATACCTTAGATTTTTCATGTTATGTCATGCATAACAATCAGTGAACATATCCAAAGTTGAATCGGGAATCCTATAAGCCGGACTTCAACGAAACCAACAAAAACTCTCGTGCATTGCTCCTACAGCAATGCAGTGCCCATACCATATATTGCTTACTTCCATTTTTGGTTACCCCTCCTAGATCACCACACATAGCTTTGAAAATATAATGAGAAGATTGACGAATTTATGAAGTTTACAACAAAGAAAACAGGAAACCCGAAAACTCAGCTCAAAAACTCACTGGCCGCACAGATGAACTCCTGGAGATTTCCTCGTGTCTTAAACCATACAGCTACTATGACGAAATTGTGAAGCGTTTCTTGGAAACTGAAAGCTTACAGGACTAGAAACTCCAATCTAAATTTAACAGCCTTTGGAATTAAAAGTTCAATATCCAAAGCTTCCTACATCATCCAACTCAAGCCCAACCCACCAATAAATCAATCCCTCTAGCACTTTCCCAAAACTCAAATCATCGCATCGCCTCATTTTGACCAAACACAACAGTTCTAACACCCATTAATGCCCCCTCCAAACACCAACACGCACAATCACACGCCCCCAGTTAGCCCCAAACCTGAAAAACACACAGCACATCCAAAAAAAGAAAACATTTTTAGCTCTAAAGCATACATACCCCTGAGTCCTCAAGAGCCTCCTCTGCTGTGCGGTGCCGCAAATCCCCAACAAGGACAGCAAGCTCGCCCTCCGAATCCTCACGGAAATTCACCTCGTCCACATGCTCCATCATCTCCCCGAACTCCTGCGTCTCCATCAGCGTCGACGTGGCCCTCAGCACCGAGTACTCCACGTAACCCTTCCCTCTCCTGCCCTCCCCGTTCCTGGGCTTCTTCGACTTCCTCGAGACCCCGCCCCCGCCGCCGCACCCATCTCCGCGCAGGCAATCCTCCGCCGCCAGGGGCTGGCCGAAGGGGTCGGAGTCGTCGTAGTAGGAGGGCAGGTGGTGGGCGGTCGAATCTTGGGAGGAGAAGGCGTAGAAATCCTGGTGGGCCGCCGCCGCCGCCGCCTCCTGGGAGGAGAGGGAGTCCCCGTAGGGGTCCAAGATCGAGTCGCCGTCGTCGTCGTCCATCGAGCCGGAGTAGCCCCGAGAAATGCCGCGGTTCCTGCGACCGTAGGTCCGGACGATCATCGCCGCCGCACCGCCGGAGGAGGAGTGGGGAGCCGTCGGTCGCCGTCGCCGTCGCGCGGCGGCGGCTTTCTCGAACACAATCGGGGCTCGATGCGGCGGCGGCGGGGGGAGGACCGGAGGGGAGGGATTGGATTTGAATCTGGGGGGTCGTTGGGGGGACCCAAGAAGATGGATTCGGGAGGTGTCAGGGAGGATTTGAGGTCGAGGATGAGATGTGGGTCGGGGCTAGCGAGTTCTTGAATTCGAGCTGAAGAAGAAGAACAAGAACAAGAAGATGAAGATGAACAAGAAGGTGAAGAAGATGAAGAGGAGGAAGAGAGACAGGTGGTTGGATTTTGCCGATCTTGGTTTTTTTGGGGCTTTCGGATTTTCGAAAAAAAAAAATTTCCCTTGCGGACCCGTTTTTCCGACCCGGTTCGGCTCGTGGAATTCCGTGCGCCGTCGTATCGATGTGGCATCGAGACGGGACAAGGGCGCTGGCCATTCGTGAACTTTAAGGTAGAAGGGGATGCCACACAAATCATCTCTAAACTCTGGCCAACGTGTAATGTAATTTACGAACCCTTAATTTATTTAATGTAGTTTCTGAACTTTAGTATAATTTTTCGATTTTTAATTTGTTCAATACGATCTTCGGACTTTTAATTTTTTCAATATAGTCCATGAATTTTAATTTAATGTGCAGTACAGTAGTCCTTCGACTTTTAATTTGTTCAATATAATCCATAAAATTTTTGAATGTTTAAGTTAGTCCCTGAACTATATGATAATATTTGATATTGTCCTTTCATTAATTCAAGTATAAGGACAACATTGAACATTTTCTCAATAATCTAAAAATTAAATTAAATATATACCAAAATTTCAAGGACCGCATTAAACAAATTGACAATCCAAGGACCACATTATATATTGGGTTATAGTTCAGCGACCACGTTGAAAAAATTAAAAGTTTAAGGACCACATCACTCATTGAGCCAAAATTTATAGGTCATTTATATAATTATCCCAAGACAATATTCAATGTCCAAGAGCTGGATTTTTTTGTCAATTTCCGGATAAATTTTCGAACTCATAAAACCTTCATTTACGTAATGAGGACGTAGCTCACCATTTTAAGCTATCGCATGAACGTTGACCGGACTGTCGATTGAACACCGGTTTTGTTTCCTACGATGCCATTATGGGTTTAAGAAAAGAAAAATGCGAAAGAAAAAACCTAAAACTCTAGGACTGAGAGAGTTTGTGTGTGATGGAGCGGAAGGGAAAGGGAGGCTATCGCGGCCAGGCAGCAGTGGCCCGGCCACCGGCAAGGGGCCCAGCTTCCATTGTTGAGCACGGTTGAAGCCACCGCCATCACCTTGGAGACCATAGACCAGAGTGTCGCAATCTCGAATCACAGGGGTGCACCCTAGGTTCATGGTGGCGATGGTGAAAAGAGAACGCCGCAACAGGTCTCCGGTGGCTGCTGTGACAATGGCGTGTTCGATGACAGCAAAGATGGTGTTTCCAACCAGGGGGTGTATTCTTCTCCGGCAGCTTCGACACAACACGACCACTATGTGCATGTTCGTGCAACGTAGCAGCAAAGGTGGCGCCTCCGGCTTAAGCACGGCAAAGGTCACCGAGCCCTCATGATGGTCACAGCCAAGCTCGAGTCCAACCGAAGCTCGTGTTGCCCAGATCCACCGCCTCGACGACCAGCAAGCCACCCCTCGTCGCCTCCTGTGCACGTCCTTCTAACCTACAAGCTTTATTTCAAAATATGCTAATTTACCTGCTTCATTCAATAACTAATCAACCTTCTATGATAATCAGTCTCCAGGAATTAGCTGTGCTTTGATAACACAGAGGAGAGCTTTTGACTAATCCGCAAATTGCGTTGTCCCGTTTCTGGTGGCGGTGGCAGCGGCTGCTCTGCTTCAGGGAGCAGCTTGGAGCTCTGGTTAGGATTTAAATTCTAATTTCGGCTTAAACACAATTTCATGATTTCGCAAAACTGTTTCCATTTTCAAGACATCAATTTCCTAGCATCGAATATGAAGTAGCAAACACCAAGTTAGCGGCTCGCCGGGTATATTCGTCACATGACATACTTTCTCTTTTTCCCTTCTAATCTCCTTGTTAATGGAGTAAAAGCGTGTTGATCTGCATAGCTGTATCTTCCTTGTCATTCAGTTCACAATCTTCTCATGAAGAATGGATTCTCATTCTCAATCTCAAGCATTTCCAGCCTTTTGCCCCATGAACACGGCAGACAATTGCTCCGGTAGAGATTCGTTGCCAAGTGACTCATAGCGCTAGATAGAACTACAAAAAGAACCTGATCAACGCAGAACAAGTTCGCAATACAGAGAAAACAAGGGTTGATTTGTTGCTGCACCTATAAAGCAATCCATGTCAGGTAATTGGATATGGTGTGAGAAGTGGAAATTCCAACTCATCCACAGATATGAAGCAGAAAACCCATGAACACTGCTATACTTAAACCAAAAATAACGATATATTGATTTAAGCATCAAACAATCAAGTAATCGGATAGAATTGCTGCACCTACAATGCCCATCAGGCACAATAAGGAAACAGTATCTGCTATACCATTCGATGAGGTCGATGGAAAATAAATCTTATGATTGTTGCTGTCACCCCTGAAGCCTCTAATAATCATCGCCTGTCAAAACAGTTAATTTGAAGAATCAAAAGACAACAAAGCACAAATGGCAAACTGCTTTTAAAGCTAGGCATTGTAAACGGGCACAGTTGGCCAGCAAAGCTGAATCTACATCAGCCTTGGTTTTTCGAATTCTTGAGTGATATCCAACTGGGCTTTAAATAAACACTAAAGAGCCAACAGATAAATGCAAGGTGTTGGAGTGCGATTCAGGATCTTGTTAGGGAATGAATGGGTTACTTACTCTTAACAGCCAAAGCGAACCGAAAATTAGTGGTTCTGATTAATACCTGAACTATTGGACTCAAAACCACATAAAGTTATACATCAAACCAAGAATTGAAGTTCCTACTTCTACATTTTCATCTCAGATTTCACATACAGGTTGACAAACACTTGCTCCTTTAGGGTTCCAATGAGATATTCAATCTCAGTCCACGGACAATAAGGATAAATTAGATGCATTGCCACTCCAATCTATCAGCCTTGAGGCAGAGCTCTACAAACTCTCTCTCTCTCTCACACCCGCGCCACACACTCAAATCAAAGTCACACACAATCAAATTGTCTCTGCAATAGTTTCATTCACTTTTGGAGCAGTACTTTTGAGAAAGGATCTTAAAGTTTGCTTAAAGTCATGCAAAGAATTGTCTGACATACCATCACCCTAAAAGGAGTAAATAGATTTTTTTTTGTTCAAAAGAAAATTATGCATACTGACACTGTACATTTTCCAAATCATCTCATTCCGAAGTGGCACATTGCTAGATATAACTGCTGTACTAATGAGCACAAAATTGCAGAACAAAGCCTCTAGACTGTATAACGTGATAACATTACATCAAAAAACCAAGTAGCTATAGCTTTGCAATCCCAGATAGATCTAAGGACATTGAGTAATCCTATCAAGTGTGCCTAGATAATTCTGAATGAGAAAGACTTAATTTCAAGAAGTTCAGATCTTTGACTCAGGTTCTGCAGATGCTGTCAAGCTAAAGGTGACAGATGTCTATAAAAGTCTAAAAATTAACAGAAAAGAAAGTAAAACTATTGTTCCAACATTGTCCTATGAATGAATTCCTAAATTCAACTTAGGTCTATGCTTTAGTATCGTTAGCTACAAACAGATTTCTTTATTTGTTCTCCAAATTGGTATTTGCCATTTTCTTGGAAATTGGCTATTGTAGCGTAAGATTGAGATATGAAACAGTAATTTCCTTTCAATTCATCGTTGCATCCTTTTCACAATGCAAGCGGTGAGAAAATCGTCTGGTTATCAGAAAAGGGTTAAATAGTTTCTCAGTTGGCAATTGGTGGATCTAAAAAGAACACAACACTTTGCTACATAAATTTGAAGGAGGAACTATAATTCCAGAGCAGAATGATAAATAAACCTGTGAGATCTGTTCGGCATGGGTAAATATATTTTTGAAGATCCTGGCGGATGTGGGAAATGAACACTGCATAGTAAAAACCAATACGATTATAATTAGTAGAGTAACCATAAAAGTTGAATAGTGTTATAACAATGAATATTCCTTATCAGTAAGACATCTTAATGTACCCACAGTCTTCATTATGTTTTATCTTCAAGGTTGTGATCCTTTGTATGCAGTTTTACAATATCAAGAAAAGTCAAGTGAAGGAACATGAATAGGCAATGGAAAAAAAAGAGAGGTGAACTAAATAAGTTTTTTTTTTTTTTTTTTGGTAAAAGTTGAACTAAATAAGTTTGGCTGTACTGTATGCAAAAAGTTTTTAGAACAAGATGAAAATGTAGTGACTACTGAGACAACAAATAAATATAAATTCATGCTCCTGGCAACATGGGCAGACTCCTGTGAGAACAGATTAATATAACTACTGAATGAATATCACAAAGATATTGATTGAGAGTTCCACCAATTGAGACAATGTATGTTCTGATAGATTGTTAGCAATACTATTATTCTTCTATCTGCAGAGTAGTAGGTCATATACTTTGCATGAGTTGGTGCTTCCATAAGCATTTCTGCACGCAAGCATGAGATTGTGGTGGGCGCGCGCGCGAGAGAGAGAGAGAGAGAGAGAGAGAGAGAGAGAGAGAGAGGGGTAAAAAGGACAGGTTTTTTCCTTTCTGCCCTCCACCCACAAAGCCAAAAAAATTAACTGAACAAAAGGAGGATATAAGATGCACGGGAGCAAAATATCAGTGAATCTCCATCACCGTGACTAAAAGATACTGAACCCAAGATGTTTTGTCATGTCTGTATAAAAGAGAACTAAAAAGTAACCAGTGATCTGACTAAAAAGTTCCACTTTCCATGTTGACCAAAATCTTCTCAAAGCTAACTAAAAGATGATTAAAAGCCAATAATGGACGATAACGATATAGATTTTACCATCAATTGTCTCCATCATGGTCAACTTGTGCCAATTTATTCTGCGAGATACTATTCCAAGTGCCACATTACGGACCTGCCATGTGAAGTGGACATTTCAAACATATGAGACCAAGCAGGAAACCTAACAGACACTGAAGAAACTCATCCAACCAATTATAATCTTACCTCATCAAATACAAGATTGATGAACCTTAATGAAAGCAAGAGGGTGAGTAAAAAGCAACTGGTGCACCAACATAACTGAATGGGAGCATAAACCACTTCAAAGCAGATGCTAGTTGTTCTGGTGTTGTAGTTGTTAGGCAAAGGCTCGCACCTTGGAAAATCTTCAAAATGAAGAATCACCTCTCCCTCAGGATAATCTTATTTTAGTCTATGTATGCAATTGATAGAACTTGAGAACATGAAAGTTCTATAAACTTAATATACCATTACAAAAAAAAAATAAAAAAATTTAATCACTTCTCTTTGAAGAAATGCTCCTTAGGAGTACCATTCCACATCAATCTAAATAAAAGAAAATCAGACAAGTATATTGGCTCAAGTATCTAACTCCACGTTACTGAATTCACTGTGAACTACACGTTACTGAATTCAATGTGAAGTGCAACAAAATAAGGATAATTATAAGCAACTCACAGTGAATGTTAAACAAGCAGCTGTGCTAGCCACTGACAAGCCCTACTTTGCAAATCGTAGCGGTCCCAGCTTCATAATTAAGTATGAATAACCTTCAAAGGGTGGAGGAACATTGGGCAATCCGACCATTGCCGGGGGTGGGGTTCTTGACTGGACTAATGGAGGCACACCATCTGATCCGAATCCCAACATTATAAAGAGAATGCCAGAGAGCAACGATACTCTTCCCAGTTGATCCTGCAATAGCTGAACAAGCAAATAGGAAATTCCACCAGAGGGGAAAAGGAAAGATAAAATCCGGTCAAGAAACAAAGTACAGCCATTCTTACATGCTCTATATCAATGAATAAAGAGAGTGTCCAGTAAGATATGTTTTCAACAGTTCAGAGTTAAATCATATTAGACTGTTCAGCTGATTCCTTTTTGTCATTGTCCCTTGATAAACAATCCTCAAATGGAATGAGGCCAAGAAGGGCACGGAACAGCCAGTTCAACAAAGAGAAACATAAATATAACGAACAACTGTAACTGGACAGAGGCATGACTCTTTTCCCCCCAACACCATGTATCTGTTCTGAAGACCACAAGCCATAAGCAAGCGAAGACAATTCATCTTATTGCCAGATATGACTTAATTTTACAAAAGGAATGGAAGAATGGAAAACCAGACAGAGTCCCAAATTCTAGACCGTGCTCATTAGATGCTTCAGTTATTTTTCTACGGAAAAACACAAACAATGATCTGCATGAACGAAAGGTATCCAGGGAAGCTCATTGAACGAATCTTGGAAGGATATGTAACTGTTTGGGTCAACAATTCAACAGATCAACTCACCATCCACGTGCGTCTTGGTAGGATCCACACAGAAAGAAAGGCCAGGTACAACACTAGCCCAAAACGCATTATTATGTGGGACCGGGCTGGTAAAACAACAAGAACCAGAAGCCAAACCTGCAAGCCAAAGACGATCGGGAAATTAAGAACCCGTCTAGCTCTGGTAGAAGGTGAAGTAACTGCTTAAACTATTGGTACAGGCAGCCATTTGTTGTTTTGGAGTGTACATCATAGGAGCAAGTGGATAAAGGCACTTGAGCATCAATCTTGCATATGAAAAACAGATCATGTTGCGTAAATGTTTTGAAATTAAAAAAAAGGATTCATCATAAGCCTTTTTTTATTATCAAAAGAAGTCGCGCACACAGCTTTCGAATCTTTGGTCCACTTAGAGGAGAAGAAAAAATTAACTGTGATTCCATATGCCCCAATGTCAGAGCTTAGTTCTGCTTACTAGGATGAATGGCAGTGCACAGCAGCTGGAGGTAGCAACTGCCAGAAATAACTCGATGGTAAGGAAGCAGCTGGTCAAAAGCTAAAAACTTGTACAATGTCAAGGATCATGTCTAAAAGCTGTCAATTCATGTTAAGACCAGTGAAACAGCAAGCAGTGCCCCACCAAGCTCTGGCTACAGAGCTTAAAAATGGGGAAATGGCAGACTTAGTATACGGAAATATTCTAGTTGACACAGCCCAAAAAACACGTGGAAATCCCCATTGCCTAAACTCAACGCGAATCGACACTCGAAAGTTCCCCTTCTTTTTCTGGAGTGTTTGCAAGCAAAGGGAAAACCAAGAAGTTACACTGCCTTATACTCCTCTATCATTCCCAGAACTTGGGACTGAATTGAGAGATTGACAGATAAATAAACAGAGAGAACTCAGTACCCAGGTCAAACAATCATGAAAGAGATCATGCTGATGAACAACCGCCAAACAACCAACCAACAAGTCCCAACACAATAAGACTACAATCATATAAGTTCACAACAAGGAAAGCGCCTCACCTGTTTGATCCTAGGATCCACCGAATGCAAGAACGTGGTGGGGCCCGCCACAAACTGGCTGATGGGGCTGGCGGTGGCATTGGCGATCAGCCTCAGCACCTTATCGGCTCCGACCACGCCCCTCGGCAACCGGTTCACCCAGTTCTGGACTCCTCCTCCTATGCCGTCATCTTCAGCCGACGAGCTTGCCCGGAAACTCCTCCTTCCGGAGGAAACCGAGCTCTTTCGCAGTTACACGAGTGGGCTACGGTTTCGGCGGTTCCGCTTCAAGCTCCGGGCCGGCGAGGGCTTGAGGGCGGGGGTCTGCGGGAGGGGAGCAATGGGTACGGACTGGAATGCGCAATTCATGCAGTTCATGGATGGGGACAGGGGAATTTGAGAGGTTTTGAGCAGAAGATTTTGCAGAAATGGAGAAGAACGAAAGGATCATTTATATCATTTTTTCTTAAGGGTGATCGATTCTCGATCCGGTTCGCGATTCCATGGTCCGATTTGGTTCCAAGGTGGAACTGAGAACCAGACCAAGAGGGTCGATTCCCAAAATTGGGAACCAAAGGGCCGATCCGGTCCAATGGAACTGATCATTTTTTTTTTCTATTACTTGATGACATATTTTCATGTTGAATTAAGCTATATGTATGCAATGATTCTCAAATTGAAAAGACGAATCAAAAAACGTGCTTCACTTTGGGTTTCGTTCACATTTTACCAATTTTTTGAAGAAATAAAAAAGAAAAGTTTATGTAATCGGTCCGATCCGATCCGGTTTCCTTTGGAACCGGGAACCGGACTGCCCGGGCCCCGGACAACAATTTCACTTTTAGGAATCGAGAATTGGATCGACACTCTCGGGAATCAGACCAAACCGGACAGTCCGGTCCGGTCATAGCAGTTCCAGGCCTGGGCGGTCCGTTTTGCACGCACCTAATTTCCTTATAATTTTTTTCGGCAGAAATTGAAAATAAATCCACCCCTTCCATGCCATGCGAATCATGTTTCCGCTCATCACGAAAATCCATCTATCGAAAATCGATTTTTTTTTATTTCCAGAACGGTCTGAAGAGAAAGCGAATCAGCGAATTTCTTGCGACCATCGCCGTGTTTGACTAAAGCGAGGATTTAGGCATGGTTTTCGTTTCCATCTCCAGAAGCAGTTGACGATCGTTGTGCACGTGGACGGCGCGCTGGAACGGACCGGCTAGTGCTTTGAAAATGAACCAATTTTCGTTGTTTAGATGTTTAACAAGTACGTCGAGAGCGCTCTTTAATATAATCATTTACTATAATTTAAAGATTGGACGGGCATAAGGGGTGTGTAGTTAAAGCTACGGACCATATTCCAAATCCATTATGACGAAGTTCGATAAAAATTGGCCGAGTTCCCTAAAAAGACCCTCGTTTTTAAGTTCGGTCCCAACTTTGTTCCGAACTCTTTTTTAAAAAAACAATAAAAACCTTTAGGTCTACTCTAAAGTCAGCCCGAACTTTTTTTTTGTGTGTTAAAAATTCCAAACTTTAGGTCCGGTCTTAAATTTGCTATGGATTTTTTTAATCTAAAATAATCATCAACCTTAACTTGTGTCTCAAATCTATCACGAGCTTTTTTTTTAAAAAAAAAGAAATCACCAACTTTCAATTTGATCTCGAATCTGTCCCGTCAACCTTCCGTCCAAAAATCGACATTGGTTGTTTGATGTGATATTTTCACGTTGCTAACATATCCACATTATCAAGATGAAGTGAAAAATTATCTTAAAAATAAAATCGTTGTTTGATATGAAAACTGGGGAAATTAGGGATGACTAGTGACGTTTTTTTGGACAAAGATCTAACGGGGACAGATTTGGGACTAGAGTTATTTTTAGACACAAAAAAAGTTCGGGATATATTAAGGATTGAACCTAAAGTTGTTCATTTTAGGGAAAAAAAAGATCAAGCTAAATTTGGAATTGGCCTAAAGTTAGGGCTTTTGAAAAAAAAAATCACACCAGAATTAAGACTAGATTTAAAATTGAGATTTTTTAGAAGATTAGGCCGAGATAACTAGGGCAAAATTACGTGTATGTATACATAGAAGTACATGTAAATGTGTATCTTAACATTTGTTGCTCGCAAGAATAATTACAAAGCCCAAAAGAGGAGGCAACCAGTCACGCGACAAGACAAAAGTGAGGTCAACTTTCGACAATAGAAACCGACCAAAAACAAAAGACCGGATCAAATCGTTACAGCTCCATGCTCTGGTCATCGTCATGTTTCCATTGTTTTTCCCACGCTCGATCAAGAACAAATTCTAGTCTGCATTTTGGATGAAATATGAAATATACGCGGGAATCGGGATTAAAATTAGTTTAGGGACCAAATCCGTCGCATAATAAAGTACGAGAACGAAATTGAACATGTCAACAGTATAGGGACCGTTTTTGTAACTTCTCCTCGTTGCATGTTAGGGCAGCGTGTTCATCTCTGGCACTCGTTAGCGATTTCCGTTGGAGATCAATGTTAGGACCAATTTTGTCGCGATATAAAATACGAAGACCGGAGCTAAATATAGACGAACGTGGATCTTTTTTAAAATTTCCTACGATTTAAAACCTGACTTCGGCATCTTACCTGTAAGTTTTTTTTTTTTTTGGCCTCTTCCAATTATGTATGCTTTCTTTTTTAGCAGTCAGGTGGCATCCAAGCCAATTGTCGTGTGCCCTTTCCACTGATGCGTGTCTTTTACTTGCTCTCGCAAAGTAAATAATCTTTAAATAATCCCTAAATAGGAGGAATAATTTTTTGGCAGATATATAAGATTGACATGGTTTTCATAAGTGATAATAGCATAAATAGTCCCCGAAGTTTTGATCAAACGTACAATATCTTCTATAAATTTTTAATTAATACAATTTGATTCATGAACTTTGACCTAATATACTCTTACTTTGCTCAATTTATTCCATGCATGATATAAAAATGTTTATAAATTCAAGAACAACATCGAACATTTGACCAAAGTTCAAGGTTCACATTGGTTCAAGTACGACACTGCACATCGGACCAAGTTTCAGAGATCATATTAAACAAAATTAAAAGTTCAGGAACGACACAACACATTGGGTTAAAGTTCGAGAACCACATTAAATAAATTAAAAATTTAGGAATGACATTCAAGAACTAGACATGTCATTTTCCCTTTCTAGACTAACAAATTGGTTGCACATTCTTTTGTTTCTTACTTAGAGAATTCAATAAAGTCTAATTATAATTTGGGAAAAATGACACATAAGGTCTTTGAATTTTGGCCCAATATGCAATGTGATTCCTGAACTTTTAATTTATTCAATATAGTCCTTGAACTTTAACCCAATGTGAAATGTGGTTCTTTAATTTTTAATTTATTCAATATCATCCCAATTTAGTTCATGAACTATATGAAAATGTTCAATACAGTTCTTCTATTAATTCAAGTATATGGACCATATTGAACATTTTGATATAGTTCAGGTACTACATTAAACATGTATCAAAAGTCTAGGGATCACATTAAATAAATTAAAAGTTTAGGGATCATATTGAATATTAAGCTAAAGTTTAGGGATTATATTGAACAAATTAAAAATTTAAATAGCAAATTATACATCAGATCAAAGTTCAAAGATTGTTTGTGTCTTTATCCCTATAATTTTTTGTCTTCCCATTGCTTCGTAACCAAACCAGCTCTTAATTATTCTGGCCATTAGTAGCTAACCCCAAAAGAGGTCCCCCCCTAAAAAAATTTAAATGTTCGACACGTGTCAAGGGAAAGCTCACGCCACGTGGCAATCCTCCCCGACGCTCAATAAAATCTCCGCCTTTTTGCTCAAACGCGTCATGGCGGTGCGTAAAGCACAGACTTTAACAACAATCCCATCGCCATCAGACAATCCCCCACTCTACTTTTATCCATAAATATAAAAAAAAAATTTAGGATTTATTTCTTAATTACTTAGAAATATAGTCATTAATCGAGTAATATTCCCCTTTTCTCGACCAGAGAAAAAATGTAATATTTCCTCTTGGCCGCTATACCAAATGCATTTT
This sequence comes from Syzygium grande, assembly GCA_024733475.1. Taxonomy (NCBI): domain Eukaryota; kingdom Viridiplantae; phylum Streptophyta; class Magnoliopsida; order Myrtales; family Myrtaceae; genus Syzygium; species Syzygium grande. The sequence goes on from JAMXDD010000001.1 coordinate 9,111,181, forward strand.
TTTTATATGAAAAAGGGTTAAAGCCGGATACAAAACTTTAACTTATGTAAATCTATTATTCCTATTTTATCGCTTTGATAAAAAAAATAAAATTCCAAAATTTGCTCATCAATTCCAAGATTAACAAGCCAATCAACGGAAAGATTTTCTTACCAAAAGATTACAAAACTCATTTTAGATTTACCAACAATCGTTCTAGATCCTTAATTTATTTTTTAATTATTCAGCAATACGGTAAAATTGGTAGATCGAGTAAGGATGTGTAGCTCTACTTGTATTCATAAAATCATTTTCAAGATTAATTTTTTTTTATTGTTTAGTAGTATTCCATAATCAACTAACAAAGGGCATCGTGAATTAACTTTTTATTTTCCTTAGGCCAGTTTACGAAACCCTATTTTTAAATTCAATAGCAATCGTATTATATTCTTAATCTATATTTTAATTATTTAGTAATATGGTAATATCCTCCAATCGAGTAACGATGCATAGCTTTACTTATATTTATAAAATCATTTTCAAGGTTAATTTTCGATTATTTAGTAGCATTCCGTAATCAACAAGGGGCGTCATGAGATTCAATTTTTTTTTCCTTTTTTTGAAACCTATTTTTAGATTCAAAACCTATTTTTAGATTCAACAATTTTTTTGTTGTTTTTGTTTTTCTATTCAACTGTTTATAAAAAAAATTCTTAATTTAATTTTTTTTAATTACTTCTTTTTTTTCTAGCAAAACGACAACATTCCCTAATCGAAACAATCCAGGACGCAACCCACAACTCTATTTGTCGCCGTATTCATAACGCCGCCTCTTTTTAATCTCTCAATTCCTCAATAACATTCCCTAATCCCAGTGCTCGACATGCATTACGATATTGCCTTTTTTTTTTCTTTTCTCTTTCTGGCCACTCTACGTGAAATCTATATTTTCAATTTATCTTTTTTAATCGTCTAGCAATTTAGTAATATCCCCTAATCAAGTAAGCATGGGCATTGCTCAAATTAATTATTTTCACATCATCCTAAATTAAAATTAAATTATTATTATTTTGGGTCAAAAGATTATTATCATTATATTCAAATCTGCTATGGATTTTTTATCTTCATCAACCTTCGTGTCTCAAATCATCACGAGCTTTTTTAAAAAAGAAATCACCATTCTTTTGACCGTCAACCTTCCATCCAAAAATTGACATTGGTTGTTTGATAAGTGATATTTTCACGTTGCTAGCAGATCCACATTATCAAGATGAAGTGAAAAATTATCTCAAAAATAAAATCGTTGTTTTTTAGGGATGACTAGTGACGTTTTTTTGGACAAAGATCTAACGGGGACAGATTTGGGACTAGAGTTATTTTTAGACACAAAAAAAGTTCGCGATATATTAAGGATTGAACCTAAAGTTGCTCATTTTAGGAAAAAAAAAGATCAAGCTAAATTTGGAATTGGCCTAAAGTTAGGTCTTTTGAAAAAAAAATCAGACCAGAATTAAGACTAGATTTAAAATTGAAATTTTTTAGAAGATTAGGCCGAGATAACTAGGGCAAAAATACGTGTATGTATACATATAAGTACATGTAAATGTGTATCTTAACATTTGTTGCTGGCAAGAATAATTACAAAGCCCAAAAGAGGAGGCAACCAGTCACGCGACAAGACAAAAGTGAGGTCAACTTTCGACAATAGAAACCGACCAAAAAACAAAAGACCGGATCAAATCGTTACAGCTCCATGCTCTGGTCATCGTCGTGTTTCCATTGTTTTTCCCACGCTCAATCAAGAACAAATTCTAGTCTGCATTTTGGATGAAATATGAAATATACCCGGGAATCGGGATTAAAATTAGTTTAGGGACCAAATCCATCACATAATAAAGTACGAGAACGAAATTGAACATGTCAATAGTATAGGGACCTTTTTTGTAACTTCTCCTTGTTGCATGTTAGAGCAATGTGCTCATCTTCGGCACTCGTTAGTGATTTTCGTTGGAAATCGATGTAGGGACCAATTCTATCACGATGTAAAACATGAAGACTGGAACTAAATATAGGCGAACGTGGATCTTGTTTTAAATTTCCTACGAATTTGAACCTAACTTGGGCATCTTACCTGTAAATTGTTTTTTTGTTTGCCCCTTCTAATTATGTATGCCTTCTTTTTTAGCAGTCGTGTGGCATCCGAGCTAATTGTCGTGCACCTTTTCTACTTATGAATGTCTTTTACTCGCTCTTGTAAAGTAAATAATCTTTAAATAATCTCTAAATAGGAGGAATAATTTTTTGGTAGAAATATAAGGTTGACATGTGTTTTTATAAGGGATAATAGCACAAATAATCCCTGAACTTTGGTCAAATATACAATGTCTTCTGTGAATTTTTAATTAATGCAATTTGATTCGTGAACTTTGACCTAATGTTCTCTTATTTTGCTCAATTTAGTCCATGCATGATATAAAAATGTTTATAAATTCAAGAATAACATCGAACATTTGACCAAAGTTCAAGGTTCACATTGGTTCAAGTACGACATTGCACATTAGACCAAGGTTCAGGGACCATATTAAACAAAATTAAAAGTTCGGGAACGACACAATATATTGGATTAAAGTTGGGGACCACATTAAACAAATTAAAAATTTAGGGATGACATTCAAGAACTAGACATGTCATTCCCTTCATAGACTAACAAATTGGTTGCACATTCTTTTGTTTCTCACTTAGAGAATTCAATAAAGTCTAATTATAATTTGGGAAAAATGACACATACAGTCTCTGAATTTTGGCCCAATATATAATGTGGTCCCCGAATTTTTAATTTATTCAATATAGTCTTTAAACTTTAACCCAGTGTGTAATGTGACCATTGAATTTTTAATTTATTCAATGTCATCCCAATTTAGTCCCTGAATTATATGAAAATGTTCAATACAGTACTTCTATTAATTCAAGTTTAGGGACCATATTGAACATTTTCATATAGTTCAGGTATTATATTAAATATATACCAAAAGTCCAGGGATCACATTGAATAAATTAAAAGTTCATGGACCACATTGAATATTAAGCTAAAGTTTAGATATTACATAGAACAAATTAAAAATTTAAAAATCAAATTATACATCAGATCAGAGATCGTTTGTCTTATCCCTATAATTTTTTGTCTTCCCATTGTTTCATAACCAAACCAACTCTTAATTATTCTGGCCACTAGTATTTAGTAGCTAACTCCAAAAAAGGTCCCCCCAAAAAAATGAAACGTTCGACACGTGTCAAGGGCAAGCTCACGCCACGTGGCAATCCTTCCCGACGCTCAACAAAATCTCCGCCTTTTTGCTCAAACGCGTCATGGCGGTGCGTAAAGCACAGACTTTAACAACAATCCCATTCGCCATCAGACAATCCCCCACTCTACTTTTATCCATAAATATCAAAAAAAAAATTTAGGATTTATTTCTTAATTACTTAGAAATATATTCATTAATCGAGTAATATTCCCCTTTTCTCGACCAGAGAAAAAATGTAATATTTCCTCTTGGCCGCTATACCAAATGCATTTTTTTTATATGAAAAAGGGTTAAAGCCGGATACAAAACTTTAACTTGTGTAAATCTACTACTCCTATTTTGTCGCCTGATAAAACAAGAAGTAAGCCAATTCCAAAATTTGCTCATCAATTCCAAGATTAGCAAGCCAATCAACGGAGAGATTTCCTTATCGAAAGATCACAAAACTCATTTTAGATTCAACAGCAATCGTTCTAGATCCTTAATTTATTTTTTAATTATTCAGTAATACGGTAATATTGGCCGATCGAGTAAGGATGCGCAACTCTACTTGTATTCGTAAAATCACTTTCAAGGTTAATTTTTTTATTGTTTAGTAGTATTCCATAATCAAGTAACAAAGGGCATCGTGAAATTAACTTTTTATTTTCCTTATGCCAGTTTACGAAACCCTATTTTTAAATTCAATAGCAATCGTATTATATTCTTAATCTATATTTTAATTATTTAGTAATGTGGTAATATCGTCCAATCGAGTAAGGATGGATAGCTTTACTTATATTTATAAAATCATTTTCAAGGTTACTTTTCGATTATTTAGTAGCATTCCGTAATCAACAGGGGCGTTGTGAAATTCAAATTTTTTTTTCCTTTTGGCCACTTTACGAAACCTATTTTAAGTTTCAACAACAATTGCACTATATTCTTAGGGTCTGTTTAGTAATGTTTCCATTTTTTTATTTTTCTATTCTTTTGTTCCCCGGAACAAAAAAAGAACAAAAATCCGTTTAGTAAAAAAAATCTACTTTTTTGTTTCTGGAACAAAAAAGTGATCCTGAAATAGATTTGAAACAGAAACAATAAGTGAAAAAATCTACTTCTTTGTTTTTGGAACAAAAACAAGAAACGATTTGTTCTGGAATCCTTCAAAAAGAAGAAACAATCCATCAGCCGCAACCCGCCTGCCGCCACCCTTCGCCTTCGCTCCTTTTGCCGCCACCCCGCTGGGCGCCTCCTTCGCCACCAACCACCGCCCCCCCCCCCCACCGCCGCCATCCTCCTCCGGTAGACACACATCAAATGGGTGGGTCGGGTTGGGTTTGGGTCAGGTCATAAATGGTCCGACCCAAAATGACCCATTAACCCGTTTATGACCCATTTATGCGCAATGCAATTTTGTTGACCCATACTCGACCCGACCCATACCCAACCCATACCCGATTAGACCCATATTGCTAAAATACTTTCATATTTAATTAAATATAGGAAAATTCATACCCAAGCTGAAATGAGAGTGCAGAATAAGTGAGTGCAAGATTGAGTGAGGGTGAGAGAAATGCATTGAGTTTAAATCAGTTGTAAACTCATTTATGACCCATTTGCGATCCATTTATGACCCATTTAACACTAATATAAGACTTCTACCCATTTATGACCCATTTACTAAATATAACTAACCCATTTATGACCCATTTACTAATAAATGGGTTAAGAAATGGGGTTTATGACCCCATTTTGACTGTCTATCCTCCGCCAGAACCTTAAGGGAGAAACTCGTCTATGGAATAGAAATGGATCATTCGCGACCTAAACACGTTTGTATTCTTTATCTATTTCAGGAATAGAAATTTTGTGCAGTTACTAAACCCTATTTTTTGCTCAAAAATTGTTCCAATAAATAGAAATAGAAAAAACTATTTCTGATTAGAAATTATTTCTGGGAACAGAAACGTTGCTATGTAGACCCTTAATTTAATTTTTTAATTATCTAGCAATACAACAACATTCCCTAATCGATTAAGGACGCACAACTCTATTTGTATTTATAACGCCGCTTTTAATCTCTCAATTCCTCAATAACATTCCCTAATCGAGTATCGACATGCATTCTCAGATTACCCTTTTTTTTTCTTTTCTCTTTCTAGCCACTCTACATGAAATCAATATTTTTTCAATTTATCTTTTTTAATCGTCTAGCAATTTAGTAATATCCCCTAATCAAGTAAGCATGGGCATTGCTCAAATTAATTATTTTCACATCATCCTAAATTAAAATTAAAACTAAAATTAAAATTATTATTATTTTGGGTCAAAAGATTATTATTATTATATTCACGTGTATTATCATTGTTATCGTCACCACGCGCGAGTGCTGTTCTTTTGACCTTTCGCCATCTGGATCTAGGGTTTTTAATTTTTTCGCCGCCCACCCCCCCACAAATTTTTTTTCTTCGACAGAAAACTCCAGGCTTTCCTCCTTCGTCTTCTTCTTCTTCATCACCTTCGAAGATTAGGCCGAGATAACTAGGGCAAAAATACGTGTATGTATACGTATATGTACATGTAAATGTGTATCTTAACATTTGTTGCTTGCAAGAATAATTACAAAGCCCAAAAGAGGAGGCAACCAGTCACGCGAGAAGACAAAAGTGAGGTCAACTTTCGACAATAGAGAGATCGGATCAAATCGTTACAGCTCCGTGCTCAGGTCATCATGTTTCCACTGCTTTTCCCACGCTTAATGAACAAATTCTCGTCTGGATTTTGGATGAAATATGAAATTTACCCTGAAATCTGGATTAAAATTAGTTTAGGGACTAAATCCGTCACATAATAAAATAGGAGAACCGAAATTGAACATGTCAACAGTGTAGGGACCGTTTTTGTAACGTCTCCTCGTTGCATGTTAGAGCAGCGTGCTCATTTTCAGCACTCGTTAGCGATTTTTATTGAAGATCGATGTAGGGATCAATTCTGTCACGACGTACAATATGAAGACCGGAACTAAATATAGGCGAATGTGGATCTTTTTTTAAAATTCCTACGATTTAAATCTGACTTGGGCATCTTAACTGTAAGTTTTTTTTTTGGCCTCTTCTAATTATGTATGCTTTCTCTTTTAGCAGTCAGGTGGCATCCAAGCCAATTGTCGTGCACCCTTTCCACTGATGTATGTCTTTTACTTGATTTCGTAAAGTAAATAATCTTTAAATAATCCCTAAATAGGAGGAATAATTTTTTTGGCAGATATATAAGATCGACATGTGTTTTCATAAGGAATAATAGCACAAATAGTCCCTGAGTTTTGGTCAAATGTACAATATCTTCTGTGAATTTTTAATTAATGCAATTTGATTCATGAATTTTGACCTAATGTTGCAATATTATCCTTAGACTCTTACTTTGCTCAATTTAGTCCACGCTATATGAAAATGTTTATAAATTCAAGAACAACATCAAATATTTGACCAAAGTTCAAGGTTCACATTGGTTCAAGTACGACATTGCACATTAGACCAAGGTTCAGGGACTATATTGAACAAAATTAAAAATTCAGGAACGACACAATACATTGGATTAAAGTTCGGGGACCACATCGAACAAATTAAAAGTTTAGAGAAGACATTCAAGAGCTATACATGTCATTTTCCCTTTCTAGACTAACAAATTGGTTGCACATTCCTTTGTTTCTTGCTTATAGAATTCAATAAAGTCTAATTATAATTTTGGAATAATGACACATACAGTTCCTGAATTTTAGTCCAATGTGCAATGTGATCCTTGAACTTTTAATTTATTCAATATAATCCCTGAACTTTAACCCAATATGTAATATGGTCCAAAAACTTTTAATTTATTCGATGTCATCCTAATTTAGTCCATGAACTATATGAAAATGTTTAATGTAGTCATTCCATTAACTCAAGTTCAGGGATCATATTGAACATTTCATATAGTTCAGGTATTAATTTGAATATGTACTAAAAATTCAAGAACCACATTGAACAAATCAAAAGTTTAAGGATCACATTAACTATTATACTAAAGTTTAGGAATTATATTAAATAAATTAAAAGTTCAAGGATCACATTACATATTATATTAAAGTTCGAAAATCATTTATGTCATTATCCCCGTAATTTTTTTTGTCTTCCCATTGCTTCGTAACCAAACCAACTCTTTAATTATTCTGGCCATTGGCTAACCCCTAAACAGGTCCCCCACCCCCCAAAAAAAACTCGACACGTGTCAAGGCGAGCTCGCGCCACGTGGCAATCCTCCCCGACACTCCATAAAACCTCCGCCCTTTTTAGCTCAAACGCCGCATGGCGGTGCGTAAAGCATACCGCCATAGACTTTAACAACAATCCCAACAGACCCAAAAGAAAGAGTAAAACAACAATCCCATTCGCCATCAGCCAATCCCCCACTCTACTTTTATCCATAAATATCAATTTTTTTTTAGGATTTATTTCTTAATTACTTGGAAATATATTCATTAATCGAGTAATATTTCCCTTTTCTCGACCAGGAAAAAAAAAAGCTAATATTTCCTCTCGGCCGCTTTACCAAACCCATTTTTTTTATATATGAAAACGGGTTAAAGCCGGATGCAAGAAATTTAATATGGTAAAATCTACCGTCCCTATTTTATCGCCCGATAAAACACGAAGTAAGCCAATTCCAAGATTAAAAAGCCAATCAACGGGGTAGATTTCCTTACCGAAAGATTACAAAACTCATTTTAGGTTCAATAGCAATCGCTCTAGATCCTTAATTTATTTTTTAATTATTCGGTAATACGGTAGTATTTGCGGATCGAGTAAGGATGCACAGCTCTACTTGTATTCGTAAAATCATTTTCAAGATTATTTTTCAATTATTTAGTAGTATTCCGTAAGCAAGTAACAAAGGGCTTCGTAAAATTAACTTTTTATTTTCCTTAGGCCAGTTTACGAAACCCTTTTTTTAAATTCAATAGCAATCATACTATATTCTTAATCTATATTTTAATCATTTAGTAATATAGTAATATCCCCTAATTGAGTAAGGATCCACAACTCTACTTATATTCGTATTAAATACATTTTCAAGATTAATTTTTGTTTATTTAGTAGCATTCCGTAATCAAGCAACAACTGGCATCGTGAAATTCAATTTTTTTTATTTCCTTTAGCCACTTTACGAAGCCCATTTTCAGATTCAATAGCAACCGCATTATATTTTTAAGTTAATTTTTTAATCACCCGATAATACAGCAATATTCTCCCGATCGAGCAAGGATTCACAACTCTACCCGTATTCATAAGATCATTTTTAACCTTTCAATCCCTCAGCAACATTCCCCAATCGAGTATTGCCGGGCGTCGTCGGATTACCCTTTTTTTTTTTTTCCTTTTCTCTTTCCGGCCGCTCTACAAAAACCCTTATATCTTCAATTTATTTTTCTTAATCACCCACTAATTTCGTAATATCCCCTAATCGAGCAAGCATGGGCCTTGCTCAAATTAATTATTTTCACGTCATCGTAAATTAAAAAAAAAAATAACAACAATTATTAAAATCAAAATAAAGATTATTATTTTTTGGGTCAAAAGATTATCATTATTATATTCACGTGTATTACCATCGTCGTCGTCACCACGCGCGAGCGCTGTTCTTTTGACCTCTCGCCATCTGGATCTAGGGTTTCTAATTTTTTCGCCACCCCGGCATTTTCCTTTCGTCGACAGAAAACTCCAGACTTTGCTCCTCCTTCATCCCTTCCTTCCTCCTTCGTCGTCTTCTTCTCCATCACCTTGGCCCTCGAACCGCCGCCGCCGCCGCCAAACCGTAGCTCCGACCACCACCGCCGCCTCCGCTTCCCCTTCCCCTTCCCCTTCGCCGGTTCCGCTTCCGAGGACCGAGCGGAACTCGATCCAACATCTCAGTCCTCCTCCTCCCTTGACGATCCCCTTATTAGCAAATCCCCGCTTGACACGGCTAAAGAAAAATTAGGGTTTGGAGCTCCTTCCCCCTGCCTCGCCCGTCATCTCGCCGCCCGCCGCCGCCGTCGAAACCGGTCGCGGATCTAAGCAAATTTTTTTTTCCAAAAGGGGTACACACGCGCACGAGAAAAGGGCCAACCTAAAATTTCTTTTCCGTTTTTTTTTTTCCTCGACTGGATCGGTCTTCCCGTTTGACCTTTTCCGTTGGCTTCACCTAAAAAGAACAAATCAGATCGGCAAGGCCTTAAAAAGGGTACCCGTGATTTGATTCGATCTTGATGGATTGATGATTTATTAAAGGGACGGACGGACGGATTGAAGGAGTGGGGGGTGGTGTTTACCGATTGACAGGGAGGGAGGGAGGGGGAGGGAACATGTACAAATCGGTGGTGTACCATGGGGAGGAGTTGTTGGGGGAGGTGGAGGTTTATCTGCAACAGCTGAGCAGGGATGGTGGAGGAGGAGGGGGAGGAGGAAGAAGAGGAGAGTTGTTACCAGAGTAGGAAGGAGAAGGCGAGGATGGTGGAGGATGTGGTGAAGGAGAGGGTCAGGGTCGATCACCTGTCTCAGCCCAGTGAGAGGTGCCCTCCACTTGCAGTGCTCCACACCGTTGCCTCTTGTGGGATTTGCTTCAAAATGGAGTCCCAATCCTCCCTGTCACCGGACTCGCCGCTCTCCCTTTTGCATTCCTCCTGTACCAGAGACAGCAAGGTATATCAGCACATAACCATGAACTTCAGGAACACCCAGATAACTGAACAACAAGAATTCGGAAAAAAAAAAAAAAAGAAGGAAAGAGAAAAAAAAAGGGGGAAATACCCATAAAGATTAAGAGCTTAGTACACATGAATTGGCAATCAAGGCGACCCTTTAATTTTACTATGGACTGTGGACAAATTATTGAGGACGGATTATATGACATGCACCTCTTTTTCCTATTTTCGAGAGTTTCAGGGAACTCCCAGAATGAATGGGCTTCTAAATTGTGCAGATTTGTTCTTATTATAGAACTCTTGTCTTGATTGACTTGAACCCTTGTTCCTCAGCTTGCTGAAGTTGGACTGCTGTTATGAGATTTCGATGATGCCGGAACTATGCCATTTGATATTTATGACTGATTTCTTCTTGTATTTGACATGGATGTGGTCTGGAAGCTGCTGTTTCCGTTGATGGATGACACTTGAGTACTTAAATCATATTAGCGGATTTCAGTAAATGATTGACTGCAATGTTTGCAGTATTACACAACGTACTATAGGTGTTTGGACTTGTTGATATCTCAAAAGTTGAACAATTGTCAGAATTTTGATGTTGTTTGTTGGTCTTATGAACAAGGTGATTTCAAGCATAAAATTTCACAATCTATCTCTGAAGACAATCCATTGAATTCTGGTGAACATGTGGAGTCGTATTGGTGTGAACAGGCGGGCATGTATGGTATAGAGATTACCTGCGAACAGAATTGCATTGAATCACTAGCATTAACCCACCCCACTTCTACAATCATTTGTACAAGAATAAGAAGTGACACGCATGCAAACAGAATCTCACCTCATATAAGGCTACGAGGAGAGCTTGCTGTAGAGAAACTCATAAATTACCTGATCTCTGTCATGTTTGGTGCTTGATATCAGTTTCCTTCAAAATTGATGTTTTTTATTTTCCATACTCATTTTCAGACTGCAGTTATGCCACTCGGAGAAGATGAACTTCACTTGGTTGCCATGTACTCCCGGAATGGTGATAGACGACATCCATGCTTCTGGGGGTTTTGTGTCCCGTCAGGACTTTACAGTTCTTGTCTTGTCATGCTTAACCTAAGGTGTCTTGGGATTGTATTTGATCTTGATGAAACGCTCATTGTTGCAAATACCATGCGTTCCTTTGAGGATAGGATTGAAGCTCTCCAACGCAAAATAAATTCCGAGTCAGATCCGGCAACGCATTTCTGGCATGCTTGCAGAGGTGAAGAGGTATCAGGACGATAAGACGATTCTTAAGCAGTATGTCGACAATGATCAGGTTGTTGAGAATGGGAAAGTGATCAAAGCTCAGTACGAGAATGTCCCTGCGTTATCTGACAGCAGCCAACCTTTTGTTCGTCCGCTTATACGGTTGCCAGAGAAAAATATTATTCTGACCCGCATCAATCCGCTGGTATGCATGTAATGCTGAGCAGTACTTGTGCCTATGCATTGATGTTTGTCTCTGTTTATGTTTCTCGCGACTGACATGCACATTATAAATGTTAGTTTGTGGGATTTTCATCGTCTCTTTTAAAAAAACGTGTATCAAGATTTTCTGCAATATCGACTTGACGCTGCAGCTAGTATTTAGTGTCTATAAGAAGGCTGGCACGTACCGTACCACCATTATTTTTGTGATATTAATCTTTTGCCCGTGCAGATTCGCGATACAAGCGTTCTTGTGAGGTTGAGACCTGCATGGGAGGAACTTCGGAGTTACTTAACTGCTAGAGGGCGAAAGCGCTTTGAGGTTTATGTTTGCACTATGGCCGAAAGAGATTATGCTTTGGAAATGTGGAGGCTTCTTGATCCAGAGTCAAACTTGATACAGTCAAAAGAAGTTCTGGAGCGCATTGTGTGTGTTAAGTCTGGTAAGTTACTTAAGTTTGTTACAGCTCCTATCCCCTTCTTCATCTGGCTAATGAAATTGTATATTTGATGAATAGCCTTTCATTGTCAGTTTTTTGGGAAATTATGAATAGCCTTGTGTTGATAGATGCACTTTCAGTATCTTTGGGTGGTTGTATCATAGAGTATACTGATTTTTTTTTGACCTCTTCGTCTGTTGCTGTGCACAGGTTTAAGGAAATCACTGTTTGATGTCTTTCAAAATGGAATATGCCATCCTAAGATGGCATTGGTGATTGATGACCGTTTGAAAGTTTGGGATGAGAAAGACCAACCTCGTGTTCATGTTGTTCCTGCATTTGCCCCATACTATGCTCCTCAAGCTGAGGTACAAGAATGAAGTTTCTCTGCTGCTTAAAGTTGTGGATGTGCTAAGACATATTTGCCCTTGCAAGTTGAAGAGTTTTCTTTATCATGTCTGATCAGCATTCGTCATAATTTTTTCCCTCTCTGTTTTACAGGCAAATAGTGCTGTTCCAGTATTGTGTGTTGCAAGAAATGTTGCTTGTAATGTTAGAGGTGGCTTTTTCAAGTAAGTCAGCAAGGACCTTGTGGACATCTTTCTGTCGTATGCATGAATATGCTAATCCTATGATATCCTTCCGTATAACTGGGGTTTAAATTTAATGTTTGAAACAGAGAATTTGACGAGGGTCTCCTACAAAGAATTTCCGAAGTTGCATATGAAGATGACACAAGAGATATCCCTTGTCCTCCTGATGTGAGCAACTATTTAGTTTCAGAGGTTAGTTGTGACTGTCGTCTCCTAGGCTAAATACTAACCAAGTACTGGTTGCATAGCTCTGTCTTTTTGCATCATATTCTCACCACAATTGAACCAAACTATTTCAGGATGACACTTCTGCCTCGAATGGAAATAAAGATCCACTTTCTTTAGACGGAATGGCAGGTGCTGAGGTCGAAAGAAGATTGAAGGTACATAATATCTTTCTTGAGGCACTGGTTAAGCAACTACTCAAGGAAATTTTATAATTTCCATCGTACTGATTGCCCTCGTGGATGCACAATCACTGCTTGAAAGTTGAATCATTTTTAATAATGTGCACTTAACAAGTGTGTGGGGCACTCATTAGCAAGACCCATTTAATAAAAAGAGAAAAAAAAATTGTTGCCCTGCTTGTGCTACCTTATGTTACTTGATGAGTTGCCGGGTGAGAGGTCTTGGGAGCAGATCATTTAACGATTTCATATCAAAACGGGGAAGCTTTTTTTCCTGTCTTTCGTGTCAGTAGATTATCCGCATTTGGAGATTTCAGTTCAGCCCAGTGAAATCAATGTTGTAATGCAGGATGCAATTCCAGCTTCAATTGTCTCTTCAGCAATTACTAATTTGGATCCAAGGATACTTGCGTCTCTTCAGAATGCACTTGCATCTTCCGCAAGCACAATTCCTTTGTCCACATCTCAGACAACAGCTTCTACCTTTCCCAATATGCAGTTTCCTGAAGCCACTTCATTAGTTAAAAAATTTGGCCAGGCTAGTCCTCCAGAGCAGAGCATGCAGGGTTCGCCTGCTAGGGAAGAGGGTGAGGTGCCAGAGTCAGAATTAGATCCTGACACCAGGAGGCGGCTGCTCATCTTGCAACACGGGCAAGATAATAGGGATCAAGTTCCTGGCGAACCTCCATTTCCTGTGAGACCTCCGTCGATTCAAGTATCCGCTCCAAGGGCGCAGTCACATGGAACCTGGTTTCCGGTGGAAGAAGAGATGAGTCCAAGGCGACTAACCAGATCAGTTCCGAAAGAATATCCACTAGATTCTGAAATGCATATTGACAAGCATCGACCTCATCATCCGTCCCTTTTTCCCAATATGGAGAGTTCCATTCCTGAAAGAGCTGTTCATGAAAGTCAAAGATTGCCAAAAGAGGTGAATATGGAAGTTGATTTGGTTGAATGATTTGAATCTGCTAAGTGAAATTTAGTTGTGAAGGTTATGCATTTGACCTTCTTTACTTTCAGGGACATGGTAGAGATGACAGGCTAAAGCTAAACAATACTTTTTCCACTTATCATTCTATCTCTGGTGAGTTACAACTCATTTCATGGGGTCCTTCATGGAAAACCACCTTGGATGTAAAGTGGTGTTTTTCTAGTGTTGGTAACATTGCTTATAGAGTTTGGCGGGGCCTGTAACTTTTGTCGAAGTTCTTTGTGTGATGTGAATGTTCTGTTAGACATTACCTTGTTCTTGCACCTGGTAGGGGCCGTGGTGTGGCGACCTTTTGATAAAGGACACCACTGCCTTGGTTAGGTCAATGCCATGCTGATAATTTTACTAATCATTGCTTTTGCCAATAGTCTTAAAGTTTTCAGTTGTTAGTTTTGTATAATATGACAGACATTTAGGAGTTCTGAATATCATCTCCATTACTTACATACTACCTGCCCATTTGAGTGCATGTCTCATTGTGTTGCTTTTTGGTTTTCTTGGATTAATATACTATTAGCACTTATGATGCAATATTAGTAGTTTTGTTATGTAGACTTATGTTCTCATTACTGGTTGACTTGAAGGTGAGGAAAATTCTTTGAGTCGCACATCAACAACTGGTCGAGACTTCGACTCCGAATCGGGGCGACTTATACCAACTAGAGAAGCTCCAGCTGTTGTTTTACAGGAAATTGCAATGAAGTGTGGAGCAAAGGTAATTAGAAAATGCCTTTATTATTGTCGAGGTTAAGTTAGAATGCACTTTTCTGTAGTCCTTGGATCCGTTAGAGTTTCATCTGTTCATTTGAACAAAAACTTGCAGGTGGAGTTCAGACCGGCTTTGATTCCAAGCATGGATCTGCAGTTTTCTATTGAGGTACTCCCTCACTAGGAATGGTGTTGAGAACTCTTACTTCTACTCAACGTTTGTCACCTCATTGGATTTGAAAACTGAATTATCTACATTGTGTATAGGTCCCTTAGCCATAACATTCTTAGTTAAGTATATTTAAGAAGATGCTACTTATGGAAAAAGTTATATCTAAGAACACTTTACAAATTGATTTCTTTTGTAGGCTTGGTTCGCGGGAGAGAAGGTTGGTGAAGGGAGTGGTAGAACAAGAAGAGAAGCCCAACACCAGGCTGCTGAAGGTTCACTGAGGCATTTGGCTGGTGAGATGCTCTCTTACGGTGTCCTGTTTACTGCCCTGTCGTGGGTCTGGTTGACTGCTTAATCTTGATGGTTATTGGAAATGGTATCATAAGATATATGGCAATTGATAGTCATTGTGAAACCAGTGTGTGTTCTAGTATGTCTCGTCGATTTTCTGCCAAATGTAAGCATTTTTGAGCGTAGTTGACAGGACATAGGGACGCTCGGATACGTAGAAACAACCTAAAATAAAGTTCTGTCTCCTGTTTAATCTGGCAGAGTGACAATTGGAATTTTTGGTAAAATGAAACTACTGTCACCTGTTTAATTAAGCATTTTCGAATACTTTTATTGCTAAAATATGAGAATAGACTATTTTATTAAATCATAAGAGATTATCTGAACTATTTAATTACTCAGTATGTCATAATGCTGTAGCTGCTGTAACTGATGTCAATATGTTTTTGCCCGTAAAGATGCATGCAAAATAATTTACCCTCATTTTAGTAGGTGTGTTGTTTTGGCTGGATTTTATGTTATTTATGTTTATTTTTTGGGGCGGGGGAAGAGAAGGGGGAGGCAGCCAATTGGGTCCCGAATTAACATGCCAGAAAATGTCAAGGTTACCTTGGAGAAGTATGAGAGAATTGATATCTCCCAAAGGAAATCCTAAGTGCATGATGGACTATGTATATCTCCTGGGAGAAAGTGCTGAAATTTTTCAGTATATGATTGGGCTGTTCTTTGTCTTACTACTGCCAGAAAGGTTGTTCTTTTTGCTCTCTATAAGGATCAGCCTTCATTTTACCCCTCGATCCTTATTTCATCCTTTTGGGTACCTGTATGAGGAATTAGTTGGAAATATCTGTAAATCCTTGTATCCTTTGACAGAGAACATAAATCCGCATCTGCTTGAAAAGCCATCCTTTTCATGAATCTAGGTACTACAGTATTGTTTAAGCTGTAGTCTGAGTCCTGCAGAGCCAGTTCCAGTGCTTTGTCCAGTGTCTAGCTGTTTTTGGGCCAAAGTGTACTATCTAATTGAAGCCATGGGATATCTGTTTCAACAAACTCCATAAGATCAGAATTGTGGAAATTTGCTGCTCCTCTACTATGCGTCTAAAAAGGAAAGAGTATTCCTCTACCATGTGCACCTACTAGATGTCCGAGAAGTTAGTGATAGCTAATTTATGATCAAAATGCAGTAGGAGCATTAAAATCTCTGCTCTACCAGATTAGCTATCCTGACCATTCCTTACACATCATCCTCATTTTACTAGACTACTTATTTCTGGTAGTTTCTAGAACTTGTTTGATCCCCAGAGTGTCTGCCATGTTCCCTTCAGTTTTTGTTGTTATGCTTATAGATAACCACCAAATAAACAGGCCTGAGGAAAATGCATGATAACTAAGATGTTTATGTCTTTCCAGGAAACACACTGTACATGATGAATGAAAAACATAATTATTAACAATTGCTTTTGAGCTCTTGAGGTTCTTTTTTGCTGAACCATGAGAAAAAACTCAGAATATCTGGCTTCTTTGGAGCTTGAGTGTGTTAAACTTTTTAATTTCCATCTCCTTGAGTTTTTCAAGTAAAGTATTATTGGTCTTGCATTTCCTTGAAAAATTCATAAATCTTTGCATTTTTCTCAACTACTAACGTCTTGGATGGAATACTAAGAATTGATTTTCTATTCAGTTTATTGACTTTTTGCAATATTATTTTGCAGATATATACATGATGCGGGCAAAGTCTGATCCTGCTGCCAGACAAGGAGATGGGAATCGGCTATCACCAGCAAGGGAGAATGGATATTTCGGTAGTATTTACTCTTTTGGGAATCAGCCGTTGCCCAAAGAGGATCCTGTTCCTTACGCTACTACAGTTGAGCCATCAAGATTTCCAGACCCGAGATTTGAAGGCCCTAAGAATTCAACAGGCTCTGTTTCTGCACTTAAAGACTTAGTGAGAAATTAATGAATTTTTTCAATCTTTTTGTATATAAATCAAAGCATGATTTGCTTGTCCGCTTAACAAGAACCATTCCTTTTCCTTTTGGTCATCAGTGCATGATGGAGGGTCTTGGTGTGGTCTTCCAATCCCCACCACAGCTGGCGACAAATCCCATGCAGAATAAAGAGGTTCACGCACAGGTTGAGGAAATGCAATTTTGATACTCTTGACATTCTAATTTTGTGAACTTTAGAGCATCGATCGACTTCTTCATTTTGAATTCCTTGTTAATTAAAAGTCAATTGAGGAATAATAGCCTGGTTTAAGTGAATCAGACTCTTGACTCGAAGAAACTAATTTCTTACACTTCAAACTATATTGTCATTTTATTTCGCTTCATTGTGGTCTGTGGAGGAGAATATGTTTCATTTTTTTATGGCCTTTCCAATAAACGACAAGATTTGCTAGAACTGGAAAGGCTTATTATGGATTATTTTGTGGCGCATCCTTGGTTCTATTGTTGAAATTCGAATAATATTCTTTTCTCCTCTACCATCAACTTCCAGGTTGAAATTGATGGGCAGGTTCTGGGTAGGGGAATTGGCTTAACATGGGATGAAGCTAAGATACAGGTAACTTCTTCACAGAATTCAATATAGTTGACATGCCATGATTATTTCAAGCATCAGAGGCGCAGATTATCTTTTCCAGGCTCTCTTAAGCACATTATTTCTTTTCTTAGGCTGCTGAGAGGGCTCTTGCATCGTTAAGGTCAACGCTCGGTCAATTTACTCCAAAGCGTCCAGGCTCCCCCAGGTCAGTGATTTCACATGTGGTTGATCTTAACAATAATTTGGTCTTCCTTTCGTCGAAGTGAACTTAAGCCAATGCTATGAAAGCTTTTTGCTATCTTGCATTAATTTACTGCCAATTTTTTCCTAAGTGCTCTACCACACTTCCTTTGGACATCTCTTCCTCCCATTTTTTTCATTGGTACACTTTTCAGGCACTTTTTTTTTGGTAAAGAAAAAAAAAATGGAAACAAGGGAGCTTTAATTTTGCCATTACTAACAAAATGGAAACAAGGGAGCTTTGGTAGCTCTCTCTCTCTCTCTCTCTCTCGCTCTCTAGAAGTGATTGATATTGCATGCTCTTGGTGTTTAAAGTTTTGTCTAAACATGGGTTTCTTGCTATCTAAATAAGTTCTCCTCTGTTTGTCAAGATGAGTACGTCATTATACTAATTCGATGTTGTGGAATAGATCGTTGCAAGGGATACCTAGTAAACGACTCAAGCCAGAGTTCCCAAGAGTTATGCAGCGGATGCCCTCTTCGGCTAGATACCCCAAGAATGCCCCTGCCGTTCCCTAACTGTTTGAGTCGAAGTTTCATTCTTTTTGCTCTTTATCCGGGCCTTTCTCAGTTCACACGTGGAGAAGTCGGAGATATTGAATTGCAGGGTCATGTTTCGTTTCGACAACTAACAATATGTCCTGGTGAAGATCTTCCATGTTGATCTGATGACTTCGAGGGCGTTCATTATGGGAAGAGTAGATGTACCTGAGACTGCCTCACAACTCGAGCCATCATTTTGTCAGCAGGATACTGGTCTCTGGTGTAAATCGATTCTTTTCTCGCGCACTGTGCTTTTACTACACAAGGCAAACCCAGGACTTGTGCTCGGCTCGACAAACTGCTGCGGATCGAAAGCTGCCTCCACTCAATGGCTTGGGGTGGCTCGAGGACTTGACCAACTAACCGACAGTGTTAACCGTGCTACAGTTAACTGTTTTCCTTTTTTCCCCACTCGGTGGCCCTCGAGATGGGGAGATTGTGGTAATTCTAGGGCTGCGTTACTGGCGAAGTCTTCCGGCACAGCGACATAACATTTCGGTGTATCGTGGTTGATTCTTTGAGCAATGAAATTTGTACAATTTGTTTGCCGAGTGTTGTGCACCCTACTGAAGTTTCTCAGTTCCTCCATAGCCGATGGATTATATACACAGAGATGCACACGATCTTGGCAGGAAAATGGGCGAGCAGTGAATATGAGATTTCGTGAAATATTAGGAAGGTACATGGGGAAATTATGTCAATACACGTTCTGAGATTTCAATATGGTAATATGAAGCAAAACTTATCCATGGAATGGAAAGGTCGATCTAAAGGTTCAGCCTTCGCCCGTCTCGACAATGTGGAAACTCAAGGAAAACGGCACTGGTGGTGCTATGTGGAAACTCAAGGAAAACGGCACCGGTGGTGCTCGCTTGCCTCTGTGCCGTAGTTTTTCAAGCGACCATTTAAGCTGATGCAAAAGCAATTTTCCTTGCCTAAAAATCTTATGCGGCATTAATTTAGTATTCAATCATTTAATAGAAAATTGTGGAGAAAACTTAAGTGATTTCGCTTTCAAAAGTTATGTTATGATACTTAAATGATTGCTTTAAAAATTATAACACTAAAGTGAGCGTCGGGAATTATGGCCCGGTAATAATCATTGTCGTAAAAAGTTCTTGTATCTTGGCAAATCACTTCGAATCTTGAGCTTAACCCATCCACTTTGGTTCATCGAAACCCAAAATGTACTAATAAATAGTATCCAACATTTTATATTCTTCGGTGGGCTTGGAAAAGCAATTCCCGTCTCATGTCCGACTCACTTAGATCGGATCAATTATATATATATATGTATCATGGACTAATCTAAGTAGAGTTTTTTAGGCTTGATTTCGATTACCAAAATGTAGATACGTCCAAATGGATCATGGACCGATGAAAAAAATAAAAAAAAGGGATCATATGGACCCATTTTTTTACCCATATTTGATGAGATGAGTTGTTGTCTAACTTAATTTTATTCAGTAAACGGGTTCAGAATAAAAAAAAACCCAAAATAATATAGGTTTTAAATTGGTTCACAACTTACTTAGACCCAATCTACCTCTAGAACTCTCTCTCGCCCTCATTTGATCTCGCCCTTGCTCGTTTGCTCGCTCTGTGCTCTCATCTCAGTTCGGGTAGGAGCTTTCAAACGCGGAGGGCGTCTCAACAATATGGGTCGGGGTCGGGACCGGGCACGGGCCATTTAATTTCAAAACGGGTCGTCCAAAGCGCCGATTCAAGCCGGGCCCATTTTCCATCCGGGCCCCGTCCGTTCGACGGGGCCCGCCAAAAAACGGGCCGTAGCCCGATCCGCCGCAGCACGACGCCGTTCCGCACCCGTTCGTCTCTCAACATCACAGAATAGAAAAAGAAAAAAAAAAAAAAAAGAGAGAGAGAGAGAGAAATCGAAACGAAAATCGCTGACCGAAAAGAAAGAGAAGAAAAGGAAAGGAAAGGAAAGCGAAGGAAGAACTTAAAAAGGGGGAGGGCAGAAACGATCCGGAGATCGCAAAACCAGAGCCACTCGCTCGCCACATCTTCGTCACCATCTCTCGATCTCGAAGTCCCAAGTCGGCCGATCCATCCATCGCCATGTCCGCCTCCTTCGACTCCTTCGGCATCGACGGCGACGAGGCGCACCACCCCGCCGCCGCCGCCCCGCCGACGGGCCACCCCCAGTTCGAGGACCACCACGGCGGCGGCGGCGGCGCCTTCTCCGGCTACGGCGGCTACTCCGGCTTCCCCCCCGGCCCCGACGGCGGCGGGGGGTTCCAGGCCGACGGCGAGGTCGCCGTCGACCGATCGCCGGAGATCTTCGGGTTCGAGGACCCGGGCCCCGGGTACTCCCCGCCCTCGCCCTACGACTCGGTCCACGTGGAGAACGGGAACGGGAACGGGAACGGGAGCGTCTTCGAGGGCGGCGGCGACGACGGCGGGGTCTTCGCGGCGGACGGGCCGATCCTGCCCCCGCCGAGCGAGATGCAGGAGGAAGGGTTCGCCCTGCGCGAGTGGCGGCGGTGAGGGACTTTTCTTTCCGAGCGCGGTTGATTTCTGGATTGGGTTTTCGGTTTTTGGCCCTCGCGGCTTTCGATTTGGTTAGATCTGGCGTTGGTGTGCTGTTTGGTGCTTAGATCTAGGCTCGATTGCTCGGGCCTTGAATTGCTACTGCGTTCGAAATGCGGTGAAATGCGCGCTTGCTGAGCTGCGGTTCGAGCGATAGTTGGAAGTGGATTGGCCCTGGTGGCGATCTCGATTCAGAAAGTCTAGGCTTCATTTGATTCAATTCATCATTCGTTATCGGGTTCTCAGTATCTCATTCGCTCGTCTGAACTGCTAGTTTGCTAAGATCTGATTCTGAATTCGCTTTTTTGTTGGACACTTAAGACTTGGAATTTCATTTTCACGTTCAATTTATGCTCGAGTGATAGGGTAGTATTGTGGACTTAGACTTCGGATTGAGGTTCTCTTGTGCAATTTCTTCGAAATCATGGTAGTTTGATTGTTGATCTTGCAGTTGACCCCGGAAACTTTGGAAGGTTAGATGTTCTTGGATCTAGATTTGGATCTGTGATGAATGTTACCTTTCAACTGGGACTAGCAAATTTGGAAAGAGTCAAGTCCCACTAAAGTGAAACATAGAGTTGGTAGCATGAAGTCCTAGATAGGAAAGAGGAACCTAAAATACATGACTGTCTCTTACCAAGATATCAGGCTTCTCTAGGGGAACAATCAAGCTAGATTTAGTTGACATAGGAAGATGCCAATTCTCATCTCGAACTCAATCATGGTTTGCTTTTCATATTTGGTCGGCTCAAAAGAATAATCTAAACACTCGAGTGCAAGTGACCCCATTCAAATTGAGTAATTAATCATAATTGATCTCGAGAGTGATCTCCAGTTTTTCTATTGTATGCAGATAAAAGATTTAGAGCAGATTTTGTACTAGCTCCAGACCACGATATAATGAAGAAGATGCATTTCGAACTAAACCCCAAATGACTGTCTACAAGATCCATGAAAATCAATGCGGTTGAACTTAACTTGGTTTGATGGTTAAGAACTGTGAAGAGAGCCTGCAGCTTCATCTATAGATAGAGAGAGGAAACGAGAAACTGAGAATTGTGAAGAGAGTACTAGTGTAAACTGGCAGATTGGACTCCGTTTTCCTGTTGAACGTAACTTGGGTGATGGTCAAGGACTCAAGCTTGATTGGGCTTAATTTTTTTAGCTTGAGCTCGATTCTATTAAATATCATGCTCGAGCTCGAATGGACTTCACTTGGTCATTATAAGCAAATGTTGACACAAAATTCAGTTAAGCTCAAGCGAAGCTCAAACTCAAGCTCGTACTAGTCTAAAATCTATATCCGTGTTTTCTATATATATGCATTCCTGTTTAAATCAATATCAAAGCTTAAGTGTTTGATTCGGCCTGGAGTTAAGTATTTTCAAGTTTAAGCTTGCTTCGATCAGATACTTGCTGGACTTGAGTTCAAAAGGAGTTGATTCAAGCTTGAGTATTAAGTAACTTCAATTCAATAGGTGACAACTAGCTGAACTTAGTTCAAGTGTATCAACTTTGAAATTGTTGAGGTGAAAACGCGATCTAATTTCTAAGTAGCTGAACTTAGCTCAGGTGTATCAGCCTAAGGGTTTTCTTTTTGAAATTTTCAGGTGAAAACCCGATCTAATTTCTAAGTAGCTGAACTTAGCTCAAGTGTATTAACCTAAGGGTTTTCTTTTTGAAATTTTGAGGTGAAAACCCGATCTAATTTCTAAGTAGCTGAACTTAGCTCAAGTGTATTAACCTAAGTGTTTTCTTTTTGAAATTTTGAGGTGAAAACCCGATCTAATTTCTAGCTCCTTGAGTATTTCTTTAATGGCTCTTTTGTTTTGTCCAATTAGTTAGTCTTCCATTCTTTTGTTTTTAAAAAACTGGACTTTGGTCCCTAAGGCAGCTTAAAATTGCTCCAAAACTTTGCACTGAATGTCGGATCTTGACATGATGTAATAGTCGCTGACATGGGTGGAGCCCCATGTAATTGGATTATCTCGTGTGCATACCCTTGCATACTTCTCGAAAGAGTGATCCTCTCTTACCAGTAGATAATGAGTTGACTCAGTTAAGCCGTCCATTATTACCCTAATAGAGTCATGATTCCTTGGCATCATCAGTACAAGCCTCGTGCGAAAACCCAAGCATGCACAATATGGTTTCGATGATGGTAGCAGTGGTAGGATGTTCTTATTATAACAGACTCTTTCGTATGACTGCCTGTTACACTCTATCTAGATACATGATGCATACAATATATAAATTTTGACTACTTGATATTTATATTAAAGATTCATATATTTAGTGAGTATTAGTTCTTGTATGTGATGAATTATGTGATGCATGGAAAGAATTTTAGTTATACAGATTCTGCTATAGTTATTAAGCGTTTTTTTATTTGTTCAAAAGAAATTGCATTTGCCTTATGTATTCTATTGGGCTGTTGCAGAATGGTTAGACAAACATATCATTAGTTGTATTTCATTCCAATGTATAAACGAAAAAAAGACTCTATTGAGTCTATTTCAGGTGCGAACCGAGAGAGTATCAATTAGTTTGAGCTTGTGTGGTAAAACTATTTTAATTACTGAAAACTGGAAACACTTAGATTATATTAGAGGTAGAAAAGCAATCAAGTCCTTGTAGTCCTCTAGTAGCTTGAACATCATTTGGTTAGCTTGAAAACTATGACACTCCTAGGTGTTTTGTTGAAACACAGGCGGTGGTGATGATGGTATTGATATTTTTTATAGAGACGTGTATGTAGTTACTAATTGATATGTTTGATGATGGGTCTAAATTTACTGATTGGGCATTAGTTTTGTCTGCATGTCTAGTACTGTGATGTCCTCCATTCTTTCATGGAGAACTTCAGATAATGCTAGTACAATAGGAAGGTTATGATAACTTTTGAAAATAGATATGATTACCCAAAGTCTCCTAACGTTTTTTTTAACCAATAGAAGGGTCCGAAATTGATTTTTTCAGAGTCCAAATAAAGCGGTGGCATGGTGCCCGGTTTTCGCTTTAGTACAGTGTAGAAGGTAACTGTAGTATCATTGGAGTCCAAGTAGATTATTTACATGGTTTGACGAATCTTGAAATATGTTGTGTCTGATTCTGTGATATTTTCCAAATTAATTGACTGATGGAAGGTTTTATTCGAGAGATCAGAAGGCTTTTAGTCTACTTCTGATGCCTCATTTTAGCATGTTTACAAATGCAGCATGACCTGCTATGCGCTTTTGTTTATGCGCTTCCATTTGCTTCTGCAGCCAAAATGCACTTTTGCTTGAGGAGAAGGAGCAGCGGGAGAAGGATATGAGGGTCCAGATCATCCTAGATGCTGAGGATTATATAAGAGAATTTTATGAGAAAAGAAAGCTGAATGTTGAAAGCAACAAGACCAACAACAGGGAGAGGGAGAAGGTAAGAAACTCGAAAGTGTCCTCCCATCGACCGGGCATTTCAATAGATTAGTTCCGAGCACGGCAATAATAATGACTTGTGCATGTCTTGCAGTTATTCCTAGCTAGTCAGGAGAAATTCCATAAAGAGGCAGATAAGCAGTATTGGAAGGCCATAGGAGAGCTGATCCCTCACGAGGTTCCAAACATTGAAAAGAGGCGAGGGAAGAAGGACCCGGAGAAAAAGCCAGGGATCACCGTTGTCCAGGGTCCGAAGCCTGGAAAGCCGACTGACCTCTCTAGGATGCGTCAAATACTCGTAAAACTGAAGCACAATCCACCGCCTCACATGATCCCACCTCCACCACCTCCCAAGGAAGCAAAAGACGGGAAGAATGCAAAAGACGGGAAGGACAAGGACAAGGAGAAAGAGAAGGATGGCGCACCAACTGCGAATGGGGCTCCTGGGGTGGCTGCAGCAGCACCTCCTGCTAAAGATGGTGTTAATGGCTCGTCTAGCCCGCCGAAAGAAGCTGCTCTCGCTGAGGAGCAACTCGAGCAAGCGAATGCTTGAGCGTGCTGTCACCCTCGCTTCTCTGAAGCCATGAAGTGCATTATGATTGCTCTTGTTCGTCATGATATCTTTTGATCGACTTATTTTTGTCTATTGAATATTTTTTCTTGAATGTTGTGATTCATTTTTCTCGAGTCTCAGGTATTCTTACTGCTTGGTGCTTTCGTCGTCACATGTTGCGCAGATGTAGTAGACATTCAAACCGGAGAAACCAGGATATGCGGTTCTGTAACCCGGGGATTGGTCGAATTTTACTCCATGTATTGATATATTTGTAGTTTCTCCTCCTCTTCGCCCGAGATCATCACGCAATACTTTATTCCATCCTGGAAGGGCGTGCCTCGGATCTTCATTTTCTCTAGTCTGGTAATAAAATCCTCCGTGTTATATCTGTGCTCTCTCTCCATCTTTGTTTCGGCTTAAGCTGTGCGGTCGCTGATACCATGTTCATTTAGAAGAAGAAAGCTGTGGTGGTGAGGCCAATTTGAGAGAGCCGATACGTGACGTGAATATCTCATTCCTCACCTGACCTTTCCTGTATAAAAAGCTCACACAAAACATGAACGATCGACAATTTCTACATTGGCCTTCTATTATCTGTATACCGCGAATCATCAAAGACAGACGTCACATACATTATGTGACGTGTGAGATTTAAGTATGGCCTTGTAAAGACTGTTAGCACACCCTAGAAAAGGTCCCGACACATCCCGAGTTCGTCAATTTACAATGGTGCCAATGCTGCGTCTGCTGCTCGAAGCGAGCCGGGACAGCTGCACCGATGCCCTCTTTTCAATCTTCATTCACAGGTGGTGTCGATGGAATTCGGCGAAAAGGAGAGAACCCATTTCCGGGAGCAATCCAACTCAAGCATAAACATTGTACGACATCTACAACCCCTTGGAGACAAAACTGATCTTTTAAAAGTCAAAACGGGGAAGGACTTCCCCATGTCCAAAACCTTATACTTGACATTGCCCACATCCAGATAATATCCTTGGCAATAGCAAATGCCATGTGTTGGATCGAAAGGAAGAAGAAGAAGAAGAAGAGCAAAACAAAGCATAAACAACAGCAATTAAGCAATGCAAAAGTAGAAACAATAGAGAGACAAGTTGAACCGCTAGAGAAGATAAAACTACAAATAACAGAGCTCAGCCGCAGGATCAGTTTCAATTCTCATGGAAATACATAAGGAAATTGCAGGAGCTGTACGCCGCTGGTTCACAGATGAGATCGATCCCAATGAGCGCACTTACTAAAAGATCTAAAAGTTATTCTGCCCATTACGATCATTCTCGGTCTTTCTTCTTATCTTTCTTCTTCTTCTTCTTCTTCTCCTCCGATTTATCCCCATCATCATCCCTACCATTACTGATACCATCCTCAACTTCTTTGCTCTTTTTCTTCTTCTTCTTCTTCTCTGATTTCTCTTTATCTGGAGAAACAGCTTCGACGGCCTTATCCTTGTGCCCCTTCTTTTCTTTCCGAGCCGTCTCCTCGTCCGAAGATGCATCACCATTCTCTTTGTCCTTCTTCTTCTTTTTCTTCTTCTCTTTCTTCTCGCCTTCCACTTCCACCGCATCATCCGTCACCTTCTTAATCTTCACTTTCTCTTCTCTCACGACTTCCTCGACTTCTTCCACCTTTGCCTTTTTAGCCGGAGCAATATTACCATCATCCACCTCTCCGTCCTCATCCTTACTCTTCCTTTTCTTCTCCTTCTTCTCCAAAACAGAACCCTCCCCAACGACGGAAATCTCCTTCTCCGGCTTTGCCGGTTCAGCTGCAGCAGCAAGACTGGCAACCATAGAATCTCCACCAGTTGGGAGAACTACATTCCTAAGCCATTCTTGAGGGGTCTTCTCATTCGGCTTCCCGTGCTTATCCAACTTCCCATCAGCAATCAGTTTCTTCTTCATAGACGCCCTCGGGCCGAGCCCCCACTTCCTTGGATAAGTATCCCGATCCATAACAACCCTCTTAATCTTTGACACCACGCCGTGATCACAAGTCGCCATCACGGCCGTGGTCATTTCAGCAATGCCCAACGCAATGGCCTCACCTTTGGTAGTCATCAGCACGACTTCCTCCCCGACCTCGATATCATTCTCGAACCTCAGCAACCCGGGAATCATCAGCTTCGCACCATAACAGATGGCATTCACTGCCGAATCCTTCACCACCAACCTCTTGTAGCTCGTCAGCAGAACCTCGAGCGGCATGATCACCCTCCTCAGATAGCTCTCATCCCTGTAGTTATCATACAACCACTGCCCGTCCATCACATCGTGCATCGTCACCATGTTATCCTTCTCACCGAGAATCCCCGACCGCACCCTCCTCAGCTCCTGCATATGCCCTCCAACACCCAGAATAAGCCCCAAATGCACGCACATGGTCCTCACATAAGTGCCCGCCTCGCAGGAAATCCAGAAGACGACCAAATGCCGGTCGACGTCGTACTCCAGCAGCTTACTCTCATAAATGGTCCTAATCCTAAGCTGCCTCTTCACGGCGGAGATCAAGGGCGGCCTCTGGAAGACCGCCCCGGTGAGGGTCTCGAGCGCCCGGGCCACCTTGGCGACCTCGGGGACCTTGGAGTGCAGCCTGGCGACGCAGACGTACTCCTTCCCGGCACCCTGCTGGGACTTGACAAGCCGGGTGGCCCGGTCGATGCACACGATCAGGTTGCCGGTGACCTTGGGGTCAAGGGTGCCGCTGTGGCCCGTCTTCTCGACCCGGAGGATGCGCTTGATCCACGCGACGACCTCGTGGGACGAGGGGTTCGCGGGCTTGTCGAGGTTGAGGATGCCGTACCTGATGTACTCGGCGAGGGGGCGCTTGAGCGGGGAGTAGCCGGAGGGGAGCGGGGTGTAGTGCCCCGTCCGGACGTTGAGCCGGTCGTAGTTCTTGAGCAGGATCGGCCACTGCGAGGTGTCGATGGATGGCGTGAACGACTGGGGCTTGATCATGTAGTCGCCGGCGGCAGCTGCATCTCCGCCGGCGTCCTTGCCGGGCGCCGCCGGGTGTTCGGGCTGCTGCTCGCCGCCGTCGTCCTTGGAGCGGTGCTTCTTCTTCTTCTTGTCGGAGCGAGAGATGTCGAGGTCGGACATGGCGAGACGGGTTTCGGGTCGCCGGAGCGACGGTGGGTTTTCTTGGTTAGGGTTTAAGAGTGGAGTGAAGGAAGGAGGTGGACGAGGGTTTCTGGACGGTGGGAAATGGAAGGCTTTATAAGGAGGTCTTCTTAGGGTTTAGGGGGGGAGGATGAGGACGAAGACGACGACGATGCAGAAAAATGGTGGGGGAGGTTTTGCAGTTGCACCAGATGGGCTTTCTCGAGAAAGCCCAGCCCAGGGCCCAGATCATTGATTGGTTGGGATTTGGATTCTCTCACACCCCCTTCCAAATCTTCAAGCAAGTAACGAGAGGTGATCATTGAGCGGGTCGGGAGCAGGGCGGTCGACAGCCGAGCCTAAGTTTGCCGCTTCTCGAGCCCACCTTGTCATCGAACGGGATCCGGGGTCGGACTTTTCTGGGTGAGACCCCGACTAGAGACTGTCATTAGGCAGGTGCATCCGTGCTTTAAGGTCAGATCTAGATTGTTGTTCAAGTTCGCCGTCTTGAAGTTTATGTACAGCTCTTCGGGCGGGGTCCGGGGTAGGTCCGGCTCAGTGCGGGCTTAGGCCTGGTTGGTGAGCCGCTGGGTCTGAACCTGCTCATTTCCCAAGCAAAGTCTAGTAAGCTAGGATATGCTACCTTGCTCGTGGCCAAGGGAGCAAGTTCGATAGATGGATAATCTTTCAACTTTCCTGACAACGCAATATTTGCCAATAATAATAATATCATGGAACATGATATGCACAAGCATGAAACTTGATAAGTAGCTTAAGACATAAGATTATTTGCTCAAGGGAAAATGCCGGAGGATCGAATTTGTACAACGCGCCTAAGCCATACAAGGCACGAAAACAAACCATGAAATTGATCACCTAACATCATGCGAACTCCATTGCCAACAACCAGACAATCTATATCTCTCTCCTTGTGAAAGTGCAAGCTTCTTTGATTAGCTACCAACAGGATGTGAACATCCGCCATGGGAGTTCCTATGAGAATCATTCCCTAAAAAGACCAGGATCCAATTCCTCCTTCTCAGTAAAGAGCTGCATGTTGGGTCAAAACTCATGTTTTGTCAAGAGCATTTTTCCATAAGTTTGATCATCATTTTTTGTCCCTTCAACTAAGATGGACCGCTAATAGAACGTCGATATTTACACCCTCTGCATGTGATCTCACATCATTCGAACGAATTAAGTTGTGTTCGACAAATGAATCTTGTTAACGAGTATCTTCAGAACTACTGATTAAGCATACTAAAATGATGAAAAATTCATCTTTTAAAGTACCGACTTCCTATCGCATTTCTCAGTGCATCAGAATCTATAAAATTTCTTTGATTAATTGATCTAAACGAAAATTTTTAATAAATTATTAACAGCCCAAAAACTTGCAGAAAAAAAGAGAATATAATTTCCCCCCCAATAATTTTCATAATTTGCCCCTTAATAATAATAATAATAATAACAATAATTTGATTTTCCCTTTTTACCGTTCTTTCCGGTTATGGTTTCCCTCTCAATCTTTCCGCCCCCAACATCAACCTCCTCCGCCCAAACAGGAGCCAAACGGATCGAAGTCCGCCGCGCACGGCGGTTGATTCCGCCGCGAGCGAGCGACTGCTCTCTCTCCCACCACCGCCGTCGCCTCCGCTCACCACCCAATGAGAACCTCAATCTCTCCGAACCGAAGCCAGCTCAATCACCTGCTAATGCCCCATTTCTTCTCACCATCGTCGTCGTCGTCGTCGTCCTCGCTCGTCCGTTCTCTATCACCCCCCTCTCATCGGAGAAACCGCACGTTCATCCACACCCATCACCCGAAATGGCTCCGCAGCGCGACCCACGTGGCGTTGCTGTCGGCCAGAGCCTCCGCCGCTTCCGGGTCGGCGAGCTATGGCGGGTGGGAAGACTTCGGGCCCTCCGACGGCGGCTCTGGCCGCCCCGGCGAGTCGACCCAGTTGCGGAAATTGTTGGTCTCTGTGGGAATCGATGACCAGGGGCACGTGTTCATGTTCGCCTTGGGGCTTGTCTGCGCGCTGGCCATTTCTAGAGTAAGGGTTTCTTCCATAGTCATGTTCCCCGCTTGCGTGTCAGTTTTCGTGGTCGGGTTCTCGCTCGGTTTGGTTCGCGGCGGAATTGTCGCGGAGGCTGGTGGGAGTAAGAGGCGGTCAAAAGAGGATGTGGTTAAGGTTTACGGCGAGAAGTGGCGGAAATTGGTGGATTTTTTGGATGAATTAGATGTTAGAGTTAACCATTTAATGAGTGATGTTAGGAATTCTATGGAGAGTAAAAGAGTTGGATTGAATGATTTGGAAAGTTATGTTCAAGAACTTCAGACGATCAGTTCATCGGCTTCAAATGTTAGAGATAACATGCGTGGCTCTTTAGCTAGTTCTGGGAACTCCAGCGGCTCATTATTTGAGAATGAGAAGTCAAATAAGAAAAGGAAAGACCATGGAGAATTCAGGTTTCTGTTGTTGGAATCCATGGGGGGCCTATTTAGGGGAAGTTTGGGTGGTCTAAAGCCTAACAAAATAAAGGATAGTATGAAAGAAGAGAACCTGGGGAGTGTGGTGAAGGATGATGCTATTGAAGGTGCTCCAAAAATGGCATCTGAAGTAAATCATGGTCATAGAAGTTCAGGTTCATACCAGGATGTGGTACATAGGCAAAAACTTTATCAGGGTGGAAGAAGAACAAGAGAGTTTATGGAAAATGGAAGTATGAGTTTGGATGAGGAGGGTGGGAGTACCAGAAATTATGTCAACAACATGAGGAGGTCTAATTACCACACAGACAGCTTTCATTCCTTAAATAGTCAATATGTGTACTCGAAGGGAAGACACAGCTATAAATCTCAATCACAGGAACCCCGTGATAACCAGCTTGATTTTGTGGATTTTGACATGAAGACAAAACATGTGGAAACTGAAGCTTCCGTTGTGGAAGACCAGTTGCTTCGGAAATCTGAGAGATATTATGCATCTCGCCGAAGCAGCGAAAGGAGGAAGGTGGAAACTTACCAATCTCAAGTGAGAAAAGAGACAATGAATTCCCAAGACGATCTCTTTTTTGTTGACCACCAGTCTGAACTTGAGGGAGATGTTAGTTCGATGTCCTCTCCCAAGTTATTAGATGACATGGAGTTTGATAGGTATCTAACAGAAGCAAATAACCTTCTGAAGCAAGCCAAGGAGTTGGTGAGGGGAAGACATGATGAAGAGCATGCAGAGGCCATCCTTTACGAGTCTGCGGGATTGCTCTCTAGAGCGATAGCCATGAAACCGATGAGCTTGTTGGCCGTGGGTCAGCTGGGTAACACCTATCTACTCCATGGAGAACTGAAGTTGAGAATTAGTCGTGATTTGAGAACTTTATTAACAAGAAGCAAGTCATACTTCGAGAAACGAGTAAGAATTGGAGGCAGTGGTGGCCACCATTTCTCCAGCAAAGATAAAATTGGGTCTGTCCTTGTTCAGGTGTGTGAAGAGTGTGAGGAACTTCTTGTGGAAGCTGGCAGAAAGTATAGGTTTGTATTGTCAATTGATGGGAATGATGCTAGAGCCTTATACAATTGGGGTCTTGCTCTATCCTTCCGTGCCCAGTTGATTGCAGACATAGGACCAGTAAGCATTTTCTGTGTACATACTTTATTGTTCTAACACACTATGGTTAGCATCTCATATGCATTTAAATGCCGAAATTTGTTATCTTCAAATTATGCCTCTTTGAATTTCAGGAAGCAGCTTTTGACGCAGACAAAGTGTTTATGGCTGCAATTGACAAATTTGATGCGATGATGTCTAAAGGAAATGTATATGCTCCAGATGGTAAATTCCTATCCCTTCTTGGCTCCTGAAAGTCTGGTATCTGACCATTCATGATGATTATAGGATATGACATTGTCTTCTTTGCCCCCACACTGAATGTTGAGATGGTAAATAGGTTGAAGAGGATAGACATAGATATTTGCACTAGTGGTATGTTCCTCATAAAGCTCGATGCATTATAAATTGTTGGAAATAGGGAGAAGCTGGTAATTCCGTTGAATGATTACTGAAGATGATACTTACTTAGAAGTCTACAGATAGAATCTTTTGAAATGTAATTACCGGTGCAAACAGTAAACATGTTTTCCATTTGAGAAATTATTCGGGTGAGAATCATTTCCTAGCTGATCCTCACGTGGTGCACATTTCTAGCATCTTTTACTAAGAATATTTGTATTATTCTGATGTAAATTCACAAATCCAAAAGTCTGTCACAGTTTTACATGTTATTTTTAGATGTATGTGAGACTATGCTGTCTATATATAAATTGGGAGGGGAGGTGGGAGGAGAGAGATGGAAATAGGAAAAGAATACTATATAGATGTTTGAGACTTTGTATATTATTATGGATGACATATTTTACGAGGTGAAAAACTGCAAATTGAGGGAGTGGAAAGATAAAGAGAATTTTATCTTGTGAGTGAAGGAAGATGGCATGATTCTAATCTCATCCATACTGGGCCCAACGTATGATGTTTCATTGTGGCCCGAATTTTCTTTTAGTTTTTCTTAATTTGAGTTATGCAGCCTTGCTGGGACGAAATTTTCATGATACTTTGGACATTTTGTTTTATTCCTTCAAGAAGATTTTTAGGGTGGAGGGTGGGTCAATCCAAGGCATCACTCCTATAATGTGCAGGCATATGACCTCGCTGGTCCGAGGGTCAGGCTATTCTATAGTTTTCTTTTCAAGTACCGAAAGTGTACTTATAGCCTCTTACATTCATATATAATTAGGGCAGCCCAGTGAACGGAGCTCCTGTGATACCTGGGGTCTGGGGAAAGGTCAGACCAATTTGGTCTAAGGTACGCAGCCTTAGCTTGCAATTTTTGCAAGAGGCTGTTTCCACGACTTGAACTTTGACCTCCAGGTCACATGGCGACAACCTTATCCTTTCACCAATTCGACCCTTCAGTCTCATACACATTTATGTACTGAAAATCGTATAATAGTAAAAGGTGAAGAAGGAGAAAGGACGTGTCCCTAATGATTGCATGTGGCACCACAAAATTCGGAAGCTATTCTGCTACTAGCACCACACCCATAAGCCACTGAGGGTTTTGCAGTAACTTGTGAATAAGATGATGCCAGAACAACAATCTATCTTCTGGAAATACTATTTGTCACCTCAATAGTAATAGATGGTTATACAGGACTGTGATTAGGTAATGAATTTGCATTTAAAGTGGTGCATGCTCTGCGTCTGTAATTGGGAAGTCTTAACACAAAAGCAAGGAAAAAAGAAGTTGTCTCTAACAAGGCACCAAACTTGTTGGATGGATTTTTGTGTACCGCATAAGAAACTTCTTTTAGTCATTTAAAGACAAGTCTACATATCTAGCCAATTATAGACAAGTAATGTATAGTGTATTACCTCTAATGATACGTAATGTTACTTGATAGATTGCTAATCTGATGGGATTAGGTCATACCAGGAATCTGCAAGGAAAAAAAAGGAATAGGAACTAAGAAAAAAAGGAAAAAAAACAAAGTTTTTCTACTTGTTTCTGGGGAATGCTTAAAGTCTAACCAGCTTGAGACATGGCACATTGAAGATTTCTTCTTTTGTGTAGAGCTTGAATATAAAACTAGGTGGATGATGGTAAACTCTTGGCAGTTCACACTGTATAAATGCTGATATCCTATTTGAACTTGCAGCTTTGTTCAGATGGGGCATGGTATTGCAACAAAGATCTCGCTTACGCCTGAGAAACAGTTCGGACAAAGTGAAGTTGCTTGAGCAGGCAAAGAGACTATATGAAGATGCACTCAATATGGACTCTGACAATTCTCGTGTAAGGGAGGCCTTATCCTCATGCATACTTGAGCTGGACTATAAGCGCCCTATGGAGCATTAACAGCAGAAAGTCACAGGAAACATTATGCTTTCATTATCTATGCCCCATGTGTTGGGCCTGAAATTCTCTCCCCAGTAATTATCTGAAAACCGTGCTTTAGGCGGGGCACTCTTTTATGTACTGCATATCAGTGTAAGTAGGTTAATAAATGAGGAAATAAGATGCAGGGCAATTGAAGCAAAGCCAAATAATCACAATAAAGTGAAACTGTTTCTTTTTTATGCTCGACCCATTTGGTGTCTGAAGAGTATATCGGTAATGAAAACCGTTTGGCCGACTCTGGATTTATCTGAGCGCGTGGCAGGGGTCAGTTGAATCTTGAAGTTTCACTTCCAATCTTTCACATGGCTATTCTGGTTGTCCATTGTTAGCAAGCAAATTGCACGTCTCCTGTTAACCATAATACTTTTGGCTTAGTGATTTGTGTAACTCGTCTTTTTTGTGAACTGTAGCACCATGGCAGACATTAAAAATGCTATATATTTTAGTTTTTTTTTCTCTGTAATGTGGCTATTGTACATTACATTACAGAGAAATTCATATGCACTGAATCACATGTCTGCCTCATATCTGCTGCACTTGAGCCAAAACCTAACATGCATATTTCTCCAAGATATCCAGTCTCCATATGTGGATGAAATCCGCTTTCCCATCAGTTTACAATGATAGATTCTGATGGGAAACTTTTGATGCTGGTGGCGACGGAATGATTTTGTCGAGTTGAAAACGGACGGGTAAGAGTTTTGGCAAGAAGACCCTTTGTTGAGTTGTGAGTAAATTTAAAACTCAACTAAAGAACCTAATTATTAGTCATAGAGTTAGATGTCAAGACGACGAGGGTTTCTTGACATGTACATCTTAGAGAAGCAATGTCAGCAACTCTTAGGACCGGTCACTGGCGGTAAAGGGAGATTGCAGCTGTGGCAATGGAGATGGAAAGCTATAGTACTAGCGGAGTCGAAGTCGTGGTGGTGGAATAGTTGGTGATGGTTGCGAAACCGCGAGGTGGTGTCTCATGGTGATTGTGAAAAAGGCGGAGTCAAAGCCGTGGCGGTGGTTGCGTCTAGCTGGTAGTACTCTATCTACAGAAATTTTGTTGACACGAGGTCTGGAGCACTATTTGAGAGCTAAAGTCGATTCTAAAGGAAAAACTCTCAATTCAAGAAAAGTTTAGCTGCAATTGGATTAAGTTTTTTATTTTGTGTAGTGTACAGCTTTCAATTTATCTAATTTACTTATAATTATATATTTTGATTTTATAAGAACTTCACAAAAATTTGAAGCACAAATTTAGGGCCATAATTCTGAGAAAGTTTGACTCTTAACTAGAATCAAACAAGCCCAACTCAATCTTCATTACTGAAACCGAAGGAACCATCACTATACTCGCGAGATTTTTAGAGGGTTAATCTCCATTTGTTGTTTGCAAATCATTATATATGTCTCATGAGAAAATTACATATTGCATATTATCTAGCTTATATCGATGGTTAACGAGATAATCATGATGTTCGAGAGTAGCTATTAGCGAGATCCGATCAACGGCAAGTTTGTTGTGTTTGACACGCGATATTAGTAGGAGCCAAATTCTTTCTATTTGAGCAAGAAATCCAAGTGTATAAGAGTGAAATTAGCTTCATGAACTTTGCCACAAGTAGAGATCTCCATGTTCCAGGAGGAGGTGGAGTCACATATCTTTCTTCATCCAATTCTTGAATATTCTGTCATTTGCCCAAATACTTATTGGTCCAGTGGGTCATTACTATTAGGATAGTATAATGAATGGTGTAGGCCCAAGGCGCTGGTTTTAATTAATTCGTTAGATATTATTGTAGTAGCTTCTATTCCCCCAAAAAAGCAAGATCTATTTTTAAAATAGAACATATATTATAAGCAGCATTGAGGCCCCAGGACCAAGAAAGAGGGTAGTACTAAGAGGATTCTCCTTTGGGTATTATTTACAACATATTATTTCTATACTCAAATTCGCAACTATTGAACTATAGGCATCTTTATAATATATACATATATATATTAATGTGTTTGTTTTTTAAAAAATATTTAAAGCGAGAAAGGTGTTAGGTCTTGAAAAATGATGTGGGTTTCTTACTTGTAAGACAATGAGAGAAACATCATCCTATATTTTTGTTCTTTTATTGTTTTTTGGTACATATATTATATTATTAGTAGTTGGGTTGAAAGATAAGTTAGATAGAAACAATACAATGTTCTATTGAGGTGGATGACACCTGTCAACATTTCTCCACCAGCCCCAACCAATATTATTCTCTACTAATTTCTGTGTGAGACCCACTGGAGATGCCTTTCTTCTCATTCACCCTTCATTTTATGTTAATTGAAGAAAATAAATTTGTCCTCATTTTAACATCACTCGCAACATTTGTCGTAAAGCAAAAGACGCAAGGTAAACATTAACCCAAGTAGGCATCGCAGGGTCCGAAACCCTTCAAACCAAACCCATTTAGATTAAGGTCTTTGCATTCCTCCAGAGGCTTTCCCCAAAGGCCAAAGTAAACGCACCCAAATCAACTCAAAGTCACTCCTCGTTCAACTAGATCTGAGAAAGCCCAGAGATAGAGAGAGATTACTGATCGAGTGATTGAAAGATGTTCCTGACCAATTTGCGGCGTCCAATTTCAGGTTTCCAGGTATCTCAACATCAAAGAGCCACCACAGGCATGGCATCAAGTCCTATTTCAAGTATTCTGCAAGGACTGACGTTTTTAATGGCCGAAAGCAGTACCCCATTATGATAAGTTGCCATGTAAAGTTGACTAGGATAAACGAGGCAACGACTATTCAGTAGATTCTCTTCTAATTTCAGTTCATTTCAAGTTTCATCAAGGGCTGTTCTGATCATCAATCCCCAGATAAAAAAGATCAAGATACATAAGCATGTGCAGCTAGCCGACTCCCCTGGCAGATGGGAACACAAAAGAACCCACTCGAAGCATTAAGTTGAAGAGAGATCCTTTCATGGTGCCGCCGTTACTTCAGCCATTTCCTGTTCCACCGTGCTAGGCACGACAGGGTGGTAGTTGTAGTGAAGTTCCCCGACATCATCACCAGATAGCTTCTTCCATCCAGTTGGTCCCACATGATAGACTGAATGGGAGAAAACAAAAAGGGCTTATGTTATCCATTCCTATCGAACCAAATAAGCACCACAGGAGAGCATGGACAAATATTAAGGAAAATTCCCAGATGGGGGTGCGATTTGGGCATGAGAGAGAGAGAGAGACAGAGAGAGAGAGAGAGTACCGCTTGCAACTCCACCACTGGCTCCATCACGAAAAGTTGCATGGTAAATGGCTCTTCTAGCCAATTCTGCAGCTTCTTCAACTGACATGTCATAATGATAGCTAGCAAATGCGAGGGCAGAAAAATCATCAGATTGATCATGGTAGGAACAAGGAAACCAGGATAATACTAGAGGAAATTTTTTAAAATAAATAATAAAAAAATTTGAAGAAACTTCAGACTTCGACTGGGTTGGTGAAATTACAAATAAAAGCTAATGCCACTATGGGAAAGCTACTCAATCATCGGGATACATGCTAACAAAAAGCTTAAGTGCATGTAGGTTGAACCATCCCATGGCAAGAGTATCCATATTGCATATTTGCATCGTCAGGAATGACCTCTGCTGGTGTAGACCTCCAAATATATCTCAGTTTGAAGGTAAACTATTTGCGCATATTCGTATTCCAACAATATCCTAAAAAATGACCAATTGCATGTTTTATACTCATGATCCAAACTTTGACCACCATTGATAGTCAAAGGACTTCTCCACTCCCCATAGAACAAAAACCGATTTCGTTTCTTAGTGTACGTAGTAAATGCAGATGCAACGAAAAAACAAGTTGTATGACTAGCACAAAAAGAAGACGGAGAAGAAAGTTTGTTCTTATTCTTGCTCTTTCATTCGGGTGGGTAGACAGAGCTTCAACACAGTATTCAACCCCCACACACTTCCCACTAGCATTTGGCTCTCTCTGTATAATTTAAATGGATTAATATCTGTTCTTACTGCCGATAATTTGGTGAATATGCTGCCTCCTCTGCATATATAAGGAATACAATAACAAGAAGGATTTCTAAGTAAGAAATGCATCCAGCAGAAGTTTGCGCATC
Source organism: Syzygium grande (assembly GCA_024733475.1). Classification (NCBI taxonomy): domain Eukaryota; kingdom Viridiplantae; phylum Streptophyta; class Magnoliopsida; order Myrtales; family Myrtaceae; genus Syzygium; species Syzygium grande. The sequence goes on from JAMXDD010000001.1 coordinate 9,149,276, forward strand.
CATTTTTTGGAAAGCAAATTAGTCCAACATAATTGACAACCTAGAGAATAAAACTACTAAGAAATAACATACCCGCTATCCAAAACCCCATATGCATATGGTGACCCAGATCCAACTGAGAACCGAGTCCCTTTCAATCTTCCTCCCTCACTGTCCACATAATATAGACTTGGGCCCTGCAATGAGTAGAAACAAGATATTGAAAGATACAAACAAATAGCCTATATATTTTTGTGGATTGACATGCCGATACCGTCTCATCCCAGCCAGCGATCATCGTCCCAACCGATAGACCCATTCCACGATATGAATAGAGAATGTTTGCAAGGAGCTTTGAAGCCCCTGTCACTGAGATCCTCCGTTTGTTTGCCAATTCATGAAGCCGGCACTATCCAGACAAAGCACATTTTCAACAACACATCATAATGTTAAAAGCATGTAAAGTTCAGCATCATGAAGCTTAGTCACTGGGGAGATGGATTATAATATACATATTTCTTTACAAACTATAGTAATTCTCTTCCACAACAGTTGTTCATATTAACTGAGACAGGACATAGAGAAACCACAAACTTATGCATGCAATTCATCGACTAATTCCACCCACAGAAAGAAGTATTGTTTAACACAAGTTGTGGTGTCTAGAACATATAGTACAAGCAAACCTACAACTTATAATTCCCCATTTCTCAGAACAAAACATGCAACGTTCCAAAAGAAAGAAGTATCTCAGTATGCGTGATGATTACCAATCCAGGGTTTCTAAGAAAGAAAGGAAGCTACTTTTTCCCTTTTATTCACGGTTTTCTTTAGTCAAGTCTATCAGTAAAAAAGATTCCTATTGTTCTAATTTTTTTACTCATAAGCTTGCTATACAACCTGAGAATCTTAACAATGACGATGACAAGAAGGAGAAAATATCATGCTCAACATGCTTAATGTAAAACAAGTGAGCAGATTTCCAAATGCTGAAGCAGCAACTCAATAGGGGAATGTCAAAGTATTTCCTAGTTCACTATCTGCAATTCAAGTGTCACTAAGTTCCTTTCATAAGGTATCACTATCATTTAAAAAATACGAAGAAGAATTTCCTGTCGAGGAGAAAAGTGATTACCTTAATGCCTAGATTTCGGTGCCAAAATTGGCAGTCAGCAGCTCCTCCAGCCATTGTTCCTAGCATGTATGGATTTATTTCAATTATCTTCTTCACTGACTGAGATGCTGCAAATAACAGAAATGAAAAGCTGATTTTAATAATGTTAACCACAGCAAACTTCATCGGGGCATGCACCACTGAACATTGATCAAGATGACCATATACAGTGCATTACCTGACCCCAAGGCGGGCAACGTGTACTACAGAATATAAAGGAATGCGAGCTTGTGAATCTATTTGTAGGTAATATGGGCATCTCTCTCTCCACGTTAACTAGCCATAACACACATCCTGAAGAAATAACTAAATCAACAAAAAACGAACTCACAGATATAGCCTCCCATGCTAGCTCGAGAATCAGCAGCAACCATAACGCCCTCTTTAAAAATAAAAGCAAGGGTGGTTGTTCCCTTAGCTGGCTTCACCATCTGGACAGCTTCTTTTTGAAAGCCGTCGAACTGAAAATACAAACACGAATGTAAAAACCCGTCATCCGACTGATCAACTCGGCGCATACGTCCAAGCAAAAAAGAACAGCTTCTCGAAACTCACATCAGAGACACCAGGAATTTCAAAAGACGGGGAAGCCGAAAACCCCTCAGCTAGCTCTTTGTTCACCCTGAAAAACGGCATGGTGGACTCAAGGCCGCTGGTATCAAGCTTCATGGCTAAAAATCTGTAAGAAAAACATGGGCAACTAAATAACCAAAGACAAGAACATCCACATGCAAACTGAGCTACCCGACAATGACACCAAAAACACAGTGTTTCTCAGAGAGCTCCCACAAACTCCAAATAGATCGAAAGCCACCCTTGCCAACAAAATCATCCGATTTAAGCTATTTCCGGGCGAGCTCGATTGTCATATCACCGAAGCAACAAAAACTATTCCGCAAGAAAAAGTCCAATTTCTCTCATTCGACATACTGTGAAACACTTGGGCCAAGATAGGGTTGTAAACGGTTCGATTTTCCTGAAAAACCGAACCGAACCTTGCTCGAACCGAAAAAACCGGCTTGGTTCGGTTCGGTTTGGCTCAGTTTTCGGTTTCTTCTTCTGTTATGTTCTCTCTCTCTCTCTCTTTTTTTGTTGCTTTTTATTCATATAAAAACTGAATTCCCCCCGAGCACAACAGTCGCAGAATTAAGTCCCCGAAAGTCCAAGAATCTTGGGCGTCGAACCCACAAACCCGCTAATCCTACGTCTTCCTTCCACAAATTGAGCACAAACACAGCAGCAGCAGCGAACGGTCGCAGGAATTCCCGGGAATCACGGCAACGGGAGAGATTTCTTCGCGAGAAAGCAAAGCCCCCCAAAAGCTCAAAACTTGACCGCCCAGAAAATGGACCCCAAAAGAACTCGTAACCCAGGTAGAGCACGAAACAAAAGAGACGAAGAACCCAAAGCGCATCCCACCGACCCACAAAAAGCTGAAGCCGCCCGAGAAAAAAAAAAAAGCAAGCAATCGATAGCCACGGAAAAGCTCAAAGGGAAACGCCGGCACATCAACGACGGCGCAACCCACGGACCCGACACGCCGGAAACCGGAGACCGGTCACGGAGCAAGGGGTCGAGAGAGACGAACCTGATGTCAGACGGCTACTTCCGACGGACGAACGATGGATCGATGGATCGATGATGGGTCGGGGGAGCTCCTCAGATGCTTAGACAAGGGCTTTCTCTGGTTTATGAGAAGGGATAAAGACACGCACGGTATTTTAACTTTGGGTTTAATATGCAATTTAGTTCTGAACATTTAATTTATTCAATATAATTTATAAATTTTAGCTTAATATTTAATATAATTTATAAATTTTTAATTTATTTAATGTGATCATTAAATTTTTAGTATATATTTAATTTAATCTCTAAATTATATGAAACTTGAATTAATGCAAGAATTATATTGAACATTTTTATAAAGTTTAGAGATTATATTGAACATGTACCAAAAGTTCTGGGATCATATTAAACAAATTGAAAGTTCTTGGGGGGAACTATATCAACAAAATTGGGTTAAAGTTTAGGTCTGACATCATGTTCCACGAAACCGCAACGATTATGTTAAATCAAAGTTCATGGACCGTTTGTATCATTTTCCTTTTTGAGAATGATAAAGATTTTAACTTTAGCCAAACCGAATCGAAATTTTCCCGCGATTCAAATTGAAACTTGGTTCTTCTTTCGGTTTCGATTCGTGTGTTTGTTCGGTTTTGACACCCTATTAAATATCTAGATTAACAAGGTGAAGCGGAAATATAAAAAAAATGATTGATTTCGTGAAAAATCAATAATTTAAAGTAATTTTGATTTTAGTGGTTTATATGACCAAGATAAATTAAGTCACTCGAAAATATTTTCATGTTCGCAAAACCTTCTTGGGGGCATAAATTATCATTAACGGCAAAAATATTTGTCCATCGCCTCATTTTTCTCAACAGTAAAAAACCATTCAAAAGCGGACGATTTATTGATGTTTCCACGAAACGAGCGGGACTTTTCTCGATGCATGACGAGAGAGAATTCTTCTATGTTCCACGAAACCTGCAAGGATGATGACGTGACGCGATTCATGGTTTAACTGAACCATATGCCCCGAAGTCGGACGAGTCTCCCTCGACGAAGGGCCACCTAAGTCGATCGTGTTAATAAATGAGGGACTGGACGGGCCACGAGCGATTTTGGCTCGTGTCAAAACTCGAGACCGGTCCATTGACTTGGGCCATGGCTATTCTGGTTGTCCATTGTTAGCAAGCAAATTGGTCTCCTTTAACCAGAATGCTTTTGGCTTAGCGATCTGTGTAACTGGGATATGGACCCCGTAGAGACCCGTTATTCTATCCGCTAGGCCCGGTCCAGTTAAGGTTATGGTTCAAAAAAAAAATTGTAAATAAGTGGAGAAACTTTTTTTCCCTAAATTTGATTACAATGTACATTTTGATTGCATTTTTACATGAATAATTCATCATTTTATAATTTCATAATTCATTATTTTTTATTTCGTAATTTGTTTTTTAAATTTTTATCGAGTAAGAAATTCTTTGGCCCAACCGGATCGATTTCAATTTTGATTTAGGGTTTTCGGTCCTAGTTGTTTTTTTAATTTATATTTTGTACTTGAGTTCATCAAAAAAAAAAAGAGAAAAAAAGCAAAAAAAAAAAAAAAGAAAAAAAAGAAGCAAAGGAAAAAAAAATTCAAGATACTTGCTCGCTTTTTATCATTGATAGTTGGACCGAATAGAAAAAAATATTTCGAAGGGCGTAAATTGAAGTTGAATTGAATAATCGCCTTTCGGTATATTGTTGAATTTGATCTTGTTTGGTGGTTTATCAAATTATTGCTCCGGCTACGTTCCAAACCACGGGCAATGTAAAAGTGCCGCCTTCTCAAACCCCTTTCCGCCTTGGAGTTTGCTCGTCGAGCGAATCGCCTCTTGCGCAAATTATTGCTCCGGCTACGTTCGATAAATCCCCAAAATCAGTTCCACGGGCGCCTTTTTGGCCTTCTCACATTAGAATGGGTAGCATTTTTAATATACATATATAAACTTTGGCATGTAAAATTTTTTTGTGTTATCTCCTCGTAGCTCTTGAAAATTTAGTACATCTTTCTTTTAGCATTCGATATTTCACGGTTCGAACTTTTACGGCGGAGTAACAACTTTCGTAGACGTTCCACGGCGATGGATCGAAAATTTAGGTGGAAGGCAAGGCCATAGTTTTTCAAAAATAACAATTGAGGCATCAGGCGATCCTAGGTCGGTCGGTGAAGTCAGTTTTTTTCGTGTGACTTTTTTATAGGATAATTTGTAAATCGGGGGTAACAAGTCAGATGAAAATGTAGGTGGTTCCGAAATTAAGCGACTCATGAATTGAAATACAGGGTACGCAAAGCAAAGCGACCGATCGCATAGAGGTCAAATTGATTTACCACATTGATCATGTGACCGATGCATAAAAACTCTTTTCTCCCTACCAATCATTTCGAGCATTTACGTACTTACATACGAGAGTCCATCGTAGATTCGAAATTGAGAATGCGCATAATTTCGGACACATAAGGGACGATACGGCATTAACTAGAAATCTAATGTGTATTTTTTTTTTATATCTCCAACACATAATGAACAATTGAATGGATGATGGTAAACTCTTGGCAGTTCACACTGTATGAATGCTGATATCCTATTTGAACTCGCAGCTTTGTTCAGATGGGGTGTGGTATTGCAACAAAGATCTCGCTTACGCCTGAGAAACGGTTCGGAGAAAGTGAAGTTGCTTGAGCAGGCAAAGAGAGACTATATGAAGATGCACTCGATATGGACTCTTGACAATTCTCGTGTAAAGGGAGGCCTTATCCTCATGCATACTCGAGCTGGACTATAAGCGCCCTATGGAGCATTCACAGCAGAAAGTCACAGGAAACATTATGCTTTTCATCATCTATGCCCTATGTGTTGGGCCTGAAATTTTCTCTCCCCAATAATTATCTGAAAACCGTGCTTTAGGCGGGGCACTCTTTTATGTGCTGCGTAACTCTGTGAGTAGGTTAATAAATGAGGAAATAAGATGTAGGGCAATTGAAGCAAAGCCAAATAATCACAATAAAGTGACACTGTTTCTGTTTTATGCTCGACCCAATTGGTGTCTGAAGGAGTATATCGGTAATGAAAACAGTTTGGCTGACTCTGGATTTGTCTGAGCGTGTGGCAGGAGTCGGTTGAATCTTGAAGTTTCGCTTCCAATCTTTCATGGCTATTCTGGTTGTCCATTGTTAGCAAGCAAATTGCACGTCTCCAGTTAACCAGAATGCTTTTGGCTTAGTGATCTGTGTAACTCGTTTTTTTTGTGAACTGTCGTACCATGATAGACATTAAAAATGCTATATAGGTTAGTTTATTTCCTCTGTAATGTGGCTTTTGTACATTACATTACAGAGAAATTCATATGCACTGAATCACATGTCTGCCTCATTTCTGCTGCACCTGAGCCAAAACCTAGCGTGCATATTTCCCCAAGATATCCAGTCTCCATATAGTGGATGAAAGCCGCTCTTCCATCAGTTCACAATGATAGATTTTGATGGGAAACTGTTGATGCTGGTGGCGACGGAATGATTTTGTCGAGATGAAAACAGACTGGTACGAGGTGTGGCAAGAAGACCCTTTGTTGAGTTGTGAGTAAACTTGAGAGTGAACTGGAGAACCTAATTATTTGTCACAGATTTTGAGATGTCAAGAAGACGGGAGTTTCTTGACATGTACATCTTAGAGAAGCAATGTCAGCCACTCTTAGGACCGGTGGCAAGGGGGATTGCAGCTGTGGCAATGGAGATGGAAGGCTATAGTACTAGCGGAGTCGAAGTCGTGGTGGTGGAATAGTTGGTGCTGGTTGTGAAACCGCGAGGTGGTGTCTCATGGTGATAGTGAAAAGGTGGAGTCGAGCCGCAGCAGCTGCGGCGGCGGCTGCGCGGAGCTGGTGGTACTTATCTGCAGAAATCTTGTTGACAAAAGGTTTGGAGCACTATTTGAGAGCTAAAGTTTATTCTAGAGGAAGAACTCTCATTTTGAGGGAAGTTTAGCACAGGTTGAGTTAAACTATTGATTTTGGGAAGTGTGGAGCTCCTCAAATATCTAATTACTTATATGTATATTTTGATTCTATAAGAACTTCACAAAATCTGAAGCACAATTTTAGGGTCAGAGTTCATTCTAGAGGATGAATATCCAATTTTGAGAAAGTTTGACTTTAACTGGAATCAAAATAAGCTCAGCTCAATTTTCATTACTGAAACCAAAGGAACTATTACTCTATACTCACGCGATGTTTTATAGGCTTAATCTCCATTTGTCATTTGCAATTCATTATACGTGTCTCACAAGGAAATTATTATCTAGCTTATATCGATGGTTATCGAGATAATCACGTCCAAGAATAGCTACTAGCGAGATCCGATCGACGGCAAGTTTGTTTTGTATAACAATCGACATTAGTAGGAGTCAAATCATTTCTATTTGAGCAAGAAATCCAAGCGTATAAGGGTGAAATTAGCTTCATGAATTTTAGCACAACTAGAGATCTCCATGTTCCAGGAGGAGGTGGCGTCACATATCTTTCTTTATCCAATTCTTGAATATTCTATCATTTGCCCAAATACCGATTGGTCCAGTGGGTAATTACTATTAGGATAATATAATGAATGGTGCAAGGCCCAAGGTGCTGGTTTTAATTAATTTGTAAGATATTATTTTAGTAGCTTCTATTCCCCAGAAAACGTAAGATCTATTTTTCAAATAGAACATATATATTATTAGCTGTATTGAGGCCCCACGACCGAGAAAGAGAGTACTATGAGGGTACTACTTTGGGAATTATTTACAACATATTATTTCTTTACTCAAATTCGCAACTATTGAACTATAGGCATCTTTATATAATATATATTGATGTGCTTATTTTTTAAAAATTATTTAAAGTGAGAAAGGTGTTGGGTCTTGAAAAGTGATCTGGGTTCCTTACTTGTAACACAATGAGAGAAACATCATCCTATATTTTTGTTCTTTTATTGTTTTTTGGTACATATATTATATTATTAGTAGTTGGGTTGAAAGGTAAGTTAGATAGAAACAATACAATGTTCTATTGAGGTGGATAACACCTGTCAAACATTTCTCCACCGGCCCCAACCAATATTACTCTCTACTAATTTCTCTGTGTGAGACCCACTGAAGATCCCTTTCTTCTCATTCACCCTTCATTTTATTTTAATTGAAGAAAATAAATCTGTCCTCATTTTATGTCCAAATTTATCTAAATTTCTCTAATGGGTCTACATATCATTTCTTGTGCTGGTCAATTAGATGTCTTTTTAGTAACTTACACAAGGCAGTCACCTGCTTCTTCCACTGAAGTAAAGTCTCCAGGACCTTAGTATTTGACATATGATGCTTGGAAGATCTCACAAAAAATCTTCATTTTTTTTTTTCCGCGGGACACTGATACGCCGAACTTTTTTTTCCTCTCACAAACACCCCCAAACTTATCCAGTGACTCAAAAGTGCTTTCCATCACAATCCTATGCGTAATGGTTGTTAAAAGATCGATATGCTAGCATGGGTGGATGACATCATGTTCGATTTTTAACGGTCATTATGGATGGAAGTTTAACATAATGCACTTTTGAATCATCGATACAAGTTTTGAGTATTGGCGAGACAAAAAAAAGTTTGCGGTACTAAAAATCATCAAATTTTCATTTGATTGAGCTTTTGATTATCTATGCTTGGAGGAAGTATAGTTGGCATTTAATTCAACAAGAATACAGTCACTTCTTTTATGTGGTCAATGTTTCGTGCGTTTCGCAGAAAATGAGTGATTTGTAAAACATTTTCCTAAAATGATTGTTTGCATGACTTACGAAAATGAATAAACAAAAAATATTTTTATGGTCAACGAAAATATTTAGACATAAATTATTGTCCATAATGAAAAAAATTTCAATGATTAATAATTTCAAGCGATATAAATGATCATTTTAAAAAGATATTTTTCAAATAATTTATTTTCTAAGAAATAAATGCCCCTAAGTATATCCAATAAAAAGAACCACCAAGTCAACAAATTAACTTTGCCCAAAGAAAAAAGAAAGAGTTGCTCTTGCCGAATTCGCCTCTGACCATCATGAGCCATGACATCATAGTAGTATACTATCTTTTTGATGGGTATAGATTATAATATGCTACTATAATATCAATATCAAACCATTCGACGCACCTAATGCATTGGACACATAAAGAAAGTCCAATCATTTTATTGTTATAAGAAATTAAATCATTTGTCTAAAAAAAAATAGCGATTTCATCTAATGTCTTTTGCATTTTATTTTGACCAAAAGAAATTGTACATAAATCAACCACACAAAATCTATAACGTACCCGGTTAACGTTAAAGTTTTTGATCCATTTATGACATCATATAATCATAGCATCTTTTGATGGCTACAATATATTGTTTCTCTAAAGTAATATCGGTTGTTGCGAACGTATTGCACGTATCTTTTTGGAACTTCACTCCGTTTCCTTGTTGAAATAATCCTGGGGACAATCTTTCATACACAGACGGTGTACGAATTCATCCACAAGCGGATCTGCCTAACCAAAACTTTCCAAGTTCTTCTTGTTAACGTCGGTTTATCTTGTAATAATTTACAAAATTTTGATTAAAAAAACTGATTATCTCTTTGCTAATAGCAAGAGGTACAATGAACTTCTCTAACCACAATCTTCCTCCCGTATTTCTTCTTAATTGGTTTTTTCGTTACTCAATCGAGTAGCAACTTTCCATAGTGGACTGTCTTTGAATATTTTTTCTTTGTGGCTTCTCAACGTTGATTTTCGACCGAGGGAAGTGGCAGACCAGTCGAATCGCGATGTAATTTGTGATCTGCCCATGTAATCTTTTAGCCAAACCAAATCAAATGAATTAGGAGAGAGTTTATCTGCGGTATCACCTCGAATCCTGTTTCTTCCTCTTCTCGTACATCCTATACCCCTGCCGTTGACCACCAAGGTTTTGTCTCAAGCCATTAGAAGTTTGAATTTGATGTGGATGTAGAAGGGGAGACGAATGATTTGTTGGATTTCATCAGTACAATATTGTTGGTTCCGTAGGAAGATGTTCATTTTGGAAATTGAAGTTGTACTTGTTGGATTGGTTTCGAAGGACAAGGTAAGTAATTCGATGGACATGTTGTCGACAACAAAACGAACTTAAAAAGCGCTGTTGAGTAGGCCCGCTTATGGATGAATTCGTATGTATGTCGTCGGCGTGTGGAAGAGTTTCCCGCAATTCAAATTGTTGGATCCTATAAGCGGGAATGGCTTTACAAACTTCCTAGGCTTTTTGGTCTCTTTTCCTATTTGAGTTTTTATATCCTTTTATTTCATTATATGATGAGAAGAGCTATTTTATTCTTTATTTTTTTCTTTTCATTTCCATAAGCACCTTTTCCAAACTCCTTTTCTTGAATTTAAAAAAAAAAAATTGAGGAAAAGCCTATAATTAAGGAATCTTAAAGACAGACCATTTGACTAACTTTTCTCTTCCATTGGCTACCCCTCAGTTTGCTAATCTAGTCTTTCACATTACTTTGAAGAAGCGTCTTGATAGGAACAGCTGTATCTGAAAGAAAACAAATAAGAGCATATATGATATAATTTTTGCCCAACAACCATGGATCTGAAAATGGGCGCCGCAGCTTTTTATATACACCTTAGCAACTACGACGACAGCGTGCGCTAATTTCGAGAAAATCGCTTCGTCCAATTTTGAGGTGTTGCGATTGTAAAATGAGTATTGATAAATATACATATTAAAGCACTTCTGAACATAAATTACATCGTAGTATAGCTACAACACAGTCACGAGTACGCCAAATAGATACTGAACCTGTAAAGAGCCTATACGAGTGCCGTGATTTTAGTTTAAAATTTAAAACACATTTACTCCTTCGTATGCTTTCAGAGATGATGACTGGAAGCCATTTAATCGCCTTCCGATATCTTTTCCTTAATTACTATACGGATAATAAGTATTTACACCGGGCGATGGTGATACGGAGATTCATGGGAGCGATACCGATCTAGCTTTGATCTGACATATCATCATGGACCACAAAAGAAAACGACAAACGTCAATTCCATATAAACATCTCTGTACCTTGCACCCCCGCCAAACGTGGCAGTACTTTGCAGATTTTGACCTTCCACTATAAAAGAAAAGAGAGTTAAATGGTAACGATCATTGAGTTGGTGCGTCAAGGGAAAGCCAACCTAGATTAACAAAGAAATCAGGAAGAGAAAAGATAAAATAGGAAAGACGGCAGGTGGATGAAAACAATGGAGGAAAGCGGATAAGAGCTTCACGGGTTCCTCCCTCCCGTCCCCTCCAACCTCCCCTGCCTTCTCCTTTAGCTTTTCCTCCATTTTTCTATTGCCATATCCATATATTTATGGTCTCCTCGGTTTGACATTTCAAGAGCTTTGATTTGTTTTTCGTTTTTTCCCTTCGGTTTTGTCTGGTAATGCTGTGGCGCACACCACGGCAGCGGCTTGTTACTCTTGGCTACGTGTCTCTCTCGCACTCTGCACTTGCACATTCTCCAGAGCCAGCTAGAAGCAACGCGAAGACCTGACATTTCCATTCAACGGGGGGCGCTTTTTCTCTCGAACCCAGACAAGTACAGAGAAAGCAGAGGAGGGCGTTTCTGACGTTCCAGAATTCACCTGATTTTGGTGATGGTCGTTTCGAGATTCCTCGTTTATTAAAAGGGTCTTTGTTGTCTTGAATTCCTTTGAGAGAGAGAGAGAGAGAGAGAGAGAGAGAGAGAGGGTTTTTGGAGATGTACACGGGCTCGATGAGGAAGTCGTTCAAGGACTCTTTGAAGGGGCTCGAGGCAGACATTCAGCATGCGAATACCCTGTAAGTTCTTGCTAAAAATTCTCTTGTATTTCTAATGAATTTGAAATTTCTGCAGTTTTTATGGCGAAATATCTTTTTTGCGTTGTTGTGTTTGATGGTCAGTGAGCATTTCTTGGATTACCTCGTTTTTTTAGGAAATTAATCTCAGATGGTTGAATTTGCTTGATTGACTTAAAATGTTTATCTCGCCTTTTCTGGGTTATTCGTGTCAGCTTCTAATTACTTGTCAAATTAAGCTCTAGCTCTGAATTTCCTTCTGCTTCTTCAGTGTCTTTGTTTCTCTTGTTTAGTTGAGTGAACTGTCTTTGCTGTTTTGTTTTGTTTTGTTTTTCTCAAGTCGCGTTTGTTGAACAACAGTTCTGTTCTCTGAGATTCCTGCATTTAGTTTATTGTTCATCTGCATAGGCGGACACGTGAATGCTCGGTTTGTATATTTGATAACAAGGCCAAAGATGATTTTTTTTCCCACCCTTTATGTCTTGCATTTGCATGGTGCTTGATTTGTGCTATTATATGATTTGAGTAGAATGAAGATTTGCTTTGTGTTGAATAGTTCAGAGGGGTTACGAATTTTACTTACTCTTGCTAAATAGTATTATTCTCGGTACTTCGCATCATGCAGTCTCAGATGGATCAATGCTTGGTAAGTTCTTTTGGGCAGCATGTGAAATTCTGGGGCGTTAAGGTTTTTGAAAGTTTTCGATTTCAGATTTTGTGTCAATGTTCTCAACTTCTTTAACTAGAGTTGCTGCAATGCAAGGGTAAGGGTGCATTGACAATGGATGGGAAGGCCTTGTTCCACCTTGGTGCCCTTCAAGAACTCGCAAAAGTAGTTTGCGAGTCTGTTATGAGTTCTTTTGTACGTTTTGCTTTTTGTCTCTTTCTCAATCAAGGAGAATTGATAAACAGAAGGCACATAAGTCAATACTTGCACGAGTTTCTTCGTACTCCAGTTTCTTCTGTAGAGTTTTTGATTTGTTGTGCAAACTCAAGAAGTTTCTTTGGTTCTTAGTGTTAGATCAGTTTTATATACATTTGGTTGAATGTTTGTTTTGCATGTGGTACAGAGCATCTGATTTTCCAAGGGATTATGACGGCGCTTCTCTTCAAATGAGATTGTCGTACAGTCCAGCTGCACATTTCTTTCTTTTTCTAGTGCAGTGGGCAGATTGTCACTTTGCTGGTGCCCTTGGGTTGCTAAGAATTCTGATTTACAAGGTAAAAATGGGAAGGAAAATTCTTGGTTCTACTATGATTTAGCTTTATCAAGTCATATTTGTGATAGGAGAATTGCTGAAAACTGGAAGTCCTCATGTTCTCTAGGTCTATGTTGATGGCACAACGACCATGTCAACCCATGAAAGAAAAGCTAGCATGAGAGAGTTCTATGGTAATCAAATTCTGACTCCTTTCATTCAAAGTCTAGTTGCCGATCCATTTGGATTAGTTATTTTGACAATGCTCTTGTTCCTGCTGTTGTCAGCGGTAATATATCCATCATTACTGCAACTTCAAAAAGGTGTGACTGATACTGAAGATAGAAGGCAGAAGACTGTGTGCATGGAGAGGTACAGAAGGAGAGAAGAGGAGGAACCTAGGCAGTATGCAGATATAGAATTTGAAAAGGAAGACGAATGTGGAATATGCATGGAAATGAATAGTAAGATTGTGCTGCCCAACTGCAGTCACGCCATGTGCCTCAAATGTTATCGGGAGTGGTACTCTCTCTCTCTCTCTCTCTCTCTCTCTCTTACATGTGTGTTGATGCACGTGGGCCTGCCTGCATGTGGTCTTGGGAGTGTGTACCCCTGCTGGTGTATGTATGTGTCGCTTGTGTGCTTGCCAGGCTGAGAAAAAATGATCAAGCCATTAAACTCAAATCTGAAGTTATCAGTTTGGTTCAATTCGAGGAGGCATTTTGCAGGTCCAGTTCGGTTCTAGACCCCTGTTTGATCTGTCTGGTTTGCAATTTCCCAAATCAAATCATGCTCAGCGCTACATGTCTCTGTAGAAAATTTCTCTTGCATGGTTCATCTGCTTTGCATAGTCTTGACAGTCGGTCATTGGTATGTCAAAGGTTAGAATAAATCAACCGTTCGAGGACTGTTACTGCACATTGGAGGAAGTATTTACCTGAGTAGAGATATTAGAACTTTCCAGCGAAAGACCAGTTGATTGCTGGTGTATATGGTCAGAATAAATAAATTATAAAATGTTATTAGCAGTGTTTTCGGGTACTAAATCTCTTCCGTGTCCAATTGTGAGACATTCTACATCTGTCTTGTGTCCTTTTCAGTGCATATGTGTGATTAGAAATTTTAGAAGTTTGATGCATGTCCACTCGGATTTGTAGCTTTGCATGGTAGAAAATGTGGGAAAGCTAATTGAGGAAGTGGATGGGTTGCTTTAAGAGAATTGGTAATCTGGTGACTTTCTTTATTCAGAGAGCAGTTGCTTTTAAAGATCAATAGTTGTTCGAAAATGGCAGGTAGTCTTAGAGTGGGACATTGTTAGCCTTCTTTAGATAGTAATTATTAAGCTTCCCAGAAACTTAGCAGGTGTTGAGGGGTTAGTGGGGGAGCTGTTCAACTATTTCTTGTCTTTCCAACGTAGTTACAGATCCTGTGAGGTGAGAACAAGTCAGATTCTTGCATATACCATGAACAGGGACTTTAGGGAGTTGTTATTTGTGCGCACTCATGGATACATACTAGCATGGATCAATAAATCATGTGCAAAAACGGTTGCATCCAATGAGAGTATTGCGAGCATTTCAATGTAGCCTAGTTGATGATCTTTGGTCTTCAAATTTTTATGTGGGAGGAGGTGGAGACATATTATAACCTTGGGTTTCTGCTTAGTGGAAAAAGTGAAAAGAGAAAACCATGGTTTTGTTGTCTCTTGCACTTGTTCGTGTGGATTTATTTTTATCAATTTGTCTTGTGTGGACAATTAATGCTTGGACATCCAGTTGCACGATTAAGAATGACGAGACTGATCAATGGTGAGGGAATTAAATTTGATTTGAACAAGCTTTTGTCCGAAATGGGTTTTGCTTTACAATAAATGCAATTCCACCATCACCCTCCATAACTACCTCTATAATGGCATTATTCATGAATTAGGGAGTTCACTTCTGATTCTCCTCATTGCATGCACATAAATTCTTCTTTCAGCAAAAAATTCAGATTAAAGTTTTCAAAGATATTGCTCGCGATATCTGATAGTTGGTAGGAGTTCAAATTCGGTAGTTTCCTATCAAAGGTGAATAACCTTAATAAGGTTACCAGTTCTTGTTAAAGCATTTTGAAAATCTCCTCTACAGGTTCATACTACTATAAAATGAGTTTAATTTGTTTCATTCTCATGGGGTCAGGGATGTTTTTTTATGATTATAATTGCTAGTTTTCACATTTATATTGTAGTTTGGACGGTCGAAATGGAACCTCAATCAGTTATTTGCCCTATCTGCCAACAGGCAACAAGAGCAATTAATCTAGGTTGCCATGCATTATTTTTCTGGGTTCTCTAATCTTGTTTAATTTTTAGCCGTAGTCCATCATCATGTTGGATTATCTGGTTATATGATTAGTTTGGCCGAGTCACATGCGAATATCAGATGCTAGAACAACTATGATCTTTTACTCTAGCGTTGCTGTTCCAGTTTTTTCCATTAACTGTGGGTTTTGAATGAAAATCCTCTCATGTGGTCTCATTGTGACATTACAGGCGGATGAGATCGCAGTCGTGTCCCTTCTGTCGGAACAACCTCAAGAGAGTAAACTCGGGCGATCTTTGGATATTCATGGACAGCAGGGACGTCGTTGACGTGGCGACCGTGACGAGGGAGAATCTTCGGAGGCTTTTCATGTACATAGATAAGTTGCCTCTGGTCGTTCCCGACAATCTCTTCGAAACATATGATTCTCACCTAAGGTGATTAAAAACGGTCGAAACCTAAACCCATTGTCCGAGCTTGTTCTCCTCCTTGATGGGTCCTTCCGTTTTAATCTTGATATGAGGGACAACTTGAAGGTTGTTGGTTAGTCCTGCCTCTTCATGTCAGATGACCCAGCCTGATTTATTGTGGGCTGGAGGGTAAAGTTCAGATCAGAGTAGGTGGTTCATCATAAGTTCAACATAAAATCTGCACTCACCAATTCTCACATCTGTATATATAATTTGTAAAAATTCTTAGTGGGTTAAGTACTTTCTTTTGGCCTTCAAGAGAGAGAGCTTTTACTAGTTCAGCAATCCTGCTGTTTGGCTAGTTCATAAAGTGACATCCATTCATGGACCATAAATAGTTGGCGCTAAGACATGAATATGCTGATTTCCTCTCTTTCAGTTTTACGAAATTGCGATTTCAATTGCTCAGTACATGCAATTTACAATAGATGCAGTTCGATCAAAATCCGGCAAGCTATTGGCATGGCAATCACTTGGCCATTTGGGCCTCACTTCATTAAAGGTTGACATTCAGTGTATTAGATGATTAAAATTCAACAATCTAATTAAAATGAGTAGAGTTTTGGGGTAATTTGACAAAGTTCTCCATATTGCAAAAATTTCGGTAAAACTTAAAGCACATGGATCACTGACAAGGCATTGAAACAACCCTGGAATTCCCTCCCTTAACGTGAATCCAACAACACAAGCGCATGCATAGAGATAATTTTGGGTGCTTTTGGTTGGCCATTAGCCGGACGAAAACAGATTGTTGGGCACCTCCATCATCGCTCGTTTAGTTTTGGGCCAGGGTGGAAGTATGGTTTGGCCGATCGTGAGCACCAGCGGCTCCAAGGCACCGATCGATGAGACGATCAGCCACTTCATCTTCAGCAGCTGCAGGTGCTATAGGTCACTTGCATAGTTATTCATGTCCATGAACAACTTGGCCAGGTAGCCCTTCTGATGTTGAGCGCAATCTCTTTGGCCACGTCCTAGGAGAACCCTGCAACTGCATCGCTGGACCCGATGTAGCAGTCTTGCATCATGTGACAATTGGACAGGAGAGCCGCGTCCTCGGCCTTGCTCATGAGGCATCTGAGGAAGGTGACGTAGCAACTGATGTTCTGGCTACTCAAAAGGCAACACAGACCGACATTTGGAATCCCATGTTGAAGACTTCCAACACCAGAACGACGAGATTATGAGATTCCGCCGGAGATTTTAATAGATCGTACAAGATCCGGAGGACGGGATTTGGTTTCCAAGTAGAACAAAATCCACGATCATTGACTTTAACAGCCCAGAGAACTCTTGATCAGATCATCTGGCTCCGTTCTTACTATGCATCTTGCCACTCGATCAAGAAGCATCCATCCGGGACCATCATCTCGACCAACTTCGACTTTCCTAGCTTGAGAGGCTTGGAGTAGCAATCTCTGATCTCCCTCTCTTCGGATGCGACAATGTTGAAATAGTCGTTGACATCCACTCCGCGCTTTGGTTCGAGCAAGTAGAGCCGAGTCTGTGGTGGTAAGGACCAATCAACACTAACTGGGTCTATAAGTCATTTCATAGATTGTAGCCAAGCTTGGGGTAAATGCAGTAAGTGAATGTCAATGACTATTTCAACACCATCCAGAGAGAGGAAGATCAGAGATTGCTACTCCGAGCCTTTTGAACTAGGGAGGTCGGAGTTGGTCGAGATGACGGTTATAACGGTTGCTTCTTGATCAAGTGGCTCCGCATCGTGGGATGCATAGTAAAAGCGGACCCGGACGATCCAATCAATAATTTTCTATGACTCTTAAGCTCAATGATCATGGATTTTGTCTTGCTTGAAAACCAAATCCTATTCTCCATCCTTCATATCCGGTACGATCTATTAAAATCTCTAGCAGAATCTCATAATCTCGTCAATCTGGCATTGCAAGTCTTCAACATGGGATTCCAAAGGCCGGTCAAAGACCTACTGCCATACCGCGGCCTCTCCAATCCAAGACACTTGCTTGATCTACTCCATTTTAGTTTCGCCAATTTACCCACCGCAGTTCGGGACCATTAGCTACAAGTACCTTGAACTAAAAATGCTATGCAAAGAAGGTCAAGCTCGGAGGCATCAAGTTCAAGTCGGGGACGAGCTGCAACATCTTGGACGTTAGCTTCACCAATGCAGTCCTTATGTGCCCCGTATAACTCTAGACAAGATATCGGTCTCTTTCCTTTCCAATTGCGTCGGCTTTGAGCAGCAACTGCAAAAATTGCTCCCAGTACATCAGTTGCTACGTCACCTTCTTCGGGTGCCTCATGAGCAAGGTTGAGAACGCGACTCTCTTGTCCGATTGTCACATGATGCAGGACTACTACTTTGGGTCCAAAGACAGTTGCAGGGTTTTTTCTCGGACGTGACCAGGGAGATCGCGCTCGACATCAGAAGGAGCTACCTAAGGCAAGCGACTTGCGGCACCTGCGGCTGCTGAAGATGAAATGGCTGATTGTCTCGTCGATCGATGCCCCGGCGCTGTTGGTGCTTACAGCTGTCCAAATCACCTTTGCGGTGGTGGCCTACTTCCACCCCAAACTAAACGAGTGATGATGGAGGTGCCCAACTGTCTGTTTCTATCCATCTAATGGCCAACCAAAAGTACCCAAAATTATCTAAACACTTATCAATGATTAGATTATTGAACTCTACTTATTTTTTATTAGATTATTGAACTTTAATTTTAATCATCTAATACACTTATCAATGATTCCTAAGAGATCAATGAAGGTTGTGAAGACAATGGCTGAAGCACCCAAGCGTCAAAATGGGAGCATGCAGTGACCAGAACCGAGGATACCAAATCAGTATTGACGAATGCAATCATACAAACATACTTGGCTCTCGGTTCCAGCATGGAAGGGAACGCCAGATTTCAAGAACGCAAAAATACTCTTCCTACACAGGACTCATCATTAAGGAAAAATGACAAGGGCATTCATTCCCTTCAACAAAGATGCATGTTAATATAGCTCAGGAAAATAAGCAAACGCATAAAATGCTAGAGTGGTTGATCTGAGTACAGCTTAAGGCTGGCTTGTTTCGCGGAAAACAAAACTCCAGACAAAAAGTTTTCTGATGCAGCGCACCGTCACAACACCAACGATCGGAAGTTCCTGATCTTAGCTTCGTCAGATCACTCGATTAACCTTTACTAGACGCAAAAAAATTGAAGCTTTTCAAATTATAGTAGGTTTTAATAAATTTTAAGATTTTGAATAATATTCTCGCAATATTACGAGCTGTGGTGTAGCCATTGCAAAATAGTTCTTCCTCGCATCGATTTATTTTTCTATTTTTCATTTTAATAATGCCACCGACGTCTCTATATACTTTTTTTTGTGGAATCAAGCAAAACCTCTTTCGATTTTTTTTAAATGATCCTTATAATTTCGGAAAATAATCACTTTCTATCTTGGGCCCGGGGGCAGTTAGGGACCCTGGGCCTCGTGCCCGTTTCCCCGACAGCCCGTACCCAAGTTAGTGAAGCCCGAATAATGTATGTCTATTTTGGAAAAATAATAAAAAACAAGGTGTTTTAGTTAGACACCGAAAAATATTGTCATTTTCCTAAAGAATGACTTCACAAAATATATTTTCTAGAAACATCACATTTTTCATGAAACAAATGAAGCCTTGGTAAAATTGCAAGAATCACGGCTAGACCGAAACAAAGGCAACGTAGCTAATCCGAGGTCATTATCGAGGCAGCCCCGAACACGACCGGTTTTCACTCCGGGGGAGGTGCTCTGGGCCTCCGCCTCACGAAAGACAGAGCACCGAGTTAGTGCCTTAAGGAAGAGCAGCTACTGGCCATGACCGACGATCGGGTCGGAGGAATGAGGCCCCTCAAAGGCAACAACGCCAAGGACCGGAACGGTGGAATCCAGCGCCGGCGGCTAGAGATGGCGGCAACGACCGATTGCGGCGGCAATGGAGGCTTTGGGAATTGACGCTGGGGCTCGAGAGAGCTCGGTGTAGGTCGGGTTTGAGGATGACGGCGACGGCGGAGGCTGGTAGGTGGCTCGGTGTCGATCGATGGCCGAGAGAGGAAGGGATTCTCATTCTCATCTCATTCTCATGAATCTGCTCATTCGTGCCAAGATGTGCTGATGTAGGATAATCTCTAGGCTTCTAGAAGCGTCTAGAATAAGGTGAGGTGTCCAAGTGAGGTGAGGAGGGCGCCGATTTCGCGGGCCGGGCCGGACTTGGTCCTCCTGGGCCTGAGTTTACCTAGATATTTCTTAGATCTTATACCGGGCCTGGGTGGCTAGCGCGTCGTGAAATCATGCTTATTGGGCTCGGTTCGGGCCGAAAAGTCCAAATGGGCTCCGCCGTAAAAGTCAACCAGAGATTTTCGGAGTTGACCAACTCCCGCAGCCTTCTTCCTCAGTTGAAATTTTCACCATTGGCCCCGAGATCTCTAAACTTTAGTGTCCCTAAATTAGATGTACGGAAGAAACTGAATGAAGAAAATGATGCTGGACGACGAAACGACGGTGTTTTCGCTCAAGGTCAACTTTCTCAGTTTGACCGGAAAAAGTCAACTTTCAATCTATGGATGAATGGCCCAATGAAATGTATTTTAAGTCCTAGTGGGGTGCAATGTTCCTAATCCCTATATGTAGAAGGGATGCAATGAATGCGAGGTTACGTGAACTCCCTAATTTTTTACCAAGGATTGAATTGCGCTATTGACGACGAATCCGACCCTTGATGTGCTTATTTATTTATTTATTTATGAAAATGCATGTTCGACCAGTCAAAATTCAGTTATCAACACACTTATTTTTGGCTTTGGCTTTGATCTCTCTCTCGCTCATTCCTCAACTTGGTCGATACCACCCACCATCCATTTCACTTTTTTTGTTCTCTTATATTGCAACACACAACTCTCTCTCAATCTCTCTCGCCCTCAACCCCTCACGCCACTTTAATTTTTCTCTCATTTTTTCACACATTTAGACTCTCTTGTTAGAGAACAACCTTTATAAAATTTTGACAATTCCAAAACTATGATAGATGCAGATGTTCATGGTGATATTTGAAAAACTGTGATGATAGCCATGATAGCTTAAAGAGCTTGGAGAAGACTAACTACGGTGATGTAGATTTTAACATGAGGTAAACAAGTCCGACATGATGAGGGGCTCATAAGAACTTGGAAGGACCATGGTCGACCTAAAATTCAGATCAAAGTGGGTGGTTGATCAGAAGTTCTACATAAAATCTGCACTTTACCAATTCTCACATCTGTATATATAATTGGTAAAGATTCTTAGTAATTTAATTACTCTCTTTTGGCCTCAGAGAGAGAGAGAGAGAGAGAATTTGCAGGGGCATGGGGGGCGTCGTCGCAGGCAGAGAAACGGAAAGCAGAAAAGGGAGGGCGGGGAAGGATACAGAGAGAGAGAGAACGAAGAGAAGCAAGAAGGAAATCGGTGGGTATGGAGCTAGACCAAGAGCAAAGAGGGAGAGAACAGTGAGAGTGGCTGGAAAAAAAGCAAGAAAAGAGAGCAAACGGGGAAGAAAAAAAGGCGATGCTTCGGCTCGGCCGCACCACCACCCTCCATCGCCGCCGGCCAAATGTCCTTCCAGTCACCCTCACTAAGCTGGGTAGAAACCCCCTCACGTTCGTACGCTCGACCGTCTGTTTTGCTCTGTCTCGGTTAAGATGACTTCTGTTTTTTTTTGGTCATGCGGTCAAGATGAGTTCGTTCGGTCATTTAGCACGCATCTTTGTTGAAGGAGATAAATGTCTCCATTTTTCCTTAATGATTAGTCTCATGTTGGAGGATTTTTGCATTCTTAAATCCTGGCATTCCCTTCCATGTTTTGCTCTGGTCATTGCATGCTCTCATTTTGACGCATATTCGTAGGAATCGTGGATGAAGATGGAAATCGAGGGGAGATAAACCCAGTGGGAGACACGGGCGACCAGATAGTTTCGGGGCCGACGGAGGAGATTTTAGGAATCATGGACAAAGACAAAGTCGGAAGGCAGATAAACCCGAAGGGATACAGACGACCAGACAGTTTTGGAGTCGACAGAGGAGGCGACTGAAGACCGGTAGTCGGTTGTTCAACATCAGTTCAGCCAAGCGCTGACTCTTTTGAGAGCCTTGGCTGGCAAACCCGCTTTGCATTTATCGCGTGTCCCAAAGTTTGGCTATTACTCATGAAAAGTTTTTTAAGCCCCAGATGGTGTGTTGGATATTTCAACAGTTTTGAAACATTTGTTAGAATTAATGACGGCCATAAAGTTATCATTTTGTAACGATTTTGCAATGGCCGGCTTTGTAATGTTTGATTTAATTCTTCATAAATCCTCCATTATTTTATAACGGCCATATAACGGTCACTTTTTTAATAATTACCAACTGTTATATAACGGTTCTTAACGGCTACCTATAAATTATTACTTTGAGCATAATTGAAAAGTGATATATATACATATCAAATAAAGAATATTCTTTGTTCTTTCTTTTCTTTGCTGGGTTAATATAGAAGGTCTGTTGTATCTTGGGAGAATAGCCGCTAAAGCCTTATGCACTGAGTTTCGTATTCTAAGGGACGGAATTATTAGTGACTAGCATGCTTCATACATTGATATTATTTTCTTATCTTTTTCAATAGATTTCCAACAATTATTCTTATTTTTTCATGTTGTCTAACAAATTTTCCAATAATCTTTAAGGATAATGCCTTATGGATTCTCAAACTGAAATTGCCGCTGCTACTATCGCTGTTATTATTGAACGAGGACTCAAAGATGGAGGAGATGGACAAGAATCGTATATTCGTGGACGATTATCGTGGGAAATTACAGGGCATCATCACGAAAGAGCTTTTGGTTGTTTTGTTTGCGAGGCAACAAATCCTAAAGAACACAGACATGGATGACTTGACAAGTAAGAGAACAATGGCTGACGGTGTCCTCCACATTGAACTTCGTCGATGGGCTGAAATCTTTGTTAGTCCTCCCGTATCAACAAATACTTTGGCCAAGGTAAGTCATCTATGCAATTTTTAAGATATTGGAGCGTGGACCTAGATGATTCTATGAAGCCAGATAATTTTTAATTAGAAGTTATTTACATAATTTATTAACCTAGAGATTAACCTTCGTTCTCCTCTCTGCTTTTAGTTTGGGGGGGGGGAATCATAGGTAGTTGGTAAAATTTATGTTCTGTCAAATCTAGGCCTTGGAACAGAAGTAACGTTTTACTTTATGTTTCGTATCCAGAAAGATTGGACCAAAGTTAATAGCTCTAGTTGTGCCTATGTTTGTCGATGGTTAATCGTTCTGAATTTGTATGTCTTTGTTGATGGGATGTTTGATTCTGGCTTTGGTCTTGCTTGGTCAATACATAAGGTCAGGAATGGGGATTGAAATTTACAGCTTTAGAATTTGAAGGATTTTTTGGTTTGCGAATTCGAATTTTTATAAGGTTGGTCTAATTGGGAAATTGTCCACTTCGGTGGTTACCTCGAGGAATTTGCTCCAGTTAAGAATGAGGTTTCAGGGGTAGATGGAGAAATTTGGCAACAACAGGTTGATCGATTTATAAGTGTGTTTATTGTTCAAATGCTTGTGAAAGTTTGTATTTTGGAATACTTTTGGGATCTTTCAGGGAATTGGTCCTAGACCTGAAAAATTAGTTGCACTTGGAAAGGTTTGTTTCTTTTATGGAAAGGAAATTTTGTAGGATGGCAGCGCTTCATGTATAAATGTTTTGAGTTTGAGGTCATAACGCTTCAGGAGATTGAACTTGCATCTTAGAGGCTGACTTTGAATCCTGGTGGATGATTCTCTTGCATTTTGCCAGTATTACCTTTTAGTGGATTCTCAAATGTCTGTCGGATACATGAGATACATTTTATGCACATTCTTATGCGAGTGTGAGAAATCTAAAGAAGTTAAAGAGTAAACGAACAGTAAGTGTGGTTTAAAGGCGTGAAACAAGAGAAAATATTGACATGATGGTGCAAATGACACTACCTTCACTACCTACATGTGTGTGTATAATCTGTGAAATGCGCTATCATGTAAATTGTTGTATGGGAATTGAGTGTGCTGTTTTATGTGTGCGAATGTGAATTTGAATGAAATAGCCTTAATTTGATTATTCACTTAAATGCTCATGATTATGGGTAGTGTATGATCTCTTTTCTAGGGTTCAAAGCTTGTTTAAAATTCCCTGTCAATGCACAATTTGCTTTACATGGACATTGCTTGGCATTTTTTGGACGACCTTCATTGAACATGAATTCTGATGAATTTGGCTTAATTTGAATGATATTTTACTTGTTCATAAATAGAGGCTCACATGTCAATAATTTTATATACTTTTAAGCGTGTTTAAACCTCATTTTTAGTTCCAGTCGAGGACCGTGCTTACTGGGTATTGCTGGACGGTGTGTACTAGCAATATGGTCTAATTTATGTTGTTAGAATTTTGAGCAATAAATACTTTGCTGTACCCATTATTGACATGTTGTGTGTTTAGTGCTTTAAACTTTAAAGTGGCATTTGCGTGCATCCACTCACGGGCTTGCAAGTTGTAAGGGTGTCTCTGTGCAAGCGAATTCATAAGTTTACGCAATCCCTAGTGCTATGAAGTGCTCGAGACATAGCCTTCACCTTTCAAGGAACAACTATGGCATCCTACATAGTGGACTTCCTGCTACATTAGAATGATACAATGATGCTAACTGAATGATGAGACAAAATGGATATGTCTTCATCTTTGATGGAGATGCTGTATTTGGAAATCAGCCAAATAAAATTGTGGGGGGAAATGACAATCTTGCTAAACCAAAATTCAACTTGGTTGAAGCAGATGATTTGATGATGTAATTATTGCGGCCATTTCCCAAGCCAATATTGTGGCTAATGTGAAAGAATGGGTGGTAAACTCAAGTATTACGAGGCATATATGTTGAGAACATAATGCTTTATCCTCCTACACTTTAGTAGAGGAAGGAGAAGAAAATATTTATCTTGGTGATTTGAGAACTGCTCAAGTTCTTGGGAAAGAGAAAATTCTTCTAAACAACTCACATTTTAAAATAAGACCGAGTAGTTAAAAAACTTCTTAGTAGATTTCCTTTGGAAATGAAATGATACCTTTTATGTCTAAACATTGTGATTGCCAAGAGGCAATATCCATTGCAAAAAATGAAACTTTCAATGGTAAAAAGAGACACGTCCGGTTGAGATGAAATGTGGTATTGCAATTGATTAAAGATGAAATTATGTCCATCGATTATGTTAAGTCAGAAATAATTTTGGCCGATCCTCTAACTATACATCGAGAGGAATGGGACAAGCCAGTTGAAGAAAATCAACAGTAATGGTAACCCAACCTATGTGATTAGCGATCCCATGAATTAGGTTCATATGGGTAATAACAAGTCACTTATTGATCTATGATGCACTATTAAATTTTTTTTTTTTGTCCCTCCTAAGGTGAGAATAGTGCAATGCAAGGAAAAAGAGGGTGAGCTAAGCTCTTAATAAAATTCCATAGCCATTGTTGGTGGTGTATTAAACTGCAAAATACCCAAGATGGAATCACCTATATAAGTGTGGAGTGGGGCCGCTCCTATGAGAATTATTGTCGATAATTTCTAGAGCACTTATGGATAAACCAAGCATGCGCATGGTCTATTAGTGCAAAACCGCGTTGAATAGCAAACTTTGTGGGAAATGTAATGTGATTGGTAAAAATCATAATTCACAAAAGGAATTATTGGTTTATAGAAGTTTCAAACTTCATCAATGATTTCGTGAATATTTTATTCTTTCTAGGGCGGTTCATAGCCTAACAAGCACCAATTTCGATGCATTACGCTCCAATAACCCAACATTATTCTATTTTTTCTTTTCAAAACTTTTTGAAATATGTGGGAGATTGTTGGATATTTCAACAGTTTTGAAACATTTGTTAGAATAAATGACGGCCATAAAGTTATCATTTTGTAACAGTTTTGCAACGGCCGTATAACGACTTTGTAATGTTTGATTTAATTCTTCATAAATCCTCAATTATTTTATAACGGCCATAAAACGATCACTTTTTTAATAATTACCAACTGTTTTATAACGGTTCTTAATGGCTACCTATAAATTATTACTTTGAGCATAATTGGAAAGTGATATATATATATATATATACATATCAAATAAAGAATATTCTTTGTTCTTTCTTTTATCAATCTTTCTTTTCTTTGCTGAGTTATACACATAACCTTGTTTAGGTCTCCTTCTAATATTCAGTGAGGAATATAGAAGAAGGTCTGTTGTATCTTGGGAGAATAGCCGCTAGTTCAGCCTAAACGAAAACATGCACGCTCAAGGCATAATTCTTAATAAACAAGTATTGGACTATTGTGGTCTGTAGAAGGGAAAATTTTGTTTCCTTCTTTGAATTTTCAATTCTATGGATTTAGGTGGGGATAGCCATTCTGTAGTTAGTAGCGGTACCAATTTGTTCTATTAATATCCTAAAAAAGTTTAAGGTTGGTTGTCGAGGAATGCTCTGTATCAGAAACTTGTAATCATGTTTGGACTGCGTCAAAAAACATAACACGGTGTTGCCTGTTTTGATTATTATTCCATCTGATGAAATCACTATCCTACGTAACCTTATGCTTCGTATTCCGAGAGGTGGAATTATCCTTAAGGACAGTGACTAGCACGCTTCAGATATTGATATTATTTTCTTATCTTTTTCAATAGATTTCCAATAATTATTCTTATTTTTTCATGTTATCTAACAATTTTTCCAACATGGTGTCGATCATTCCCTACCACCACGGACGCGAGTGCACAAAGATGCTTGAAGAGCACAAGCCAAGGTATTTCGCAGCTTTACTCGCTTGAACCAATGACCAGGGAGTGGATATCGACAACTATTTCAAGTCTGTGGCATACAAAGCGGGGAGATCAGAGATTGCTACTTCGAGGCTCTCGAGCTAGGGAGTTCGGATTTGGTCAATATGCTTTTTGATTGAGTGCCTCTGCATCACGTCATAGACAGTAAGAGCGGACTTGGACGATCCGATCTATGGTTATCCGGTTATGTTCATGTTAGTGATCACGGATTTTGTCATGCTTGAAAACCAGATTCCTTTCTTTGTCCTCAATATCCTGTGCAAAGCTCTGGTGTTGGATATCTACAAGAAGGGATTCTTGAGGTGGGATGCTGCCGTACCTCAACATCTCAAATCCAAGACAGTTGCTCGATCTACTCCATTCTAGCTTTGCCGATGTACCCACGGAAATGATTAGGGACGTTAGATACGAGCAGCAAGCACAAGACCACTTAGTCATGGAGCTCAAGCTCACGGGCATCAAGTTTAAGCCAAGAATGAGTGCCAAATTCCTGGACATTAGCTTCACCAATAAAGTACTCAAGTGAGATCCATATCAACAGGAGAACGACCAACCGCCAAGTTGTTCGTGACATGAACGAGTACGCAATGGACCAGTGGTTCTTGAGCTTGACGAGAATGA
This sequence comes from Syzygium grande, assembly GCA_024733475.1. Lineage (NCBI taxonomy): Eukaryota > Viridiplantae > Streptophyta > Magnoliopsida > Myrtales > Myrtaceae > Syzygium > Syzygium grande. Next base: position 9,176,423 of record JAMXDD010000001.1, read on the forward strand.
AACGGCTGATTGTCTCGTCGATCGGTGCCTTTGTGCTGCTGGTGCTCACGGTCATCCAAACCATGTTGTTACGCTTGTTGTAGGTTAGAATTTAGGAAATCTCGATAGTGGCTATAACCATTATTGGACTTTGTTGTTATGTTCGAATAATAAGCTTTTCGTAGATGCAAAATCGAGCTTATTCAACATTGCACGAAAAATGCACAAAAAACGCACGAATAATATAACCTTAATTTTTTTTGTAAGGTTCGATTCTTGTTTTAACTACAAAATTTATACGCATGCTTTCTAGTGAGCTAAGAACCATGTTAATAAGATTTAAAAATAGAAAAATATCCTAACTTTACTCCTTATGTCTTCCTTAGGTCTATTTCCCAAAACCATTGTATCAATTAAATTTTCTCTAATGGAACCTTATTTTGAAAAGTTCGAATAATAAGCTTTCCGTAAATACAAAAATCGCATTAGCCAATGCATCTACGTACATGATCAAATTTTGATTGTACATAAATTTTTCGTTCAGTCATGGAGCTGAAGCTTGCGGGCATCAAGTTTAAGCCAATAATGAGTGCCAAATTCCTGGACATTAGCTTCATCAATAAAGTACTCGAAGTGAGATCCATATCAACAGGAGAACGACCTACCTGTCCAAGTTGTTTGCGACATGAACGAGTACGCAATGGACCAGTGGTTCTTGAGCTTGACGAGAATGAAACGGCTGATTGTCTCGTCGATCGGTGCCTTTGTGCTGCTGGTGCTCACGGTCATCCAAACCATGTTGTTACGCTTGCTGTAGGTTAGAATTTAGGAAATCTCGATAGTGGCTATAACTCAAATGATATATTGTGGACTTTGTTGTTATGTTCGAATAATAAGCTTTTCGCAGATGCAAAATCGAGCTTATTCAACATTGCACGAAAAATGCACGAAAAATGCACGGATAATATAACCTTAATTTTTTTGTAAGGTTCGATTCTTCTTTTTACTACAAAATTTATATGCATGCTTTCTAGTGAGCTAAGAACCATGTTAATAAGGTTTAAAAATAGAAAAAATATCCTAACTTTACTCCTTATGTCTTCCTTAGGTCTATTTCCCAGAACCATTGTATCAATTAAATTTTCTCTAATGGAACCTTATTTTGAAAAGTTCAAATAATAAGCTTTCTGTAGATACAAAAATCGCATTGGCCAATGCATCTACGTACATGATCAAATTTTGATTGTACATAAATTTTTCTTGCAACATTCAATTAGCGCGATTTTTGTATCTACGGAAAGCTTACCATTAGGGAAAATTTAATTGATACAATGGTTTTGTGAAATAGACCTAAGGAAGAGACAAGGAGTAAAGTTAGGATATTTTTCTATTTTTAAATCTTATTAACATGGTTCTTAGCTCACTAGAAAACGTTTGATAAATTTTGTAGTTAAAACAAGAATCGAACCTTACAAAAAAAAATTAAGGTATATATTATTCAAAATTTATATTTTTAGGCAATGTTGAATAAGCTCGATTTTTTTGCATTTTCAATTAAATTTTCTCTAATTAAAAGCTTATTATTTGAACATTTCAAAATAAGGTTCCATTAGAGAAAATTTAATTGATAGAATGGTTTTGGAAATAGACCTAAGGAAGACACAAGGAGTAAAGTTAGGATATTTTTTTTTTTTTAAATCTTATTAACATGGTTCTTAGCTCACTAGAAAGCATGCGATAAATTTTATAGTTAAAACAAGAATCGAACCTTAAAAAAAAATTAAGGTTATATTATTTAAAAATCAAAAAATATTTTTTTGGCACTTTTCGTGCAATGTTGAATAAGCTCGATTTTTGCATTTACGAAAAGCTTATTATTCGAACATTTCAAAATAAGGTTCCATTAGAGAAAATTTAATTGATACAATGGTTTTGGGAAATAGGCCTAAGGAAGACACAAGGAGTAAAGTTAGGATATTTGTCTATTTTTAAATCTTATTAACACGGTTCTTAGCTCACTAGAAAGCATGCGTATAAATTTTGTAGTTAAAACAAGAATCGAACCTTACAAAAAAAATTAAGGTTATATTATTCGTGCTTTTTTCGTGCATTTTTCGTGCAATGTTGAATAAGCTCGATTTTTGCATTTACGAAAAGCTTATTATTCGAACCTTTCAAAATAAGGTTTCATTAGAGAAAATTTAATTGATACAATGGTTTTGGGAAATAGGCCTAAGGAAGACACAAGGAGTAAAGTTAGGATATTTTTCTATTTTTAAATCTTATTAACACGGTTCTTAGCTCACTAGAAAGCATGCGTATAAATTTTGTAGTTAAAACAAGAATCGAACCTTACAAAAAAAATTAAGGTTATATTATTCGTGCGTTTTTCGTGCACTTTTGCGGCAATGTTGAATAAGCTCGATTTTTGCATTTATGAAAAGCTTATTATTCGAACCTTTCAAAATAAGGTTCCATTAGAGAAAATTTAATTGATACAATGGTTTTGGGAAATAGACCTAAGGAAGACACAAGGAGTAAAGTTAGGATATTTTTTCTATTTTTAAATCTTATTAACATGGTTCTTAGCTCACTAGAAAGCATGCGTATAAATTTTGTAGTTAAAACAAGAATCGAACCTTACAAAAAAAATTAAGGTTATATTATTCGTGCGTTTTTCGTGCATTTTTCGTGCAATGTTGAATAAGCTCAATTTTTGCATTTACGAAAAGCTTATTATTCGAACCTTTCAAAATAAGGTTCCATTAGAGAAATTTAATTGATACAATGGTTTTGGGATATAGACCTAAGGAAGACACAAGGAGTAAAGTTAGGATATTTTTCTATTTTTAAATCTTATTAACATGGTTCTTAGCTCACTAGAAAGCATGCGTCCAAATTTGTAGTTAAAACAAGAATTGAACCTTACAAAAAAAAAATTAAGGTTATATTATTCGTGCTTTTTTCGTGCAATGTTGAATAAGCTTGATTTTTGTATTTACGAAAAGCTTATTATTCGAACCTTTCAAAATAAGATTACATTATAGAAAATTTAATTGATACAGTGGTTTTTGGAAATAGACCTAAAGAACACTCAATGAGAAAAGTTAGGATATTTTTCTTATTTTAAAGTGCAAGTGGCGAATTTAACAAAAAGAAAAGGCTTATGCTTTTTTTCAACCGTTCTCACTTGCAGTTTCAATTGTATTTCCTTTCAAATTATAATATTGAAAGACAGTGAAAGAAAAAGTAAAATTATGAAGTCACACATTCATAAGTCTACACAGTATTTAATTCAAACTAAATAGGATGTTTTCCAAACATGTCCCAATATAGTGAAGCTCATTTGATGTTAAACTTATTTAATGAATAAGAGAATTTAGTCCCGTACTGCTGTCTTTTATAATTAAAATATTACCATCATAATATGCTTATCTTCAAAATGATTACTGGGAAGACAATTAAGATATTGAATTAAGTGTAAAAAAGGCGTAAGTGTCGGTACGTGATAATCATATTTACACAAAAATCGAACATCATCTCTTGGCCCATGTCCCAAAAGAAACGTGCAACCGCGTCATTGGACCAAGTATATGTCCTTCATGATTTGAAGTTTGGATAGGAGAACCGCATCTTCGGAGTTGCTTATGAGTTTCTGAGTAAGGTAACGTAACAAGTGATGGTCCGGGACATACACATGTGGCCCCGTTGCTCAAAGGTGAAGCGATTACGAGGAAAGCCACCATCGTATCGTCTAGACTTATACCGGGCACTTTGAGCACTCCATTGGTGAAGCTAATGTCCAGGAATCTGGTGCTCATCCTTGGCTTAAACTTGATGCCCACGAGCCCCGAGCTCTTTCGTTGAGTAGTCTAGCCTTCGGTAGTTGTATCTTACGTACCCGACCGATTCAAAGGGGAAAATGGGCGAAGCTATAATAGATTAAGTGAAGCAAATGTCTTGAATTTGGGATATCGTAGTAATGCCGCATTACTTGTTCCTCCCAACAGAATGCCTTGTTATAGCTATCCAACACCAGAGTTTGGAGATTACGAGGATCCTTTGGAGACTTTGATAGTTGGTATAGGATATTGAGGACGAAAAAAGGAATCTGGTTTTCAAGCTAGATGAAATCCGTGATCACTAGCGAAAAATGCCTAGAAAATAGATGATCGGATCGTAATTGTGCGGTTCTAGTATTGATCCCATCACGCGGAACCGGATGACTAAAACAGCCATCTAAAACCATCATCTCCAAATCCGAACACCCTAGCTCGAGAGGCTTGGAGTAGCACTCTCGGATCTCCCTCTCTTTGCATGCGACGGATTTGAAATAGTCATTCAAATGCACTCCTCGATCATTGGTGCGAGCAAGTAGAGCTGCAAAGTACCGTGCCTTGTGCTCTTTGACCATCTTTATGCGCTTGTGTCCGTGGTGGTAGGGACCGATCGACACAACTGGGGTTTAAAAGCCTTTTCATAAATAGTAGCCAAACTTTGTGGCATCCGTAAATGTAGCAAGAAGGATGGCCACCGAGGCTCTTAAAAGAGTCGGCATTCAAATGAACCGACGTTGAACAACCCAACGACCAGTCCTCTATCGGTTCCAAAACTATCCGTCGCCCATGCCTCACACCTTATCTCCCCTCCGATTCTATCTTTGTCCAAGATTTCCATGATCACCTCCATCGGATCGCTTGTGTCTTCCTTTATGATTATCTTCTCTTTGACTATGTCTTTGTCCATAATTCCTACGATCTTCTCCGTCGGCCTCGAAACTATCTCGGTCGCCCGTGTCTCCATCTGGATTTATCTCCCCTCCATTTCCATTTTTGTTCATGATTCCTATGAAGCGTCGTCAAAAAGAGAGTGACCAGAATAAAACATGGAAGGGAATGCTAGGAAATCCTCCAAAACGACACTAATCAAGAAGGGAAAATGGAGACATTTGTTTCCTTCGATAAAGATACATACTAAATGACCGAAAAAAGAACTCATCCGGCTCCATCTTGACCGAGATAGGGGAAAATAGAGGGTCGAAACGTTCGAACGTGGAAGGTCCTACCCGGCTCGAAGAGGGTGGATAAAGGTCAATTGGCTAGTAGCGATGGAGGGCGGTCATCGGTAGTCAAGCTGTGAGTGGGAGTGGGAACCCGTATCTCTGTCCCTCCGGGATTATTTCCCTTATGACTCTGTCTTTGTCCATGATTTCTATGATCACGCCCGTCGGTATCGAAACTATACGGTCGCCCATGTCTCCCCTCGGGATTATCTCCTCTTCGACTCATCTTTGTTCATCATTATTACGATCTCCTCCATCGGCCTCGAAACTATTTGGTCGCTTGTGTCTCTCTCATGGGTATATTTCCCCTCCATTTCCATTTTCGTCCATAATTCCCTACGAATGTGCGTTAAAATGAGAGTGACCAGAACAACACATGGAAGGGAATGCTAGGAAATCCTCCAAAGCGAGACTAATCAAGAAGGAAAAATGGAGATATTTGTTTACTTAGACAAAGATGCATATTAAATGACCGAAACGAACTCATCCGGCTCCATCTTGATTGAGATAGGGCAAAAGCAGGAGGGTTGAGAACGCATGAACATGGAGGGTCGTACTTGGCTCGGTGAAGGTGGTTGAAGGTCGATTGGCCAAGCATCAATGGAGAGCGATCGTGCGACCGAGCTAAAAGCTGTATTTGGGAGCGGGAGCTCGTATCTTTGTCCCTCTAGGATTATCTCTCCTCGGACTCTGTCTTTGTCCATGATTTCCATGATCACCTTCGTTGGCCTCGAAACTATCTCGTCGCTTATGTCTCCTTTGCGATTATCTCCTATCCGACTCTATTTTTGTTCATGATTTCTACAATCTCCTCCATCGGCCTCGAAGATATCTGGTCACCCGTGTCTCCTCCCTGGGTTTATCTCCCTGCCATTTCAATTTTCATCCATGATTCCTACGAATAATGCGTCAAAATGAGAGTGACCAGAACAAAACATAGAAGGGAATGCCGAGTAAATTCTCCAAAGCGAGACTAATTAGTAAGGAAAAATAGAAACATTTGTTTCCTTAGACAAAGATGCATACTAAACGACCGAAAGAACTCATCCGGCTCCATCTTGAGTTAGATATGGCAAAACAAAGGGTCGAGCATGCTCGAACGCGGAGAGTCCTACCTAGCTCGTTGATGGTGGCTAAAGGTCGATTGGTGGCAGCAATGGCGGGCGTGGGGGTGCGGTCGAGTGAAGCTATGAGCGGAACAGGAGCCGATATCATTGTCCCTCCCGGGATTATCTCTCCTCCAACTCTGTCTTTGTCCATGATTTCCACTATCACCTCCGTCGGCCTCGAAACTATCTAGTCGCCCGTGTCTTCCTCCCGAGATTATCTCCTCTCGACTCTCTCTTTGTCCATGATTTTCACAATCACCTCCCTCGGCCCCGAAGCTATCCGGTTGTCCGTGTCTCCCTCCGGGATTATCTCATCTCCGACTCTTTCTTTGTCCATGAATTCTACTATCTCCTCCGTTAGTACAAGCTATCGGTCGCCCGTGTCTCCCATTTGGGTTTATCTCCCCTCCATTTTCATTTTCGTCCATGATTCCTACGAATGTGCATCAAAATGAGAGTGGCAGAACAAAACATGGAAGGGAATGCTAGGAAATCCTCCAAAGCGAGACTAACCAATAAGGAAAAATGGAGACATTTGTTTCCTTAGACAAAGATGCATACTAAACGACCAAATAAACTCATCCCGCTCCATCTTGACCGAGATAAGGAAAAACAGAGGGTCGAGCATGCTCAAATGTGGATGATCTTACCTGGCTCGGTGAGGGTGGCTAAAGGTCGATTGGCTAGCAGCAATGGAGGGCGGTGGTGCGGCCGAGCTGAAGCTATGAGCTAGAGGCGGGAGCTCGTATCTTTGTCCATCCGGGATTATCTTCCCTCCGACTTTGTGTTTGTCCATGTTTTCCACGATCACCTCCGTTGGCCCAAAAACTATTTGGTCACTTATGTCTCCCTCCGGGATTATCTCCTCTCCGGCTCTATCTTTGTCCATGATTACTACGATCTTCTCATCAAGAACGAAGCTATCGGTCGCCTATGTCTCCCATCGAGTTTATCTCCCCTCCATTTCCATTTTCGACCATAATTCCTACGAATGTGCATCAAAATGAGAGTGACCTGAACAAAACATGGAAAGGAATGCCGGAAATCCTCCAAAGCGAGACTAATCAATAATAAGCTTTCAGAAAATACAAAAATCGCATTAGCCAATGCATCTACGTACATGATCAAATTTTGATTGTACATAAATTTTTCTTGCAACATTCAATTAGTACGTTTTTTGTATCTACGGAAAGCTTATCATTCGAACTTTTCAAAAGAAGGTTCCATTAGAGAAAATTTAATTGATACAATGGTTTTGGGAAATAGACCTAAGGAAGACACAAGGAGTAAAATTAGGATATTTTTCTATTTTTAAATCTTATTAACATGGTTCTTAGCTCACTAGAAAGCATGCGTATAAATTTTGCAGTTAAAACAATAATCAAACCTTTAAAAAAAAAATTAAGGTTATATTATTCGTGCGTTTTTTCGTGCATTTTTTAGGTGCAACGTTGAATAAGCTCGATTTTTGCATTTATGAAAAGCTTATTATTGAACCTTTCAAAATAAGGTTCTATTAGAGAAAAATTTAATTGATACAATGGTTTTGGGAAATAGACCTAAGGAAGACACAAGGAGTAAAGTTAGGATATTTTTCTATTTTTAAATCTTATTAACATGGTTCTTAGCTCACTAGAAAGCATGCGTATAAATTTTGTAGTTAAAACAAGAATCGAACCTCACAAAAAAAAAATTAATGTTATGTTATTCGTATGCGTTTTTAGGTGCTATGTTGAATAAGCTCGATTTTTGCATTTCTTAAAAGCTTATTATTCGAACCTTTCAAAATTAGGTTCCATTAGAGAAAATTTAATTGATACAATGGTTTTGGGAAATAGACCTAAGGAAGACACAAGTGTGAAGTTAGGATATTTTTCTATTTTTAAATCTTGTTAACATGGTTCTTAGCTCACTAGAAAGCATGCGTACAAATTTTGTAGTTAAAACAAGAATCTAACCTTACAAAAAAAAAAAAATTAAGGTTATATTATTCGTATTTTTCGTGCATTTTTTCGTGCAATGTTGAATAAGCTTGATTTTCGCATTTATGAAAAGCTTATTATTCAAACTTTTCAAAATAAGGTTATATTACAGAAAATTTAATTGATACAGTGGTTTTTGGAAATAGACCTAAAGAACACTCAATGAGAAAAGTTAGGATATTTTTTTTTTATTTTAAAGTGCAAGTGGTGAATTTAACAAAAAGAAAAGGCTTATGCTTTTTTTCAACCGTTCTCACTTGCAGTTTCAATTGTATTCCCTTTCAAATTATAATATTGAAAGACAGTGAAAGAAAAAGTAAAATTATGAAGTCACACATTCATAAGTCTACACAGTACTTAATTCAAACTAAATAGGATGTTTTCCAAACATGTGCCAATATAGTGAAACTCATTTGATGTTAAACTAATTTAATGAATAAGAGAATTTAGTCACGGACTACTATCTTTTATAATTAAAATATTACCATCATAATATGCTTATCTTGAAAATGATTACTGGGAAGACAATTAAGATATTGAATTAAGTGTAAAAAAGGCATAAGTGTTGGTACGTGATAATCATATCTACACAAAAAAACCTCAAATTATATTTATTGACAAATACCTAAATCTTTTTTTGTATCATCAAAAACCTTAAACTTGCCAACTGTGACACAAATATACCCAACTTTTTTTTGTCATGAAAAAATCCAAACTTATATATGTGTGACATATATACCTCTAGATCAATTCCATCCACGATATATTTGTCACACTGGTACAAGTTCGGGATTTTTTATAATACAATTTTTTTTGGGTATTTATGTCATAATGGGAAGTTTAGGATTTTTAGTGACACAAAAAAATTTGGGGTATTTGTGTCATGGTGGATATAGTTTGGATTTTTTGTGGTATATAATCTTTAAAAATATTCGGTGGTGTTTACTACCCGTCATTGCTTATGCGGTGGTCACTTCTACACGTGGATCCAAGTGATGTGTGTTCACTTGCCAAATGGCAGGCATTGGAATCAACATTCTCTAAACTTGGTCTTTAACTATATACATATATAAATGGTATTGCCCGATTTGGTTAAAAAGTTTGATTTATTTTATTTACCTACATAAAAATATTGTATTAATTGTATCTATCAAGTAATGAACTAAATTGCCTCTTACTTCCTCGATGACATTTCTTCTCTTTGTTTGCCCTTATAAACTTAGAGCCTATTTGATAACCTAATTAAGTGCTAAAAACTCAATAGTTTAGCACCTAATAAGATTAAGTTTGTTCTATAACTATAACTAACATTGAGTTAAAAGATTCAATCTAAGTCAAAAAATTAAATCACTTAATTAGGTTGGTGAAGAAGGGATTACTTAAGTAGAAAAAGTAATTGATGACAATTAGAATCTCGGCAATTATATTGCTAAAAACCTACTAATGATCACAATATCATGTACTGTAAGAAATTAACTATATTCAGTGATCAATTTTCAATTACAATCAAACAACTTTGTATTTCTTCTTTCAGCACTTATAGTAATCAGGATTTAAAATTTAGCACTTGAATTCTCAGCACTTATTTTCTATTTTATCACAAATGAGAGAAAAATCGAAAAAAGAAATCTTCCCCTGAACAAAAATATATGAAATGTGAAATCGTCATTTTTGCTAAACATATTATCTCGTCGTCTTTTCCTTTCCTTTCCAAACAAAACTAAATCTGATTATTCCCAAGTTCTTCACCGCCACTCCTTATCTTTCGAGAATAATTTCTTTCACAAAATAACTTTCCAACACGTGTGATTTAACTTTTGTTAACCAAACACACATAGAGTCCTCTGTTGAATTGTTTTATATAAAAGTAATCTTGAACACCGTTCTTCTACAACTTCTGCCGTAGATGTCACTTAACGTTATCCTGTCTAACCTTGTCTGTTTTTTGAATTCACTCGGGGTTGAATTGCAAAAGTTACTGTTGCGTTTTAAACTTGATTTCCTCGTCAAGATCTAAACATAAGTAGGCACGAAACGCACGTGCGGGTCAAGCAGTTGTGCTGACAGCCCGGATTCACACTCAGGACCACAGCTTTCTTCCCCAATTATAAAAGCTCTCGTTCTTCTACTTCTTGCTTGTGTTTGAAATATTCAAAACCATCGATTTACAAGGTTTTAATGGAAATTATAACCGCTATCAATTTTTAACTTTTTATTTGATTTATTTTCTTTTAACTATCTCCTTCATTTGTCTATAAAGAGCATCTCCAAATCACAATAATAACATACCGACAATAAGAAATTCTCTTTTTGAATCTACAAACCACAATAATAACACACTGTAAGTATGAAACTCTCTCTTTTCTTTTCATTTATAAATTGGGTTTACATATCACGCTGTGGTTCATGTTCCCTGTATTATTTTGTGCGGAGTAAAAGAGGAATACTTGTTGTATTGTTGGAGGATAGCTGCTAGATTTATGATCTTCTTCGTCTCTCTCTGGTAAGATCTATCTCAGCCTTAAACGTTGGTTGGATCAGTTCTTTTTCAAAAGATCGTACTTTTTCTAATCGTCTTTTTTGTGAAATCAGTTGTGCTGTGTGGTTACATATAAAAAAAAGAGAGGAACAGTTGTGGTTGTCTGCCTTAAATTTGTTATTTTTCTCTTTTGCAAACTCTGCCCTGTACCGAGTATTCCTCCGCTGCCTGAGGAGATATGCGGTGTGCCTGTATTGGTGTAGATAGACTCTTTTCTGGCGTTTTGGTCGCTAATTTTAAGGTAGGTTCGGTTGATTGGATCTCCCCTCCAATGTAAGGCGAAACAGATCTGTTGTCGTGGCAACTGGGCGATGTCGGTGATTGGTCTCGCTAATGTTTGCTCTGTTTCTAATCCATAGATATGGGGATTTGTCTATGCTTCGTTTGGCTTTCACATCTTTGGAGTCACTTCATCGGTTCCTCAACCAGTCGAGACATGGCCAGTCAGGAAAGCCTGCCGGATGATGTCATGACCGATGTTCTCAGCGGGCTACCTGCTGATCAGGTTGCTAATTTGCGGAGAGTGTGTAAAGGATGGTGCTCTTTGACTGCTACCCCTAATTTTGTTCGACTGCATCTTGAAAGATCTACTCCAGTAATATATTTCCAGACCCATTCGCCCGAACATATTGATCATAACAAGTTCACTCTGTTCTCCATTGACTGGAGCTCTAAGAAGAAGAAGCAGCTGATTAGGGAAATACGGTCGCGGAAAATTGAATCACTGCCGTCAAAAGGTTTTCTTCGATTTTCGGGTAGTTGCAATGGGCTCTTCATCTTCAAAAGAGGTATGGGTCCACTTAAATACTACATTTTCAACCCTATTAGACAAAATCAAATCACTGTCACCTCGGGTTTGATTGCTGGCTTCTTTTTCGGCTTGCTCACAAACGAGTACCAGGTAATTACCTATGGTAAAACTATGGATGACTACTTCAGTTTTTACATAAATAGTTTTGAGCTAATTACTACATGGAAGAAAGTTGGGTCCTCTTTCCTTATCGTCCTAGAGAACTATTTGCCCCATCTGTTGTAAATGGGTGTCTTCATTGGATGGTGATTGGGAAGCAAGGAGAGGAAGACATATTGCCCCTGTGTGCACATTCTATCATGGTGTTTACCATAGAAGATTGCGAATTTCGTTTGCTGCCTCATCCAGGAAAGGTGAAAAAATCATGTCAAGGTCATCAAAAGATGCACTTGTAGGCAACCCAGGGCCACCTATATGCATATGGTATGTATGCCAAAATCTTGGACATATGGGTTTTGGAGGACTCTGCAAATTGGTACTGGGTTAAAAAGTTCAGCATCCATCTTGAACGGGACCTGAAGCAGTATTCAATTGATGATATTTCCATAATGAGCCATCAGACAAAATTTCAAATGAAGTTTATCGACATATGGAAGGATGAAGTGCTTTTGGTAGTGCCTGAGAAGGGCTTTTGTCGGTACCACATGCGGCTAAAAACAATTATGGAAGCTCAATTTGCACATCTACCTATTGAAGGTCGTAGTTACACACGTAAATTTTGTGAAGTGATTGCTATTGAAAGTACGATGAGTTTCAAGTCATTCAAAGATTTCTTGGATTTGAAGTGTAGTGATTATCTTTGTTAAAAGGAAGTGGATAGACAGTTCTCTGTGGTATTTAGTTATGGTTTTAATTCTGTTTTTCTCGCTCTCATTTTAACCACCGTTGGAAATAGGGCATGATTTTCTTTGATTCATTTTGATTGTATAATGTTAAAAGTCTGACTTGCGTACTCAATAATCAAAGTTTACTTAATTTTATCTTTCCAAGTACCGTTGACATCATCGGAAAGCTTATTATCTAATTTTTCGAAACACGGGAAATTGATTTAGAGAATGCTTATGGAGAAGAGTTTGATATTTTTCTCGCATTAAATCTCCTTAATTCATCGGAAAGCTTGTGCTTGATCTCTATAAATGAATGATTTCGCTGAGCAAATTCATAGATTTCCCAATGCCGTCAAAATTGGATATTGTGGCATGAGATGATATATCTTAAGATCTATCTATCCCAATTTTGGGAGAATTAAATATTGTTAAAATGATAATTATAAATGTCAATCAAGTTATCCCTTCCATTGGATTTTCAATTGAGACTGAAGTTAAAGTCAAACGGCTTTTTAACTTCCAATATTATTCAATAACAATGACTCTAGAGAATATATAGTTAATTATGGCAAAAATATTCTTAATTCATTAGAAAGCTTGTGGCTTGACCATGGTTTCGTCAAGCCAAACCTCTAAAGCTTCTTCAAGCACCTTAAAAGACCTCGAAGCGGACGCAGCGGCAGTAGGTGAAGGCCACGAGCAACGAGGCCATTGGCCTGGGAAGCGAGCACGACAATCGTGACCAAAGCGACGCACTCTTTCCTTTCGTGGCTGGGGAAGTGAGCACGAACCATCTCTTTTGTGGGGTCGACAAAGTAAGAAGAGATATAGATAGACTTTGATTTAAACAAATGTCGGGATTTAGTATTATTCTACCATGAATACATATAGCCTAAAATCTTCGTTCAAATTTGATTGTTCTACCATGAATACGTAGCCTAATGTGATTGGATAATTACGCTTTCCAATAGGCTCACCATGGTACTTTCTAAGATTAATCTAGCAAAGGAAAAGAAAATCTTAGCCTTTCTTGAAGTTGATGGTCTCTCTCCGTGAGCAAAAAAAGAAATCAGAAAAAGGAACTCGTACTATTGCACACTCTATTATCCTCCATGCTCGGATTAAGCTAAGAAAACGGAGCAACGACCAGAAAACACAGAAAGGGAATACAAAAGAAGACAGAGATTTCCACGGAAAACTAAAATTTCATTTTTTACAAACTAAGATGATATCTTAATGGATATCCGAGGTCACTAGCCGCCGGTGAGGGCGAGGGCCGGGATGCCGTCGTCGGCCTTTGGCGAGGCCACTTGCCATCCGGGTGAGGCCGCCCCTTGCCAGGTCCAACGAGAGAGTAGAGGAGAGTTGGCATCATATGGAGACGGGGAAAATTGTTCAAAAAGTCCTAAATCTATTAGATAATAATATACATGTTAACGGCCTAATTTTTTCCTTTTCTAAAGTAGATGAATAAAAAGATGGACATGTTGATTCTGTCATTTTTAAATACCCAATTTTGCATATAAAAATCCACGTAATCAAATAATATCACATTTGTCGTTTGAGCAAATAGAAGGACTACATAGAATAATTACCTATTATTCAGGAGACAGATTGAATAAATTGAAATTATAATAAAAAACATTGTATATTGTACCGAAGTTCAAGGATTATTTATGTTATTTTCTCAAAATTCATGAGACAAATATGTAACAATAGAAAGTTGGGGAATTCAAAGGAAACAATCCGAAAAAATGTGGGGGTTTGTGTAATCCAAAGGAATAATCCCACCACCCTCGTGTAGCAGCCATCGGTGGAGCCACTATCGCGCGGTGGCTTGTGAGCCCTCGCCGAGGCCCCAATAAGGATCACCGACCCTTGCCGGCCGCTGCCTCCAAACCCCAAACCCCTACCTGCCATTCTCTCTCTTTCTTCGGTGATCCTCACCGCCCGCTGCCTCAAACCTTGAAACCATCACCTGCCATTCTCTCTCTTTGATTATATTTTATTTTTCAATTTATTTGGCTTAATTTTTTTAAAAATTTAATTTTGGCCCCGTCGGCTTTTGTGTTATTTTTCTTTTGGTCGATAAAGCAGAAATTTCATTAACTCAAAGAAAGTCCATTCACATCGCAAGATAAGTTATTCAACAAAAGTTTCGGAGGATAAGATAGCCAGTTTGAGGGAAGTTCCTTCTTTCGCTTGGCTTTAGCCACCCAATCCGCAAGCCTATTTGCATCTCTTGGACATTGGGCTAACTTCACAAATTGCAGTTGGGCCAGTTTTGCTTTGCACTCATCAATCCAGGCCTGGAGTGCCCACGGGCCATGTTCTTCTTCCACAATGCAGCAGCCGACCATCTAAGTACAATCTGATTGTACTTGAAGCTGAACTCTCACGGAACTCCTCACGTTTTGCTTCTCTCTTCGACAAAGCGTGGACTGGTGAGCAAAGCTAGCGTTTCGGCCGCTTCAGCAGATATAACCAAAGATGGAGCTCGCGAAACCATCCACCAACACTCCTCTGTAGTCTCGAATCACCCTTGCTACGGCTGCTTACGGCGAGTTCTCCGATTTGGAGTAATCAACATTGAGTACCAGAGCCCCTCTCTCCGGCCGTTGCCATGAAGAAGGTAAGCTTTTCCTTTTCTTAATTGCACTTGCCAGCCTTGGATTCCATTTGAAAAGACTGGCTTGCTCTGTAATTGCAAGTTCCTACGTTCTGCTCGGGTTTGGCCAGCGGGAACTAAAAACAAATCCATGTTGCGCCCTCCAAACTGACCACAGGATGCCGGCGATTTCCTCGTGCGAGACCTGGTATGTATTAGCTTCAAAGCATTTCAATAACCATTTGTCTAGCCGAGTGATGGGTATGTCTAAAGATTGCAACTTGATCTTTTCGTCTGCCCATATCGAAACTGTCTAGGGACAAAGCAAGAGCGTGTGCTCAATCGTCTCCAGCACTTGGTGGCATGAAGGACATAAGGGGTCTGGTAAGATCTTCCTCCTATAGAGGTTTTCTCTAGTGGGTAGGGCGTTTTGGCAAGCTCTCCATAGGAAGATGGGAATTTTAGGATAAGTGTTTAGTTTCCATAGCTGTGTCCAAAAGGATCTCGAGGCTTGGAAGGAGGTGGAGGTTGAATCCGGTGGTTGTTTTAGGTTGGCTGCATATAGTTTATCGTGGGCGCTCTTGACTGTTTAATGCCCTGTCTTGTTCCCTGTCCAGACCAAATGGTCTTTCACAGTGTTTCTATTGAGAGGAATTGCTAAGATTTCATTAGCCATGGTCTCATCCAAAATCTTCTGCAATATATGCTCATTCCAAGTTCTATCCTCTTGGTTAATTAGTTCCTCCACCTGTTGGTTCTCGTCAGTATTTGCCGGTCCACCAATGATTCCCCTTTCTAGCCACCTATCCTCTCTTATGTTGATCTTTTCTCCTTTACCCACAGCCCATCTAATGTCTCCACAAGTTGAGTCCCTACCAATAAGCATACTTTGTCATCCCCAAGAGGGCCATGAACCCTTTTGTGCCTTCCAAAAATCTCCTTCGGGAAAATATATTCCTTTGAACAAATGGCTTCAAAGAGCTGTCGGGGATTGAGAAAGTCTCCAAGCTTGCTTACTCAACATTGCCTTATTAAAAGAGATTAAGTCTTGGAATCCCAATCCACCACTATCCTTCCTCATCTTAAGAGTTTCCCAATACTTCCAATGAATCCCAGCCTTTGCTTCATTTTGCTTCCACCAAAAGGTGGCAATTCTTTGTTCAATCGCTCTGCATATTGAGAGTGGGATTTTAAAGATAGACATGGCGTATTGAGGCAAGGCTTGCACAATGATCTTGACCAGCGTTTCTTTTCCAGCTTTGGACATTAACTTCTCTTGCCAACCCTCTAGTTTCATATTCACCATCGCTAAGATCCAAGCAAACATTTGCTTCTTCGATTGGCCCCAATCAGAAGGTATTCCCAGGTACTTGCCTGTTTTGTCAATTATCAGGACTCTTAAGTTCTGAGGCCATATTCCTCTTCAAATTTTCAGGGCATCGCTTTTCTGTTATGGAAAATCTCTAATTTGTTCAGCCACAATTCAGCCATGTATGTTAAATAGAATTGAATTTTAGACGTTTAGGCGTTTAGGATTTAATTGTGCAATAATTCAAGGCAACATTTTTGGCTCAATTTTCCAAAAAGCGTGAGACATAAAAAAACTCATGAAATTCTAAGGATCTTTATTTACTCCCTCGGTGCAGCAAAACAAGAAAATGTTTGTGAGAGCATGTAAAAAATCTTTTTCCAAAAGTCACAGCCAACGATGTGCTTGACCCCAAGTCCAGCCCGCCGACAACTTTCAAAGTTCCCTTGGTGGGAACTGTTACTGAAACAGAGAATAACTTCCTTTTTGGATAACACGCAGCGCACGTGCAAAAGAAGTGCATGCAAGTTGCAAGCGACGGTGTGGGCGAAGATTAGAGACCGAGAGAACAACATTAACATATTCGATTGTGGAAAAACATGTGTTAGTCCAGTGCATTACACTTATGACCCACGCGGATAACACGAGCATTACTTGAAGCAATCTTTGGTTAATGCCGCTTGAGCTTGACGCATAATGCCGCAGGACCTGACAAGCTTCCATTCCGTGAGAAATGCATTAAGATTTGACTGAGATTTAGTCGACGGCGGGGCCCTTGTGAAGCCTCGAAACTGCATGTCCATTAATTGTCAAAACCTTAGCCCTGGGTGGTGAGCATGTCAAGGTTGGATGTGAACACGTCCCAACAAAAATTCAAACAATCAGGTGATTTTTCAACTTGAGTATTCCCTTCGCGGGGAGACAAATTAATGAGCTCCAATCCCAAACTCTAGAAAGACGAGGATAATCTTTTGAAAAGGGACTCTCCGACGTGAAGGACCAATAAACAGAACTAGAAATGTATATAGATGTCTAATTTCTATTTATGAGATGATAAGGTGGAGCAGAATCTATATCTATCTTCTGAGACTAACATAAAAGTCTATATGCTGATCCGTGTACTATCCATGTTAGTAGATTCCCAAGCTCCTGAGTTACCTGTGAGATGGGTCCAAAGTGATGCTGCATTAGGAATTTTCGCCTCGGTCATTAAGGAAATGTGTAGATAGGCATTACACATATACACACATGTAAAGTTCCGTGTTTTCAGATGAAACAACTTTCCAAACTTACAGAAAAACATATCTTCTTGGTGATACCCATGGTAGAATTTAGAATGAAAACATTAAGTAAATGGATAGGCCATCATTTCTCCAGGGTCTCCGGAGCCTTGTCTTCATCACAGTGGCATAGTTTTCCTAGCTATGGCAGATGCGACGACTCCAGTTCATCATCTACATACAAAATCGTTGCGCTAGAGGGAAGCCTCGGCAACTCTTTGATAATGTCGCGGTGAAATAAATCAAGGGTTCGGAGATTGTAAAGTTGGTGGATCTCCGCCAGTATGCTGGAAATAGTCGAATGTCACAGCCTCAATATTCTCAGATTGTGCAGTTTCCCCATCTCGCTTGGAATGCCCCCCTCAAGACTCCGACACCAGGAGGCGTGTATTTCTTCGAGGCTGATCAGCTCTTCGATATTAGGAGGGAACTCTCTAAAGACACAAAAATCCATCCTTAGCACCTTCAAAATCTGCAGATTTTTTTATCGAATCTGGAAACTTGGAAACGCCTGTCCCTGACATGTCTAACTCGACCAATGATCTCCTTATGTTGCCAATGGAGCTTGGAAGTTTTCTTTTTCGATGGCAATCCCTTAATGACAAGTGTTTAAGATGGACAAATTCTCCAACAGAGTCGGGAAGTGCTGTGATTCTGTTGCCATCCACGAAAAGAAGCGAGATATTCATCAGGTGACATATCATTCTTTGTAGCTGACTCAATGAGAAGTAGTTTGGGGCAATGAGAGTTTCAAGCTGCTTTAAATGACCAATGGAGATGGGAATTTCTTGTACCGAAGTCCCGTCCATGAGAAACTCTTTCAGAGCTGTCAGGTGACCCACTTCTACGGGCAACATGCCAAGCTCTGTGCAAAACTTCAAATTCAAGGAAACCAAGCACTTCAAATCACCGATCGAATGATCTATCTTGACCCACTGTGAGCATCGCTCCAGAATCAATATGGTCAGATTTTGGAAGCCAAAGAACTTAGGAGTGACTAATAAGTCAGCACAACTTGGGAGATCTAGAACTCTCAAGTTCTTCATCTGCAAGATAGGAGAAATATTTGCATGAGCTCACTTCACAAATAGTTACGTTAGACCAGGCCATTCACCATAGCAATGAATTTTAAACTGCCTCGATTTGACCCCAGCCTTCCCAGTCTTTCGCGACTTTGCTCCATGACAAGTCGAGAATGTTAAGTTTCCCAAGTGAAAATTAATTACTTGCGGATGTCGAGGGCACCCTTGCCAATGGAGCGACCTTAAAAATGAAAAAAGGTTAGTGAAATCTCTGGCAATGTCTGCATGATCCAATTGAAGAAACCGTAGGTTTGGCATGCTCTCAAAATCTTCTGGTGTTAGTTTGTCTGAAGTATGCCCATGAAAGTTAAGGCGGAGTGCCTCAACCTTTTTCTATTCCCTGTGATGGACAAGAAAAACAAATAGAAGTATTGTGGATGGTTTCTCTTCTTGACATGTAACTAGTCAGCAAACATTCCTAAAGAAAAATGATAACAACGTCAATTGCACATAGGGTCGGATCTTAACAGTATCTGGCAAAATAGTTCTTTTCCTTAGACAGTGAACATAACAAAAATTATTTCTTATGCTTGACAATGAGAAAAAAAGGCACACCAAACTTTCACCTTTTTCTGCTTTATCGTATGGAGAGCTACTTTGTGATTATATAATCTACTCCACCTTCCTGGATCTGTAAGACTCTCCCGACAAACAATTTCTTTGCCAAATCGCCTCAACATGCTATGCATCCATATCTGATTGTTTTCTCCAATTTTGGCTAGGGGAGTCAAAGTTTCACGAGAAGGCAGAAAAGAGGTGTCATACCACAGGTACCAAGCAATTCAACTATCTATGCCGGTGGTGAAGTAGGCAATATCCGGAAATATCTGTTTTTGCTCATACTCGAATATTTGATAAACTTGATTGAAACTTTGAAAATCCCTCCCCAGAATCTTGGCAGCCAAAGTAATTTATTTCATTCCTTCTGCATTGGAACATTGTGGACTGCAGCCGAAACTTCAATAAACAATGGGAGTCCTGCCATAGCCTTGAGATCATGGTTTGAAAGCGTGAAGTTGCTATGTGAGGAAGAAGTTGGTATAGATGCATGCTGCCAAAAGAGTTGAAGACCCTGAACATTATCCAACCGACTAACATGATAAGTTCCGGATCTGAGGAGATTCTTCTAGGACAACACTGTTTCTGGTGGTTACAAGGATCCTACTTCCAGATGCAAAGCAATCAAAGCCATCTCCGATGAGTTTTTGGACATGAAACTCATTTTCCACGTTGTCAAGGACAATCAAAATTCTCATGTTGCAAAATGAGTCCCAGGAAAACTGAATTCCCCTGTTGACAAAAGCAACATCCTCAAGTTCCTGTTTTAGAACGTCGGAAATCTTCTCCGCATGTTCTTTAATATCTGCAAGGAAGCTACTGCCATCGAAATCACAGCAGACTTGGTTGTATATGAGTTTTGCAAGAGTTGTCTTGCCAATCTCACCTTCTCCGTGGATGACGACAAGGATCCGCTTGTCCTTATCATTAATATTCATCAAGCTCATGATGTGGTTTACCTGAACATCAGTTCCAACATCTTTTCTGATATTGGCAACTTGTCTTTTCTCTTCCATTTTAGCCACCTACAAGAAACATGACGATTGCTCACTGATAAGGCTGTAAGATGCGAAGAAGTGCCAACATTTGTTGATCTTTTCTAACGTTGTTGTGTTTGCATAAATTGTCTCCTATACGAAGTCACTGGTCATCCCGATCTACCAGTGATCAACATTATCCTCCTTGTTTAGAAGGAAATCCAAGTTTCAGGAGGGATGACCTTTTACCTTCCAAATATGTTTTGTCAAACAATTTTTTTTTCTCGTCAAACAATTAACCCGCTTTGAAATTTCTAATCTTTACACTGACAAGCAGATTTTTTGAGATATATTTGTGTATGAAGACGTACAGTTTATATTTTGGACAAATGAAGATGTACATTACAACGTCAGAAACATAGTACTAGAGAAGATGACCGAATTGAAATATGATGAGGGACGGCAAATGTTCAATCATTGAAATATTGTTGGTTCCTACTTTTATCCCGCATGTATTCCTAAATGTGTTTTGAGGCAACCGATGCCCATGTTTTATTGCCGTGAAACTATTAATAACTAATTTACATTGAAAGGTTAAAATAATTAACATGAGATAAAGATATCTATTATATATTATATGCATGCATTTATGTGAATCCTTCAAAATTGTCATCTTAATTTGAATCCTTCCAACTCTAAAGCTTGAATGTATTTCAACGAAGATGGGGTTTAGAAGTAGATTAATGATGTTGCGCACCGTCAAATTCACTTTAAAAATCATCGTCATCTTTTCATGTATATCTCAATGTCATACCCTTTTGCTAAATCGTGCTCAAAAAATTTTCGCGAACAGGATGCAAGTTAAACTTGAGTGGTTGGTCAAAACATGAGACTATTTGTGCTTGATAAATCTTTCAACTAACCTTTGGAAATTATCATATTCCTCAAAATTTACAAATCATGCATGTAAGCACATGTTATGACTTTTTATCGATTGTAAGCCTTCTTGAAATGCATAAAATGCATCAACGCACAAACCTAGGTCTTAACTTTATTGATGTAAATTTAACTCGTGTTACTCTTTTGTTATAATTACCATCTATTAAGATTGTTAAGCCATATACTTTAAATACATCGTTAGCCCATTTTCTAATAGTTTGAACTTTTAGGATGGTTTGTCTAACATGGTATAAGACTGTTAGGAATTGGCGCACAATCGCAAAGAAATAGAAAGTAAAAGCGAAAAGAAGAAATTGAGACACAAAGGTTTTATTCTTATTTACCATTAAATTAGAGCTATGTCCAGTAGAAAATTCCACTAGAATTAACATATCACACATGGATGTGAAGACTCCATGGATATGAAGAAGATGAAGAATAGATGTTTATTTTGATTTCTCTATGAAAAAATTGGTCTAGTTCCCATCCTAGAATCGGGAACTCGACCACCCATCATTGGTTCTAATTTTATGGAATCGGGAACCCGACAGGCACCCCTGGGAACTGCCTAGAACCGGTTGGTCTGGGTGGTTCCCATTTTGGCAGTTCCTGTTGAACATCCCCATTTTATAGTTTACAAAAATAAAATCAAAATACATATTTTCTCGCAAAAAAGATGTACTTATGCGATCAAAACTAAATATTTTATTAGGGATCAACAGATTAGACGTTTCTGAATTTTTTTTTATGTACAAATGAATCTCTAACTATTCGACTAAAAAAAAACTCTAACCATGTGCTTTTTTATTTGAGTTGGTCCTTCCTTCCAATGGTAGATGGACATGTTGGCGTGACTGAATCATCATTAAATGGGGACGTGGCGTCCTATGTGGCATTTTAAAAATAAAAAAATTAAAAATTAATATTGAAAAAATAAATAGAAAAAAATAGAAAGAGGAAATTTGAAAATTAAGATCAGACATGATTCCGAGTTCCGACATGGGGACAGTGAACCCCGGCTAGGCGTCGTGGGAGGTGTCGGAACCTCTGGCGTCGAAACAAACAAAATAAATATTAAGAAAAATAGAAAAAATGACATTTGAAAAGAAAATTAGGCCCGAATCTCAAGGCGTAATTGGTGGCCACAAGACCCCGGCGAGGCGGTGCTAGAGGTTCTGTCACCTCGGCGATTGACAATTGGGTCGCGTGACCCTAAGTGTCTTGCAGCTAAGGTCGCATGACCTAAGCTAGATTTGGCCCTCGTCGGAGTTGAGCAACCCCGAAAATGGAGAGCAAGAGCTCGGCAGCTCTCGTCGGCATTTCCTCTGGCTGCATTCCACATCTTCTCTCTTACGTTTTTTTTTTTCCTTAAATTCCAATATTTTATCTTGTCGACACCTGAAAGTTACATGTAAGTACCAATTTAACAGTCAGCATTGACATGGTCGCTTAGGCGCCTGTCAACGTCGGCATTTCTGATTTTATTTTAACGGAATAACTAATTTTAAGACTTAATTGCATAATAATAATAGTTCAAGGATTTCATTGAAAATTTCGAAAGGTTCAGGGACTTGCGCCTTTTTATCCCTGTCTTATTATTACTGGAAAGCATGGAGAAAGTTAGAACGAGCACAGCTCCTACACCCGCTGCCGACGTCGAGCTTGCTCCTCGCCGCCCGCGGCGCACCTCCGCCGCGACCCAATCCCCTGCCGGTGGTCAGCCCTGTCGGTGGTCTCGCCTCCACCGCCAACTTCGACGAGAACTCCACGAAGGCAAGCTTCCGGGTTATACTGTTTTTTTTTGTTCAGGCTTTCTTGTCGAGACACCACGTTCTTTTGCCAACTGTAGCATTCGAGCAAGGTCAAATGGCCACTACTTTGGTCGTTCTGTATTGCTAGCGACGGTTCAGTAATGGTGTTCGGCGCACCGGCGGCGACTGAGCATTGCGTTCAGCGAACATCCCTTGCCCGCCATGTGTTTGATGGGAGTTTCAGGACAAATGGCCCGGTGACATCAAATGTAATCCGACCCAACTACCCAGACAATCAGCTCCTTGATGCACTTCTTCGAGTGTTCTTACGAGATATAACTGCGAAACCGAACTGTTATAAAGATTCTTGTCAAGCTTTCTCTGGGTTTGCTTTTATTACTAGATTAGATTGTTTTAGGGCCATATAATGATTCCTCGAAGATGCACGTAACTTTGGAGTTGTGATTGCTTCGTCTTCTAGCTTTTCTTTTATGTCCCTGAAAGAGGTGTTTGTTTTTTTTCTCTTGTCTGCATGAAATTTTCTTCTTTAATTGACTGTAAAGTCTTGGTAAGTTATAGGTGTGACAGCTAAAATACTTTATTTGATGCAGATTTGCCACGTTTGTGGTGACCGACACATTTGTTAGATGATCGTTACCTGGCTCATTCCGCTGACAGCCCAATGTGGATCATCTTTTAGCGAGCCGAGGTCAGTGCATTTTTCATTTCGCCTGAGCTGCGATTAGACTAAAAAGTTTGCTGCAATGGCCAGTAGAATCAAATGGTCTAATAAAATTACGACATCCCAAGTCGAGCAGCTTATTAGGGCTGAAAGGGACGTACAGAGGGCAATGCTCATCTTTGATTCGGCAACAGCAGAGTATAGTAGTGGTTTTCGCCATGATGAGAAAACCTTTTCTCTTATCATATTGAAATTGGTCTCTGCAAATCAGTTCTGGACAGCGGAAGAGCTTCTCCAGAGAATGAAGGAAGAGCAGTGCAATCTTACGGAAGACATATTTCTCTCCATCTGCAGAGGTTATGGGCGGGTGCACAGGCTGCTGGATTCATTGAGGGTTTTCCAGAGGATGCAGCGTTTCCAATGCAAACCTTCACCCAAATCATACGTCACTATTTTGGATATACTTGTTGAGGAAAACCAGTTGAAACTAGCTCTTAGATTTTATAAACACATGAGGGCAATCGGTGTATCACCTACTGTTGCTTCCCTCAATGTTTTGATCAAAGCTTTGTGCAAGAATAGTGGAACGATGGATTCTGCCCTCAAGCTATTTTATGAGATGCCAAATCGTGGATATGTTCCGGATTCATATACATATGGTACTTTGATAAATGGATTGTGTAAATGGGGGAAAATTGGTGACGCTAGGAAACTATTTGAAGAGATGGAGACAAAGGGTTGTTCACCCAGTGTGATCACCTACACTTCCATGATTCATGGTCTCTGTCAATCTGAGAATTTAGATGAAGCTTTTGGATTGTTTGAACAGATGGTGGGCAAAGGTATTGAGCCTAATGTGTTTACTTTCAGTTCATTAATGAATGGATTTTGCAAGAGTGGGTGTTCTTCTCAAGCAATGGAGCTTTTGGAAATGATGGTTAGGAAATGGCTGATGCCCAACACGATAACTTACAGCACTCTAATCAATGGGCTCTGCAAAGAAGGGAAAGTTTATGAAGCTTTGGAGACTCTTGACAGGATGAAGCTTCAGGGTTTGAAACCAGATGTGGGATTGTATGGCAAGATCATTGCTGGCTTTTGTGACAAGTGCAAATTGCCAGAGGCTGCCAACTCCCTTGATGAGATGATACTAGAAGGAATCTCTCCCAATCGTTTAACTTGGTCTATTCATGTCAGAATCCACCATGCGGTTGTTCAAGGTCTTGCTGTTCATGGTGAAATAAATCGTGCTTATCAACTTTACCTAAGCATGCAGGCCAGCAGAATTTCTGTTGACGCTTCGACTTTCAGTGCTCTCGTTGGATATTTCTTGAGGAAAGGAGATATAGATAAAGCTGCTCCGGTATTTGAGGAAATGGTGCATGATGGATGTGCTTTGGACGAGGAAACATGGAAGGCTGTTGTTGAAGGATTTGTGCATTGGGAGAAAGGGATAGAAGCTGCTAACTTATTGCCTGAATTGGTTAGAGAACAATGAAAGAAGCAGAGAAGACTATAAGGATATAATCATTAGCTAAGAGTTAATGCTGCTTGTTACTGTTTCTACCGACACAGTAGATGCTCATTATTTTCTTTGTGATACAAATGTGACGATTTCTTGATGGTCATCGACTACTTGTCATGCTTATTTCATATGCATGACAACAGTTCCAGAGCCAGATAGAAGCAACATGAAGGCCTGACATCTCCATTCGACAGGGGGCCATCTTTTTTCTCTCGCGCCCAGGCAAGTACAGAGAAAGCATGGGGCGTTTCTGACGATCCAGAAATCACCTGATTTTGGTGATGGTCGTTTCAAGATTCCTCATTTATTAAAAGGGTCTTTGTTATTTCGAATTCCTTGAGAGAGGGTTTTTGGAGATGTACATGAGCTTGATGAGGAAGTCGTTCAAGGACTCTTTGAAGGTGCTTGAGGCAGACATTCAGCATGCGAATACCCTGTAAGTTCTTGCTAAAAATTCTCTTGTATTTCTAATGAATTTGAAATTTCTGCAGTTTTTATTCCGAAATATCTTTTCTGTGTCCTTGTGTTTGATGGTCAGCGCAGCATCTTTTGGGATTACCTCATTTTTTTATAGGAAATTAATCTCAGATGGTTGAATTTGCTTGATCGACTTCAGATGTTACCTGACCTTTTCTGGGTTATTCGTGTCAGCTTCTAATTACTTGTCAAATTAAGCTCTAGCTCTGAATTCCCTTCTGATTCTTCAGTGTCTTTATTTCTCTTGTTTAGTTGAGTGAACTGTCTTTGCTGTTGTGTTTTGTTTTTCTCAAATCGCATTTGTTGAAAAACAGTTCTGTTCTCTGAGATTCCTGCATTTAGTTTATAGTTCATCTGCATAGGCGGCCATGCAAATGCTCAGTTTGTATAGTTGATAACATGGCCAAAGATGATTTTTTCCTACCCTTTATGTCTTGCATTTGCATGGTTCCTTGATTTGAGCTATTACATGATTTGAGCAGAATGAAGATTTGCTTTTTGTTGAATAGTTCAGAGGGGTACGAATTAAATTCACTGTTGCTAATTAGTATTATTCTCGGTAATTTGGATTATGCGGTCTCAGATGGATCAATGCTTGGTAAGTGCCTTGGGCAGCATGTGAAATTCAGGGGCTTAAGGTTTTTGAAAGTTTTCGATTTCAGATTTCATGTCAATGTTCTCCATTTCTTTAACTAGAGTTGCATCAATGCAAGGGTAAGGGTGCATTGACAATGGAGAGGGGAGCCTTGTTCCATCTTAGTGCCCTTCAAGATCTCGCAAAAGTAGTTTGCGAGTATGTAATGAGTTCTTTTGTATGTTTTGCTTTTCATTTCTTTCTCAATTAAGGCGAATTGATAAACAGAAGGCACATAAGTCAATACTTGCACGAGTTTCTTTGTACTCCAGTTTCTTCTGTAGAGTTTTTCATTTGTTGTACGTAGTCAAGAAGTTTCCTTGGTTCTTAGTGTTAGATCAGTTTTCTATACGTTTGGTTGAATGTTTGTATCGCATGTGGTACAGAGCATCTGATTTTCCGAGGGATTATGACGGCACTCTTCAGATGAGATTGTTGTACAGTCCAGCTGCACATTTCTTTCTTTTTCTAGTGTAGTGGGCAGATTGTCACTTAGCTGGTGCCCTTGGGTTGCTAAAAATTCTGATTCACATGGTAAAAATGGGAAGGAAAGTTCTCATTTCTACTGTGATTTAGCTTTATCAAGTCATATTTGTGATAGGAGAATTGCTGAAAACTGGAAGTCCTCTTGTTCTCTAGGTCTATGATGATGGCACGACGACCATGTCAACCCATGAAAGAAGAGCTAGCATCAGAGAGTTCTATAGTAATCAAATTCTGACTCCTGACATTCAAAGTCTAGTTGACGATCCATTTGGATTAGTTATTTTGACAATACTCTTGTTCCTGCTGTTGTCAGCGGTAACTTATCCAACATTACTGCACCTTCAAAAGGTGTGACTGATACTGAAGATAGAAGGCAGAAGACTGTGTGCATGGAGAGGTACAGAAGGAGAGAAGAGGAGGAACATAGGCAGTATGCAGATATAGAATTTGAAAAGGAAGATGAATGTGGAGTATGCATGGAAATGAATAGTAAGATTGTGCTGCCCAACTGCAGTCATGCCATGTGCCTCAAATGTTATCGGGAGTCGTACTCTCTCTCTCTCTCTCTCTCTCTCTCTCTCTCTCTCTCTCTCTCTCTCTCTCTCTCTCTCACATGTGTATTGATGCACATGGGCCTGCCTGCATGGGGTCTTGGGAGTGTGTGCCCCTGCTGGTGTATGTATGTGTCGCTTGTGTGCTTGCGAGGCTGAGAAAAAATGTTCAAGCCATTAAACTCAAATCTGAAGTTATCAGTTTGGTTCAATTCAAGAAGGCATTTTGCAAGTCTGGTCCGATTGCAGACCCATGTTTGATTCTGTCTGGTTTGCAATTTCCCAAATCAAATCATGCTCAGCGCTACATGTCTCTGTAGAAAATTACTCTCGCATGGTTCATCTGCTTTGCATATTCCTGACAGTCGGTAATTGGTATGCCAAAGGCTAGAATAAGTCAACCGTTCAAGGATTGTGACTGCACATCGGAGGAAGTAGTACCTGAGTAGAGATATTAGAACTTTCCAGCGAAAGACCAGTTGATTGCTGGTGTATATGGTCAGACTAAATAAATTATAAATTGTTATAAACAGTGTTTTCGGGTACTAAATCTCTTCCGTGTCCAATTGTAAGACATTCTACATATGTCTTGTGTCCATTTCAGTGCATATGTGTGATTAGAAATTTTAGAAGTTTGATGTATGTCCACTAGGAATTGGAGCTTTGCATTGTAGGAAACGTGGGAAAGCTAGTTGAGGAAGTGGATGGGTTGCTTTAGAGAATTGGTAATCTGGTAACTTTCTTTATTCAGAGAGCAGTTGCTTTTAAAGATCAATAGTAGTTCGAAAATGGCAGGTTGTTTTAGAGTGGGACATCGTTAGCCTTCTTTAGATAGTAATTATTAAGCTTCCCAGAAACTTTGCAGGTATTGAGGGCTTCGTGGGGGAACCCTTCAACTATTTCTTGTCTTTCCAACTTAGTTACAGATCCTGTGAGGTGAGAACAAGTCAGATTCTTTCATATACCATGAACAGAGACTTTAGGGAGTTGTTATTTGTGTGCACTCATGGATACGTACTAGCATGGATAAATAAATCATGTGCAAAAAGGGTTGCATCCTTTGAGAGTATTTTGAGCACTTCAATGTAGCCTAGTTGATGATTTTTGGTCTTTAAATTTTTATGTCGGAGGAGGCGGACCCATATTATATAACCTTGGGTTTCTGCTTACTGGAAAAAGTGAAAGAGAAAACCATTGTTTTGTTGTCTCTTGCACTTGTTTATGTGGATTCATTTTTATCAAATTGTCTTGTGTGGACAATTAATGCTTGGGCATCCAGTTGCACGATTAAGAATGACGAGACTGATGAGGGGTGAGGGAATTGGACTTGATTTGAACAAGCTTTTGTCCGAAATGGGTTTTGCTTTCCAATAAATGCAATTCCACCATCACCCTCCATAACTACATCTATTATGGCATTATTCATGAATTAGTGAGTTCACTTCTGATTCTCCTCGTTACATACACATAAATTCTTCTTTGAGCAAAAAATTCAGATTAAAGTTTTCAAAGATATTGCTCGCGATATCTGATATTTGGCGGGAGTTCAAATTTGGTAGTTTCCTATCAAAGGTGAATAACCTTAATAAGGTTACCAGTTCTTGTGAAACATTTTGAAAATCTCCTCTACAGGTTCAAACTGCTATAAAATGAGTTTAATTTGTTTCATTCTCATGGAGTCATGGATGTTTTTTTATGATTATAATTGCTAGTTTTCACATTTATGTTGTTTGCTATCTGCCAACAAGCAACAAGAGCAGTTAATCTAGGTTGCCATGCATTATTTTTCTGGGTTCTCTAATCTTGTTTAATTTTTGGACGTAATCCATCGTCAAGTTGGGTTATTCAGTTTTATGATTTGTTTGGCCAAGTCACATGCGAAGATCAGATGCTAGAACAACTCTGATCTTTTACTCTAGCATTGCTGTTCTGGTTTTTTTCCATTAACTGCAGGGTTTGTGTGAAAATCCTCTCATGTGGTCTTGTTGTGACACTACAGGCGGACGAGATCGCAGTTGTGCCCCTTCTGTCGGAACAACCTCAAGAGAGTAAACTCCGGCGATCTTTGGATATTCATGGACAGCAGGGACGTAGTTGACGTGGCAACCGTGACGAGGGAGAATCTTCGGAGGCTTTTCATGTACATAGATAAGCTGCCTCTGGTCATTCCCGACAATATCTTCGAAACATATGATTCTCACCTAGGGTGATTAAAAAATGGTCGAAACCGAAACCCATTGTCTGAGCTTGTTCTCCTCCTTGATGGGTCCTTACATTTTAATCCTGTTATGAGGGACAATTCGTAGGTTGTTGGTTAGTCCTGCCTCTTCATGTCAGAAGACCCAGCCTGATTTCTTGTGGGCTGGAGTGTGAAGTTCAGATCAGAGTTGGTGGTTCATCGGAAGTTCTACATAAAATCTGCACTTTACCAGTTCTCACATCTGTATTTATAATTTGTAAATATACTTAGTGGGTTAAGTACTCTCTTTTGGCCTTCAAAAGAGAGAGCTTTTACTAGTTCAGCAATCTTGCTGTTTGGCTAGTCATAAGCGACATCCATTCATGGACCGTAAACATTTGGCGTTACAACATGAATATGGTGATTTCCTCCCAAATCTTTTCTTCAATTAGAAGATCTGAAGGAGCAACTAGTTGCCTCAGATAACTCTATTCTTCAACCAAAAAGCTGCAGAAGCATACCAGGACCTTAGTAAATCGATAAACTATATGCAGACATCCACATAAACAATGTAAAGTATGAACATGCTCCAAAACTGAAACCAAGTTCCCCTTCCACGTATACCGGAGCTAAGATTAATAAAGTGGGAGACAAACCAAACTCAAAAGTTATATCATGCAAATCTCCACGTACTCCCACATGTATTGTGGGCTTAACATGGACATTTTGCTTTGAGAACCTGTAGAAGTGTCAATTGTGCACCACCATTAGTCAACTTCATTCATGTCAACTGCTCACATTCATGCAAAGATTGTGAAAAGCAATATGGAAGAACCATCTGGGCGGGAAAAAAAAAGGCATGGAAGAACCGGTGTACATCTAGCACAAACGCCAAGATTTCTACTATGACTTAAAACTATCTAAGAAACAAAGGATCCGTTGATTCAGAATATGGCCACACAAAATTCAAACTTCCTACCTACAGCGAAGGTAACAACAAAGTCTACAACATATCGTTTGAGTTATCGCCACTACCGGGATATCCTAAATTCTAACCTACAGCAAGACTCCACAGACTCCACAGACAACAGATGGGCACCTCCATCATCACTCGTTTACTTCTAGGGGCGGAAGTAGGCAATCCCCGCAAATGTGGTTTGGACGATCGTGAGCACCAGCAACAGCATAACACCGATCAACGAGACAATCAGCAATTTCATTCTTGTCAGCCACAAGTGCCATTGGTCATTTGCATACTCCTCCATGTCCAGGAGCAACTTGGCCAAGTTGCTCCTTCTGATGTCGAACATCATCTCTTGGCCCATGTCCCAAAAGAAACGCGCAACCGCGTCATTGGACCCGAAGTATATGTCTTTCATGATTTGAAGTTCGGATAGGAGAGCCGCATCTTCTGAGTTGCTTATGAGTTTCCCGAGTATGGTAATGTAGCAAGTGATGTTCTCGAACATACGCATGTAGCCTCCCTGTAACGTTTTCTTAATATGGGTTACATTAATTGAGATTGTTATTACCTGCTTGCGGGTTTGGTCTAATAAGGTTGGATATAAGGTTTCTTAATTGATCGGATATGGGGC
Source organism: Syzygium grande (assembly GCA_024733475.1). NCBI lineage: Eukaryota > Viridiplantae > Streptophyta > Magnoliopsida > Myrtales > Myrtaceae > Syzygium > Syzygium grande. Next base: position 9,207,365 of record JAMXDD010000001.1, read on the forward strand.
CCGACTTATGTGGGCCGAGTTCGGCCTAGCCCGTTATAAGAGGGCCTGCTGGAAACCTTATAAATAGCGCTGGAGGTCCCTCCTCTGCATCTAACTCTCTAATTTCTCTTAAACGCTCTCAAAACTCACCTAAAGCTTTCGTGAGCTAGCTGAGGCAATCTTATAGTGCCGGGACTTCGGGGGTGATAGGGGAGAAGACCTACAACACCGGTTTGTCGTTATTTCCGCATTTAGGACAATAGAATCCAAATCAGCTGTACAAATTCTATCAATCCTTTTACCGTACTGTCACTATCTCACTATGGTGATCCTAGAGCGCTCGGCCGAGTTATACGGGCCAGTCAACATGTGGTATCAGAGCCGCCATAGTCGAGAAACGGGTCGGTATTGTTCGTATGTGTTTTTATTTTTTTCATCCGTTGAATATTATAATAAATCACATAGATAGATAGATTGTCGCGAGACGAGTAAAATAAGTGATCGCCATTATCTACACTACACTGTGGTATATTTATTTTACATGTTTGATACTTTTAAGGATGTGAAAATACATACGGAACCCTATATACACGTATTTTTTAGGGTATATTTTCATATTTTCCTATATTTCTTTATGGTTTAAGAGATAAAGATTAAAGCTTACATGTATATGACGACATAAGGATGTGCAAATCGTATTTCATTGATAGTATGTATAAGGTTCAACCTATATCAATATATAGAGCAATGTAATTAGCATGGTATGTAATTTTAGAGACATTGCCCATAATTTCCAGTCTAGAATTACATCTATATAGTTTATGTGAGATATAAAGTTTATACTTTAGTATGAGAGAATTTCAATGATTCAATTTGGTAATGACTATCAAAGTGACACACTTGATTGAGTTTGAGAAATATCAGTCTCGTATTACTAGGATGTCTCATATTCTGATGTACAGTCATACTCCCAAAGGAGGTGATTATGTATTGATTCATGGAGTGATGCATGTACAGCATGCGTGAGGAATGATTGATCCTAGTGGTTCATACACCCAAAGGTGGTGAATTCATAAAAGATTGGAACTTATTCTCATGGCCGTTGTAATGTAGAGGGTATATAATTGCATATCATGTATTCTGCCCAAAGGTGATTATATGATGATGTGTGTAACTCTCAGGAAAGTACTCACATGATGCTGATTATAGACATTGCTTGTTTTTAACAATCACCTTCTCCCTGAATGGCAACTCCATAAGTATTGAGGTTCTTACTGGTTTAAACTTTAAGAAATGAAAAGAGGATTTTCTGTTTGGTATAGAGCTGGTAGATATTCATATTGCTCTTACTGAGGATAAGCTAGCAGATGTCATTGCTAATGGTACAGATATGGAAAAGGCATTGAGTGCCGCCTGAGCAAAGAGCAATAGGATTTGCTTGTTACTGATAAAGCGATCTATTAAGGACCACTTGAAGAGTAGTTTACCGCTGACTACACTGCTAAAGAAATGATGGAAACCTTGCAAACAAGGAACCGTGACTCTTCTAATGCCAAGGCTGGGACATACATGTAGTTGCTTAGTAATATGAGGTATGATGGTTCAAGCGGGGTTAGGGATTACGTCCTTAGGATAGTAGACCTGCAGACGAAACTCAAGGTTCATGAGATTATCCTTTCTGATGCTTACATTGTGCATCAAGCCCTGAACACCCTTCCTGCTGAGTATGAAATTATAAATACCAACTATAATTCCCAAAATGAAAGTGGTCGGTCAATGACCTGATAGTTAGGGTAGTGGCAGAGGAAGAAAAACTGAAGAAAGATGAACGGAATCTTGCTTTCTATGCCTCTATTTCTAGTAGCCGGAAGAGTGGTAAGTTCAAGAATCGTACTCAGAAAGGAACTCCTGAAACCACCGGTCATTTGGACCATCCGGGTCCTGAGAAAATACCCTTGAAGAAGAATGGTGTTCACTGCTACTTTTGTAGGAGGAAGGGTCACATGAACAAAGACAGCAATAGATATAAAACTTGGTTGTCCAAGCGTGAGCAGTCAGGTATTGAATCTTTGACACTTGTTTCTGAATCCAACCTATTAGAAGCACCATCCAATTCATGGTGGCTAGATAGCGGTTCAACTAATCATGTTGCGTATACCATACAGGGATTCACAAACATAAGGAAGCTAAATCATGATGAATTAAAGCTCACTGTAGGAAACAATAAGAGAGTTGATGTCGAGTTCGTGGGAGATGTCATATTAATTTTGGATTCTGGTTTTAATGTGATGTTAAGAAATACATTTTATGTACATTCCTTAGACGGAACTTAGTTTCCGTATCAAGTTTGGATGTTTGTGGCTACTCTTTTGAAATAAAGAACAATGTGGTTTCTATGTTCTTTGATTCAAATAAGGTTGGGTGCTGCAACATATTGAATAGATTGTACAGATTGTGTTTATCTCCCAATGACATATACGTCGCTTATACAGCTGAAAGGGTTGTTTCCAAAAGACCTCTACCTAAGGAACAGTCTTACGCGTTGTAGCATAAATGACTTGGTCACATTTCTAAGAAAAGAGTGGAAAGGCTGATGAAGACAAACATCCTGCCTACTCTTGAGAGTGACCTAGATACTTGTGTAGACTGTTGTAGGGGTAAGATAACCAAGATAAAGAAGAAAACCGTAGTCCGTAGTTCTGACATGTTGGAAGTCATTCACACTGACATCAGTGGACCTTATACGGCAACATTGTGTAGAAATTTCTATTTCATCACATTTACATACTACTATTCTCGATATGGTTATCTGTTCTTGATTAAGGAGAAGTCCGAGTCTCTTGACAAGTTTAAGATTTTTCGAATTGAAGTCGAGAAATAGCTGAGAAAAATCATAAAGGTTGTCAGATTTGATCAAGGTGGTGAGTATTATGGCAGGCATGGCAATATTGGACAGCTGAAAGGGCCATTTACCAAATACTTGGAAGATTCTGGAATAACGGCTCAATTTACTATGTCCGGGAGTCGTGAGCAAAACGATGTGGCCGAAAGGTGGAATCGCATCTTTATGGACATGATAAGAAGTATGATTAGCAGGACGAACTTACCTGATTTTTTGTGGGGTGAAGCTTTGAGAACAGCTCTTTATATTCTAAATCGTATTCCTACCAAGGCTATTCCAACGACTCCTTTTGACTTATGGACTGGACGTAAACCTAGCCTAAATCATCTTAAAGTTTGGGGGTGTTCTGCAGAAGTAAGGTTATACAATCCAACATTAAGCAAGTTGAAATTCGGAACCACTCGATGTTACTTTATATCTTACTCAGATCATTCGAAAGGATATCGATTTTATAATCCCTATGGAGGCACAAGAATTGTGGAATCACAGACAGTGAAGTTTCTGGAATTTGATGTGGCCGAAGGAGGTAGTTGCTCTCAGATTATTGAGAATAATGATATGGTAAGTATTAGTGCGTCTTTCTCTCTACCTATACAGACGATAATTAAGAACCCTACATCACAGACTGAACCTATTATGGTCCAGGATCATGTTATTGAAACATGTCCTGATGAAGTACTTCAAGCTCCTTAGGTGTAGGATGAGGTTGTAATAGTTCCACTAAGGAGATCTATCAGGTAGAGACGATCGGCTATACCACCAGATTATATGGTCTATCTGGGAGAGCATGACTACGATATAGGTTGCGTGATTGATCCAATAACTCATTCAAATGCTATTTGTTGTCCTCAGTCAGATATGTTGGTGGATACAATGAAAGACAAGATACAGTTTATGAAATATAATAGTGTTTGAGAGCTTATTGAATTGCCTAAAGGTTACAAACCCATCGGTTGCAAATGGATATATAAGACTAAAAGAGACTCCAAAGGAAAGATTGAGAAGTTCAAAGCCAAGACTGGTAGCTAAGGGTTTCACTCAGAAAGAATGAGTAGCAAATGAGGCAACCTTTTCTTCAGTCTCTTCTAAAGATTCTTTCAGAGTGATTATGGCATTAGTAGCTCATTTTGACATGGAGTTACACCAGATGAATGTTAAGACTGCCTTTTTGAATGGAGACCTTGATGAAGAAGTCTATATGGTGCAACCCAAAGGTTTTGCAGCTGGTGATTTAGGTGAGTTTGTGTGTAGATTGAAAAAGTCTATTTATGGCCTCAAGCAAGCTTATAGACAATAGTATTTGAAGTTTCATAGTGCTATTACTTCATTCGATTTTGTTGAGAACAAGTTGGATCATTGTATATACAGCAGGGTTAGTGGGAGGAAACTTATTTTTCTCATACTTTATTTAGATGACATCTTGCTTGCGAGTAGTGATATTGGTTTACTGCATGAGACAAAGCGAATGTTGTTGAAGAATTTTGACATGAATGATCTTGATGAGGCGTCTTTTGTCCTAGGCATTAAGATCCATAGGGATTGTTCTCGCCGAGTTTTGGGTTTGTCTTAGAGGACATATGTTAATCGTATTTTAGAAAGATTCAGTATGCAACACTGCAGGCCAGGAAGTGCTCCTGTCGTAAAGAGTGATAAACTGAGTCTGTCACAGTGTCCTCATACATATGTTGAGAAAATCCAAATGAAGGATATATCTTATGCTAGTGCGCTCAGAAATATCATGTATGCTCAAGTTTGCACTAGAGCAAATATTGCTTTTGCAACAGGACTTCTAAGTAGATATTAATCAAATCCAAGACACGATCATTGGATTGCTATCAAGAAGGTGATGAGATACCTGAAGAGGATAAAAAACTATATGCTGATCTACATATATGTTCAAGACCTATAGCTGATAGGGTATTTGGATTCAGATTTTGCTGGCTGTCAGGATGAAAAGAAGTCGACAACGGGTTACGTCTTTAAGTTAGCAGGAGGTGCAATATCATGGAAAAGTGAGAAATAGAAATCAATGACATCCTCTACCATGCAAGCGGAGTTTGTAGCATGCTTTTCGACCGCTACTCAGGCAATTTGGCTCTGGAACCTCATTAAGGAGTTGACCCGTATTTGATTTTATGGATCGGACATACAATTGTATTGTGACAATAACTTTGCAGTGTTGTTTGTTAACAACAACAGAGATCTCGATGAGTCTAAGCATATGGAGGTCAAGTACTTGATCATAAAGGAAAAAGTCAGGCATGATGATATTATAGTAGAGCACATTTTCACAGATGATATGGTAGCAGATCCACTAACTAAAGGCTTTTGCCTCTATATTTTTTAATGACATGTCGTTAGCATGGGCTTAGGAGTATCATGGGATTGTATTGTTTAGTGGGAGCTGCTTTTATTTATGCTTTAATAAAGTTTACATTTGAGTTTTATTACTCTTTGTAACATTTTGGATGTGTATCAACTCATTTGTATTCAATAAGGTGTTTCTAAATGCACTGTTGCCATGTTAAATACACATATAAGGTGAAAATCTTAAGGTATTGTGTAAACCTTGAGTAAAGAATATGGGCCTTCAGTTATTGTCCTTAAGGATATGTTTTATTACACATAAAGTAATATTAACAATAAGGATAAGACATATGTAGGTTCATTGGAACCATAAAGATAATCTCTAGTGACACATCAGGTTTTTGTGACATTTAAAGAAAGAGAATGAGGATTGACAAAGGGGATGACACGTGAGGTATCACTCTTTATGAGGTATCATCCATTTGCCACACAACCATATCGAATCCATATCAGTAAAATCTAAGATATTTGTAACCATGAAAGGCTCTGCGTGATTACATACAGTTACCGCCATAATTCGATGTTTGAAATTTTATGGGATCGGATTGACTATTAAAAATTATCCATACTAAATAAAGAAACACATAAGGTATGATTTCAATTAATATAGCCCAAGTAGGAGAATGTAATGTTTTCCTAATGTGGATTATATTAATTAAGATTGTTATTACCCGCTTACGGGTCTGGTCTAATAAGGTTGGATATAAGATTTCTTAATTGGTCGGATATGGGCCCAGCTTGTGTGGGCCGAGTTCGGCCCAATCCGATATGAGAGGGCCTGACAGGAAACTCTATAAATAACGCCGGAGGTCCCTTCTTTGCACCCAACTCTCCAATCTTTCTCAAACGCTCTCAAAACTCACCTAAAGCTTCTGTAGGCTAGCTGAGGTGGTCTCATAGCGCCAGGACTTTGGGGGTGACAGGGGAGAAGACCTACGGTACCGATTCGTCGTTATTTCCACATCCAGGATGATGGAATCCAAATTAGGTGCTCAAATTTTATCTATCTTTTTACCGTACTGTCAATATCTTACTATGATGATCCTAGGACACTTGGTTGAGCCATACGGGTTGGCCAACACCCCTGCTCAAAGGTGAAGTAGTTGCCGAGGAAAGCCACCATCGTATCGTCTAGACTTATATCGGGCACTTCGAGCACTCCATTGGTGAAGCTAACATCCAGGAATCCAGTGCTCATCCTTGGCTTAAACTTGATGCCCGCGAGCTTGAGCTCTTTGGCTGAGTAGTCTAGCCTTCGATAGTCGTATCTTATGTCCCCGAGCGATTCAATGGGAAAATGGGCAAAGCTAGAATGGAGTAAGTGAAGCAAGTGTCTTGAATTTGAGATATCGTAGTAAAGCCGCATTACTTGTTCCTCCCAACAAAATGCCTTGTTGTAGCTATCCAACACCAGAGTTTGGAGATTACGAGGATCCTCCGGAGACTTTGACAGTTCGTACAGGATATTGAGGATGAAAAAAGGAATCTGGTTTTCAAGCTGGATGAAATCCGTGATCACTAGCCAAAAAATGCCTGGAAAATAGATGATCGAATCGTAATTGTTTGGTTCCAGTATTGATCCCATCACGTGGAACCACTCGTTGACGAAACAACCATCTAAAACCATCATCTTCTCCAAATCCGAACGCCCCAACTCGAGAGGCTTGGAGTAGCACTCTCGAATCTCCACCTCTTTGCATGTGACGGACTTGAAATAGTCATTCAAATTCACTCCCCCATCATTGGTGTGAGCAAGTAGAGCTACGAAGTACCGTGCCTTGTGCTCTTCGACCATCTTTGTGCACTCGCGTCCGTGGTGGTAGGGACCGATCAATACAATCTGCGGTTTAAAAGCCTTTTCATAAGTAGTAGCCAAACTTTGGGGCACCTGGTAAATGCAGCAAGCGGGATGGCTAGCTAACGCTCTCAAAAGAGTCGGCGCTTGGTTGAACCGACGTTGAACAACCGACGACCAATCCTCCGTTGGCTCCAAAACTATCTAGTCGCCTGTGCCTTCCTCTGGGATTATCTCCCCTCTAGCTCTGTCTTTATCCATGATTTCTACGATCACCTCTATCTGGTTGCCCGTGTCTTCCTTTGTGATTATCTCCTTTCTGACTTTGTCTTTGTCCGTGATTCTTACGATCTCCTCCATCGGCCCCGAAACTATCTGGTCGCCAGTGTCTCCCACTGGGTTTATCTCCTCTCCATTTCCATTTTTGTCCATGAATCCTACAAATGTGCGTCAAAATGAGAGTGACCAAAATAAAATATGGAAGGGAATGGCAGGAAATCCTCCAAAGCGAGACTAATCAGTAAGGAAAAATGGAGACATTTGTTTCCTTTGACAAAGATGCATACTAAATGATTGAAAGAACTCATCCGGCTCTATCTTGACCGAGACAGGACAAAACAGAGGGTCGAGCATGCTCAAATGTGGAGGGTCCTACCTGGCTCAGTGAGAGTGGTTGAAGGTCGATTGGCTGGCAGCGATGGAGGGTAGTGGTGCGGCCGAGCTGAAGCTGTGAGTGGAAGCGGGAGCCCGTATCTTTATCTCTCTGGGATTATCTCCCCTCCGATTCTGTCTTTGTCCATGATTTTTATAATCACCTCCGTTGGTCTCGAAACTATCTGGTCACCCATGTCTCCCTCTCGGATTATCTCCTCTTTGACTCTATCTTTGTCCATGATTCTTACGATCTCCTCCATCGGCTCCAAAACTATTTGGTCACCCGTGTCTACCACTAGGTTTATCTCCCCTCCATTTCCATTTTCGTCCATGATTCCTACGAATGTGCGTCAAAATGAGAGTGACCAAAATAAAACATGGAAGGGAATGCGAGGAAATCCTCCAAAGCGAGACTAATCAATAAGGAAAAATGGAGACATTTGTTTCCTTAGACAAAGATGCATACTAAACATCTGAACGAACTCATCCGGCTCCATCTTGACTGAGATAGGGCAAAACAGAGGGTTGAGCATGCTTGAATGTGGAGGGTCTTCTACCTGGTTCAGTGAGGATGGCTGAAGGTCGATTGGCCAGCAGCAATGGATGGCAGTGGTGTAGTTGAGTTGAAGCTGTGAGCGAGAGTGGGAGCTTGTATCTTTGTCCCTTGGGGATTATCTCCCATTCGACTCTGTCTTTAAGCATGATTTTTACAATCACCTCCGTCGGCCGCAAAACTATCTGGTCGTCCATATCTCCCTACAGGATTATCTCCTCTCTGACTCTGTCTTTATCCATGATTTCTACGATCTCCTCTGTCAGCCTCGAAGCTATCTGATCGCCCATGTCTCCTACTGGGTTTATCTCCCCTCCATTTCCTTTTTCGTCCATGATTCCTACGAATGTGCATCAAAATAAGAGTGACCAGAACAAAAATGCATACTAAATGACCGAACGAACTCATCCGGCTCTATCTTGACCAAGATAGAGCAAAACAGAGGGTCGAACCTATGAATGTGGAGGGTCCTACCTAGCTTGGTGAGGGTGGCTAAAGGTCGATTGGCCGACTATAATGGAGGACGGTGGTGCGGTCAAGCGGGAGTGGGAGCGCGAGTGAATCGCTTTGTTTTGTTCCCGTTCGCTCTCTTTTCTTACTTTTTTTTCCCGGCCACCCTCATTGTTCACTCCCTCTTTGCTCTTGGTCTAACTCTATACCCACCGATTTCCTTCTCGCTTCTCTTCTCCTCCCCTCTCCTCTCTCTCCTTCTCTCTCTCTCCTTCTCTCTCTCTCTCTCTCTCTATCTCTCTCTCTATTCCGTTTCTCTGCCTGTAAATTCTGTTCTGTTTGCGACCGCCCTACGAATATTTTTGTCTTGGAGAGAGTGTGTCCTTCCTTCTAGCTCGTTTGATCATGTGCGCTGCTCGCTTCTCTCCTTCCTATGAAATCATGCATATGGTCCTTCTAATTCCACCATTTGCGCGAGCTGAGGAAAAATTGAAGGGCGGTGTTTTTGCGGGCTGAGTGAAACATGGTTGGGTAAGGTGGGCTGAGGGGCTGCGAATTGGGTTGGAAGGAAAAAAGAAATGAGAGGGGAATGATAACCGGCCCTTTTCTCTCTCTCTCTCTCTCTCTCTCTCTCTCTCTCTCTCTCTCTCCTTTCCTTTCTCTATTTTTTTCTCGTTTCTACCATTTTAACCTTTTTTGCATATATTTTTTCATTTTGCAAGAAAATACGTCTTACCAGACCGACCAAAATCAGGCGTCCATACACAGTTCGGGAAAATAAGCAAATGACATCTCGTATCTAGGTATGACTTAGTGAAAATGTTGAGATAATGGAGAGAGAATGTGAAGGCTCTAGGTCTCTACCTCGCGAAAGACAGAGCTCGAGTTAGTACCTTGAGGAAGAGCAACTACTTGTTGTGACTGATGGTTGGATCGGATTGGACGAACTTGCAGGAGCGGGCCTAGTGGTATTGGAAGTTGCCTGAAGGAGGACACAACGAAGAGAGAGACAACATGACAGTGGAATATTACAAGTGAATGTATCTCAATTTCAAGTGCCCGTGATCAAACGTAAATACATCTCAATGATAAGTACAAGGACAAAATTGTCTTTTCCGAATTTGAGGGTAAAATGACCAAAATGCCCTTTGTCCATAAAACTAACCCTTTATTAATTCTTAAGGGTAAAATGGTCACTTTCTCCGTTTCTTACCGAAATCGAATTTTTTTGAAGGATTCGGGCGCATCCAAAATTGCACGTTACAACTACGACGTCGTCCTAACATCCTGTTGTGACTTCCTAATTTTTCGATGTCCAATTTGAGCTAAATTAAATAATTAAATTTTATTAAACGCAATTTGAGCGTTTCTCAAACTAACGGGCGACTTGTTGGGGAAATTCGCATATTTGACCCGTGATTGACAATAATTCAGGTCACTTGCAAGTTTGCTCGGTTCGTGACGACTTCGGTTGTCACTTAAATTGTGAGGATCAATTACTAGATCTGAGGGGCACGATCGTTTGATATAAAATACAGGATCATTCGTTAAGTCATTTCACGGTTCGGTGGAATCACCCGCGATCCACTACTATGACAATGGTGAACTGACCCCTGACTATCCTTGGAATGGCCAATAGTGGCTCAAAATATCACCTCAACGATTTTATGTTCGAAAATCAATTCACGATCGAATTTTCTCTTAGTCGCGCGAATTTAATTTCCCCGATTAGCGTTTCCCTAATAGTTAGTATCCTAGGAATGATTAGTTTCAGGCGAGAATTAACTGCGAGTACATTAATAAAACTCAGTGTTTTATAAATCCCAAATGGATCAATTTTTAGGATGTCACATGCTCACATTCTTGTTAGTTCTTGGTTCTTGCTGTCTATTCTAAATCTCTCAAACTTGACTAATCTTATTAATCTTCTCTTATCAAAGGGTGATGTACATCTATGGCTGCTTTCACCAAGCCTAACTTCCCTTTGACTTAAAGTAGATTGGGAAATTATCCAATTTACGAAATTTAGAACTGTGCCTTCCAAATGTTACCATGTCGCCAAATACATTAGGCTCTCTTTCTCGTCTAAGGAAACTTCACATGTCTACCAGCCTAATATTATCATACAGCCCCCAAAATTAGCAATCCAAGGAAAATCTCAGCTCAATAACAACTTTTTCTTCATCATCATTATACAAGCTTAATTCAGGGAAGTGTTTAGGAGGTAACGGTTGTGGGGGTGTCGCGACCTACCCCTCGAGGGCCGAACTCGAATGAGGCGGGTTTAGAGATAAGTGTTCATGAGATGGTTCATATGGCATCTTATAAAAAATGATTTTACTGAAGTGTAAATCTTTTGTTTAGCCATATGACCCATTGATCATGAACGTAGATTTTCCCTAAATCCATATCTCGCGTGACAGCGGATTGTTTTTATTTTTTAGGAGTCGCCACTAGCCTAGGTCGGGGTCGGCTAGAATACCCAACCAAAACGCTGGAATTTCGCTTCGGTTTTTTTACGAAAACCAAAGATCAAAGGTTCGGGGACTAGCTTACGTTAATATTTCTATTAACGCCCTTTCGGTACCGCTAAATTTAACATGGTTGTTATCTAGGTTGTTATGCATTTGTTCTTTACTATTTTCATGCCAAAATCTTAGTCCACTAGGTGATCATGCATCTTGTTTTTGTGTTTTCATTTAAAATTCTAAACTAATCCTATCTTAATCTAAAAAAAGAAAGAAACAATCAATTGTATTGAAAGACTTTTCGTAAAGTAAACACTCGAAGTATTGAAAAGACGAGCTAATTCTAAGTGCGAGAAAGTAAAAAGTAAAACCCACAACTCGTCGGGTGTTTATTACAACATTAATTGAAAACCGAGACATGATCGGGGATGAATGAATTAAGTACAAATTGAAACCGGATCGGACATCGGTCTAGCACCATCATCGTATGAATACAAATCGAGACCGGATTGGACATCGGTCAATCACCTTGGCTTTTTCAATTTCGGATTATTCTTCCTTGGACCGCCTCTCGGGTGTCGATGTTTACATCCATAACATTCATTCATAACAAACGATATATGAAAAAAAAAAAACAATGGTGCAAGCAATTCACTAATTAAGCACGGGCCTCGGGATCGACCTTTGTTTTTCATGCGTTTCAATTCATCACCCACTTAATCACTTAACATTGTTTTGATTAATGGTTAATGATAATGGGCTACCATTTGCATTCATAAACGGCAACTTATATCAATTAACCCCTAAAGTCGGTTTCTAAATGACCATGATGAGCTACCCGCCGAACATGCACCGGGCCTAACATTCATCTAACAAACACATGCATAGAAATAGAATAAGCATGCATTCAAGCCCATGGGCTTTATTTCGAAGCCAATCAAACAATGGGAAGTGGGCTTTATAAAAAAAGACCACTTATTCAATTAATGTCTAATTCGGATTGCTTCTGTTCGGCTGTGATTAATTACCCTAATGACGTCCAAATGAAGTGGTTCAGGTGTCATTAGAAAGCTTATGACGTGAGGATCAAAAGTCAAGAAGACCATTTTTTCCAAATCCTAGCCAATTTTTTCGAAAATATCGAATTAAATCTCAGTGACAGACTGGACTCGATTCTGTTATGAATTTCAAAATAATAGCGGGAAAAATAACAAACCTTATCAAAACCGCGTGAAAATTTTTGTGCGGTTAGGATTCCCCGTGTGCAACAACTTTCATGTTTTGAGTTTTTGCTAAAAAGCCCTCCAAATTTTATAAAATTCGATTTTTGCGAAGGACTTAAATGCAAATAGAGTTTTAACCCGTAAAGACCTTTCAGGAGATTTTAAGCAAATTGGCCCACCAAAAATTGCTATTAGGTCCTCAAAACCTCCGGTTGACATAATGAGACCCCACTGAGCAACTTTTTAATTTTTATTTTTGCAAAAAAGGACTCTAACTTTATCAAATTCGAAGAAACATCTTTTGAACTCCAAAGGAATGAAAATCAGATCTGGACACAGATACTGATCAAATCGTGAAAATTCCTTTTGAAAATTCAAATGATCTCCGATTTTGATGAAATTAGTATCAATAGAAAGATCTCGATCTCAGGAAGAACTTTTGTGAAGAAACTTTTTTCATATCTCGAACACACGAATTTATGAAAATCGAAGAACACACGAAGGTCGACTGAAACCAGCATGTCATCAGATTTATATGTATATGACGTTGCAAATCGTATTAGGCTAATATGCTTAGAATTTTATGAAAATTTTACGATGAACAGATCAAGATGTGCTTTACAACTTTCATGAAGGAAGTTTTTCCAGAAAATGATCGTAAAAAATCATAAAAATCATCAAACAACACAACGTCAATCAGGAAGATATCAGAACAGACTTGAGCAACATGTTTCAGATTCTGATCCTAACTTCTAAAAGTGTTTTGACATAGCAAATCAAGTCCGATCGAGGCATATGATATATCAAATCGAAGATTAAGACGAGAGCTCTACGATTTTCTAGTTCATCACTTCATCAGATTTCGACGTTAACAGGCTCAAATCAGCATCTCAAGCAAGCAGGTTTTACTGGACACGAATTTACAGAATCATGCTCAAGTGTTCTTACCTTGTTTCACAATGCTTCAATGCTCGATCGAGCGATCCGGCCTCCGTATTCAGACCAAAAATGACACGGAGAAGCCTCGGAAAGCTCGGCCAACCTATGACAATAGAGTGTACGAAATATTGTGAGAATTGATTCGTTTTCTCACGAATAGACTAATCAACAAAAAATCAAGTCAAGGATGCGATCCGGTGGCCGTTCGACGAGAGAGGCCGGCCACCACAGCGACGTTAGAAAGCCGAGGAACGCTGCTGGATACTCTGGATCATCGGAGGAAGACGCCAGAGGGGCCGGTTCAGTTTGATCAAGTCACCGGCAGCAATGAGGTGATGCTGCCAAGAAGAAGATGTCGCCGGAAGGAACCCGCCACCAGGAAAGCCAGCTGGTGTTGCGAAGCCTTGGACCATGGGGGGCGCGGGGGCGGTAGCTCACGGAAAATGGCCGGGCAAGGAGCCGGAATTGGCTACGCCGAGAGAGAGAGCTTGAGGGAGAGAGGTGATCGTGAGAGGGAGAGAGAGAGAGAGAGAGAGAGAGAGAGAGAGAGAGAGAGAGAGAGAGAGAGAGAGAGAGAGAGAGAGAGAGAGAAAAATCCGAAAATGACCTTCATTTTTTGAGGGAAAAATATTATATACCCTTTAATTTTGGAATTTAACCCTTATATTAATCCAATAGCCCAAAATGTATTTTTAATGACAAAATCTTCTTTAAGGGCTAAAGATTAGTGACATAGCATCATGTACGGACGCAATCGATTCTAAATGAATGGCCACAATTGATTTATTCATCCCCTAATTAATTTGCTTAATTCTTGAAGAAGGGCATTTTTTTGACATTTCTCTTAGGGGCATTTTTTGTAATTCTCAATTAAGGGCATTTTTGTCATTTTCGCACTCATGAGGATGTGACCGGCCTTGGTTAGTCTGAACGGACTGTCGATCGTCGAAATTTTCGACCGGAAAATGGCTAGTCCGATCGGATTAGTTCAATTTGAATTAAAACGGGTTAAGCCGGTTAGCTCTGAATTTGGCCTAACTGAATCAATTCAATCCTTGATTTCAATTTTGCACAATTTGATCTCTATCATGATTAATTGACTTCATTAATACTGAATTGGATCAAATTGGATTGGATCGATTTGTAATTCATGCACAAATTGACTCAATTTGACTTGTTTGTCTCAATTAATCTTAAATTTAGGAAATTGCATGGCTAAGTTTAACTAACAAATTTAATTGAAGTCCAATTAACCAAATTGAGTCTCAATTCATCAAATTGAATATTAGTCTAGAGTGGGTCAAGTTGAATTGCACTAATTAGACCAATTACTCTTAGACTTTTTTTATCATTGGATCACTAAATTGATCAAATTGACTCAAATTCATGTGAATCTTTCAAAATTGATTTTGAATTTAGATTTCATATAAGAAATTAGGCTCATTCATTGCCTCAATTTCGCACATCATGAAGAATCGATCAAAATCACCGATTAGAGCCAAAATTGGGGGTTTTTGTGTTTGGCTTGGAATCACAAAATTGGTTCAAAATTTGAATATAAGATGACCTCTAGATCAAATGTCGTGAAAAAAACTAATCTAAAAATGACTAGAAATGAAGTAATTTCATTTTTGGCCGATTTGAACCAAATTCCGTAAATTGGAAAAAAAATTGATTCTAAATCGATTTTTGTAAAATTTTAAATGCTAAAGGTAAATTGAATGTAAAACAAGATGATTTTTGGATTTTTGAATTTTTCAAAAATTTTTTGGTCAAAGGTTTGACCAAAAGTCAAACCCTAGTTGACTTTTCACTAGGAGCTTGATTTTATGATCAAATCTTTGAATTTTTCTCAAATTTCCACTTCTAAAGTGAAATTAAACTTGAAAGGAATCTTTTTATGTGAAAAGCCCCAATTTGACCCGGGGTTGACTTTTGGTCAAAGGGTTGACCAAAAAGTCAATGCGAAAGTCAACCGTTTGACTTTTCGGGTTTTTTCATGAAATGAATAGAAAATTGTCTACAGAAGCTAGGCCAACAGATAGAATCAAAAAACGACATTTTTTGTTCAAGAAACAGGCTCCGTCGCGATCGGAAACCATAATCTTGAATTTTTATTTTTAATGTAAAAAAATTAGGTGTCAACAGGGGCCAAAAACCCAATGAAAATGGAAACTACATGTCAATTATAGAAAAGTGAAATAAGGAGAGATGAAACAAAAACTTTAATATCACTCTTTTGGTGAAATTTGGAACGGATGCTCTTCCTTTCGCCAAAAGGTTGAGCGTTCAAATCCCGGAAGGTGATTTAACCAAAGGGCACGTGTGTGGTGGCTAAGACGTGTCGCCCCTGTGGTTTACCCCCGGCACATTCGGCGATCCGGGGTTCCCAGGTTAAAAAAAAAAAAAAAAAACTTTAATGGAGTGAGATACCTTTTTGGACTAATTAATTTGTATAACAACGCAATATTTATGACAAATAAGTAGTGAAATACGTTTTTGGACTAATTAATTTTTATCGCCCGCGGCCGGTGGTCGCCAACCATCACCTAAGACTGGCCACTAGCGAAAAGAAAAGGGAAACAAAGGAAAGGAAAAAAACAAAAATAAAAAAATTAAAAATTTGAAAAAATTGTCTACGTTGGTGATTTTTAATCAAAATTGGCTGGAAGGACAAATTGACATGTTATCAAAATATTTAGGACTAAATTGGCACAATTAAAAGGTTTATGGCTGAATTGACTGCCGTATAGTAGGTTGAAGACTTTTTAGATAATTTTCCTTTGGCCGCGAGTAATCTAATTCTTTTAAAATTAGGAAAAGGAAATCAACAAGTTAATACCAATATCATGTCTAACAAATGTGAAAGATTTTACAAGTAAAAAAAAAAATAAGTGTTGAGGCACGTGCCACCTGTAAATAGAGATTAAATTTGGTAAAGCGGAGTTGGAGGTGGGCGGGGGGAGAGCATACGTTTATTCGGTAGGTGTGACCAACTTGTGCTTGTGGGCCATATACGACACATACAAAGAGAAAGAAGTAACTTGGCACACGTGTTAGCAACTGATTGAGGAGTGCCAAAGAAGCATTGCCGCTACAAATTCTACTTTGCTAATTGCTCCAATCAAAGCATTTATTAAGAGGAGTTTCTTAAGCTCATAAGCCCGTGATATGCATGGGAACAAATCTATAAGATGAAAGAATTTTTCATGAATTAATTTTTTGGACTTTGACACGTTGGACTTATTGAAAATGATTAGTCGATAGTGTTGGCTGGCTCATATGGCTCGGCCAAGCGCCCTAGGATCACTATAGTGAGATATTGACGGTATGGTAAAAAGATGGATAGAATTTGAGCATCTGATTTGGATTCTATCGCCCTGGATGCGGAAATAACAATGAACTGGTGGCGTAGGTCTTCTCCCCTATCACCCCCGAAGTCCTAGCGCTATGAGACCGCCTCAGCTAACTCACGAAAGCCTTGGGTGAGTTTGAGAGTGTTTGAGAGAGTTTGGAGAGTTAGGTGCAGAGGAAGAACCTCTAGCTCTATTTATAGAGTTTCTAACTAGGCCCTCTTATAATGGGCGGGGCGAACTCGGTCCACACAAGCCGGGCCCATATCCGACCAATTAAGAAACCTTATATCCAACCTTATTAGACTAGACTCGTAAGTGGGTAATAACAATCTCAATTAACGTAACCCACATTAGGAAAACGTTACATTCTCCCACTTGGGTTATATTAATTGAAATCGTACCTTATATGTTTCTTTATTTAGTCTATGGATAATTCTTAATAGTCAATCCGATCCCATAAAGTTTCAAATACCGAATCATGGCGGTAACTGCATGTAATCATGCAGAGCCTTCAATGGTCACAAGTGTCTTAAACTTTATTGATATGGATTCGATATGGTTGTGTGGCAAATAGATGACACCTCATAAAAATTGATACCTCATGTATCATCCCCTTTGTCAGTCCTCATTCTCTTTCTTTAAGTGTCACAAAAATCTTATGTGTCACTAGAGAATATCTTTATGGTTCCTATGAACCTACATATGTCCTATCCTTATTGTTAACATTACTTTATGTGTAATAAGACATATCCTTAAGGCTAATAACTGAATGCCCATAGCCTTTACTCAAGGTTTACATAGTACCTTAAGATTTTCACCTTATATGTGTATTTAACATGACAACAATGCATTCAGAAACACCTTATTGAATGCAAATGAGTTGATACACATCCAAAATGTTACAAAAAGTAACAGAACACATATGTAAACTTTATTAGAGCATAAATAAAAGTAGCTCCCACTAAACAACAGTATCCCATGATACTCCTAAGCCCATGCTAATGAAATATCGTTCAAAATTATAGGGGCGAAGGCCTTTAGTTAGTGGATCTGCTACCATATCATTTGTGGAAATGTGCTCTACTGTAATGTCATAATCCCTGACTTTTTCCTTTATGGTCAAGTACTTGACCTCTATATGCTTAGACCCCTTGAGACCTTTGTTGTTGTTAACAAATAATATTGTAGAGTTATTGTCACAATACAACTGTATGGGCTGATCTACAAAATAAAAAACGGTCAACTCCCTAATGAGGTTCTGGAGCCAAATTGCTTGAGTAGCGGCCGAAAAACATGTTACAAACTTTACTTGCATGGTAGAGGATGTCATTGATTTCTATTTCTCATTTTTCCATGATACTGCATCTCCTGCTAACTTAAAGACGTAACCCGTTGTCGACTTCTTTTCATCTTAACAACCAACAAAGTCTGAATCCGAATACCCTACCAGTTGTAAGCCTTGAACATGTCTGTAGATTAGCATATAGTCTTTTGTCCTCTTTAAGTACCTCAAAACCTTCTTGGCAATAACCTAATGATCGTGTCATGGATTTGAGTGATATGTGCCTAGAAGTCCTGTTGCAAAAGTAATGTCTGGGCTAGTGCAAACTTGAGCATACATGATACTTCCAAGTGCACTAGAATAAGGTATATCCTTCATTTGGGTTTTCTCAACATTTGTATGAGGATACTATGATAGACTCAGTTTATTACCCTTTACGACAGGAGCAATTCTTGGCCTGCAGTGCTGCATACTGAATCTTTTTAAAATACAATCAACATATGTCCTCTGAGACAAAATCAATACTCAGCAAGAATGATCCCTATGAATCTTAATGCCTAGGACAAAAGATGCCTCATCAAGGTCCTTCATGTCAAAATTCTTCGACAACATTCGCTTTGTCTCATGTAGTAAACCAATATCGCTACTCGCAAGCAAGATGTCATCTACATAGAGTATGAGAAAAATAAATTTCCTTCCATTGACCTTGCTGTATATACACTAATCCAACTTGTTCTCCACAAAACTGAATGAAGTGACAACACTATGAAACTTCAAATACCATTGTCTAGAAGCTTACTTGAGGCCATAAATAGACTTCTTCAATTTACACATAAGCTCACCTGAATCATCAGCTGCAAAACCTTCGGGTTACACCATATAGACTTCCTCATCAAGGTTTCTATTTAGAAAGGCAGTCTTAACATTCATTTGGTGTAACTCCATGTCAAAATGAGCTACTAATGCCATAATCACTCTGAAAGAATCTTTAGAAGAGACTGAAGAAAAGGTTGCCTCATAGTTCACTTCTTCTTTTTGAGTGAAATCCTTGACTACCAGTCTGGCTTTGAACTTCTTAATCTTTCTTTTGGAGTCTCTTTTAGTCTTGTATACCCATTTGCAACCGATGGGCTTGTAACCTTTAGGCAATTCAACAAGCTCCCAAACACCATTATATTTCATGCAAAAGTACACCACAAGTGCCATAACTTGTCGGAGATCACTTTGGTGCCATAACTTTTTTTTTGGATCATTTTTCACTTTTTTTGCATCCATCCACATGGGTCGCGAAATCTGATGTGGCTATTTTTATTAATTAAGGACAAGAAATAGCATTTGAATGAGTTCGATTTTGGCACCAAAGTGATGGATCAAAAGTTATGGCACGATCTCCAGACACAAATTATGGCACCAATAGCCTATATATCGTAGCCTTTCATGCATCCATCTAAGGACAATAAATCATTTAGTTCTGGTGGATATAGCCCGAGTCATGCTCTTTGTAGGTCATATAATCTGGTGGTATAGCCGATCGTCTTTGCCTGATAGATCTCATTAGTCGAACTATTACAACCTCATCCTATAACTGAGGGACTTGAAGTACTTCATCAAGAGCTATTTCAATAACAGGATTCTGGACCACAACAGCCTCAGTCTATGGTGTAGGGGTCTCCATTATCATCTATAAAGGTAGAGAGAAAGACACACTAGTATCTACCATATCATTATCCTCAATAGTCTCAGAGCAACTATATCCTTTGGCCACATCAAATTTCAGAAACTTCGCTGTCTGTAATTCCACAATTCTTGTGCCTCCATGGGGATTATGAAATCGATACCCCTTCGAATGCTCTAGGTAAGATATAAAGTAACATCGAGTGGTTCTAGATTCCAACTTACTCAATGTTGAATTGTATAACCTTACTTCTGCAGGACACCCCCAAACTTTAAGATGATTTAGGTTGGGTTTACGTCCAGTCCATAATTAAAAAGGAGTCTTTGGAACAGCATTGGTAGGAACACAATTTAGAATGTAGAGAACTGTTCTCAAGGCTTCTCCCCACAAAAAATCAGGTAAGTTTATCCTGCTAATCATACTCCTCATCATGTCTATAAAGGTGCGATTCCGCCTTTCAACCACACCGTTTTGTTCAAAACTCTCGGGCATAGTAAATTGAGCTACTATTCCAGAATCTTCTAAGTATTTGGCAAATGGCCCTTTCAGTTGTCTAGTATCGCCATGTCTGTCATAATACTCACCACTTTGGTTAGATCTTACAACCTTTATGACTTTTCCCAGCTGTTTCTCGACTTCAGTTTGAAAAATCTTGAACTTGTCAAGAGACTCAAACTTCTCCTTAATAAAGAACAGATAATCATATTGGGAATAATCATCTGTAAATGTGATGAAATAGAAATTTCTACACAATGTTGCCGTATAGGATCTACTGATGTCAGTGTGAATGACTTCCAATAGGTTAGAACTACGGACTGTGATTTTCTTCTTTATCTTGGTCATCTTACTCCTACAATAGTCTACGCAAGTATTTAGGTCACTTTCAAGAGTAGGTAGAATGCTTGTCTTCATTAGCCTTTCCACTCTTTCTTTAGAATTGTGATCAAGCCGTTTATGACACAATACATAAAACTGTTCCTTAGGTAGAGAGGTCTTTTGAAAACAACCCTTTCAGCTCTATAAGCGACGTATATATTATTGGGAGATAAACACAATCTGTACAATCTATTCGATGTGTTGCAGCATCCAATCTTATTTGAATCAAAGAACATAGAAACCACATTGTTCTTTATTTCAAAAGAGTAGCCATAAACATTCAAACTTGATACGAAAACTAAGTTCCGTCTGAAGGAAGGTACATAAAAGGTGTTTCTTAATATCATATTAAGACCAGAATCCAAAATTAATAAGACATCTTCCACAAACTCGACGTCGACTCTCTTGTTGTTTCCTACAGTGAGCTTTAATTCATCCTGATTCGGCTTCCTTCTGTTTGTGAATCCCTGTATGGTATACGCAACATAATTAGTTGCACTGCTATCTAGCCACCAAGAACTGGATAGAGCTTCTAATAGGTTGGATTCACAAACAAGTATTAAAGAATCAATATACCTGACTCCTCACACTAGGACAACTAAGTTTTATATTTATTGCAATCTTTCTTCATGTGACCCTTCCTCCTACAAAAGTAGCAGTGAACATCATTATTCTTCAAGGGTGTTTTCTTAGGACCCAGATGGTCTAAATGACCAGTGGTTTTAGGAGTTCCTTTCTGAGTACGATTCTTTAACCTACTACTTTTTCTGCTATGGAACTAGAGGCATAGAAAGCAATATTCCCTTTATCTTTCTTCAGTTTCTCTTCCTCTACCACTACCCTCACTATCAGGTCATTGACTGACCACTTTTTATCTTGGGAATTATAATTGGTCTTTATAATTCCATACTCAACAGGAAGGGTGTTCAGGGCTTAATGCACAATGTAAGCATCAAAAATGATAATCTCATGAACCTTGAGTTTTGTTTGCAGGTCTACTATCCTAAGGACGTAATCTCTAACCCCACTTGAACCATCATACCTCATATTACTGAGTAACTACATGTATGTCCCAGCCTTGACATTAGACGAGTCACGGTTCCTTACTTACAAGGTTTTCATCATTTCTTTAACAGTGCAGTCAGCCCGGTACACTACTCTTCAAGTGGTCCTTAATGGGTTGCTTTATCAGTAATAAGCAAATCCTATTGCTCTTTGCCCAGGTGGCACTCAGTGCCTTTTCCATATCTGTACTATTGCCAGTGACATCTACTAGTTTATTCACAGTAAGAGTAATATAAACATTTGCCAGCTCCATACCAAACAGAAAATCATCTTTTCATTTCTTAAAGTTTGAATCAGTAAGAACCTCAATACTTATAGAGTTGTTGTTCAGGGAGAAGGTGACTATTAAAAACAAGCAATGTCTATAATCAGCATCATGTGAGTACTTTCCTAAAAGTTACACACATCATTATATAATCACCTTTGGGCAGAATACATGATATGCAATTGTATACCCTCTACATTACAACGGCCATGAGAATAAGTTCCAATCTTTTATGAATTCACCACATTTGGGTGTATGAACCATTATGATCAGTCATTCCTCACGCATGCTGTACATACATCCCTCCATGAACTAATATATAATCACCTCATTTGGGAGTATGACAACACATTAGAACATGAGACATTTTAACAATTCGAGATTGATATTTCTCAAACTCAATCAAGTATGCCACTTTGGCGGTCACTACAAAATTGAATCATTGAAACTTTCTCATACTAAGGCATAAACTTTATGTCTCACATATACTATATAGATGTAATTCTAGATGGGAAGACATGGTCAATGTCTCTAAAATTACATACCATGCTAATTACATTGTTCTATACATTGATATATGTTGAACCTTATACATACTATCAATGAAACATGATCTACATGTCCTTATGTCATCATATACATGTAAGCTTTAATCTGTATCTCTAAAACCATAGAGAAATACAGGAAAATACAAAAATATACCCTAAAAATACGTGTATATAGGGTTCCATATATTTTCACATCCTTAAAAGTATCAAATATATAAAACAAATATACCATAGTATAGAGAATCTTTATATAAGCACGCCGGTACCTTGCACACTCCAATTGGAACTCGGACGCGCCCTCACGCGCCTCCTAAAGGCATAACACACGTGGGCTTCACGCCGCGCGGTCTTAAGCCCGCCAAAAAGCCCGGTTTGACGGTCGGCCCCAGAGTGGTTATTGGTTTGACCCGATTGATCGGTCGACTGGTTATTTGGTTGGGTCAACTGGGTCCGGTCAATCCCCAGGTCGGGTCCTTACTCAGGTTGGGTCACTCGGTCAAATTCGGGTTGGTTCTGGAGTCGGGTCGGGTCAGCCTGATCGACTCGACTCGCGGAAACCTTAGCGTGCAAGCGCTGTCTGTTGGGAACACCTACGTGTGGCCGTGCATGTGCCACCGAGGCACTCCGACGCCCCGACGAGTGGCGGCGTGTGCGACCACTTCCGGTGACCTTCGGTGGCCAGCGACCACTTATTTTACTCATCTTGTGACGATCTATCCATCTATGTGATTTATTCTAACATTCAACAGATGAAAAAAAAATAAAAACACATACAAACAGTACCGACCCATTTCTCGACTATGGCAGCTCTGATACCACATGTTGGCCGGCGGGTATGGCTCGACCGAGCGTCCGAAGATCACCATAGTGAGATATTGACGGTACGGTAAAATGATGGATAGAATTTGAGCATCTGATCTAGATTCCATCGTCCTGGATGCGGAAATAACGACGAATCAGTGGCGTAAGTCTTCTCTCCTGTCACGCCTGAAGTCCCGGCGCTATGAGACCGCCTCCACTAGTTCACGGAAGCCTTAGGTGAGTTTGAGAGCGTTTGAGAGAGTTTGGAGAGTTAGGCGCAGAGGAGGGACCTCCAGCTCTATTTATAGAGTTTCTAACCAAGCCCTCTCATGACGGGCCGGGCCGAACTCGGCCCCCACAAGCTGGGCTTATATCCGACCAATTAAGAAACCTTATATTCAACCTTATTAGACCAGACCTTGAAGCGGGTAATAACAATCTCAATTAATGTAATCCACATCAGGAAAACGTTATAGACAGAAAATCATTCATGGTCAAAGAAAATATCTATACTTGAAACGAGGAGAATGAATTCTTTAATGTGAAATGGGGAAAACATTTTCTTTAAAAATGATTTTCATGAAAAACATTTTTCTTTATCATAAAGTTTTTCTCGAAACAAACACACCGTAATTAAAGTATTAGCACATTGTCCATCTAATCGTCATGTGTTAATTAATAATGAAAAGCATAGATAAATGTCTTGTGCATATAAAAAATTGTTAAATTTAATCTCATGTATTATTATTATTATTGTTGTTGTTGTTGTTGTTATTATTATTATTATTATTATTATTATTATTATGAAGGAAAGTCATTTGAAATCTTAGAAAACATATTTTGACTCACAATGGCACCAATTTAGATAGATTTAATGACTTATAGCAAACTATTCTCACCTGGATCAAAAGGGGCTTTGGGTGTCTTGAAAGATAAAAGGAAATTGCGTGTCGGGGAAAGGTCGATTGAATTTGCACTGTACATTAGTAAAGATTAAAATTAAAATTTATCCAGGTATCTCGAAGATAAGGAACTTATTGTGAAGGAAAAGGTTTATTGGTATTTGCACAGTATTTTGAGTAAAGATTAGATTTGCTTCCGTTTGATAGATTCTTATTCGCAGACTAAGAATCTTCAAGACCTTTAACATTGGGAAGTGAAATCTAAGGAATTAACACCATTAAGTAGCACTAGTTTAACATAACACGGACAAATTTTTTTGCAGAAGGTTCCGAAATAAGCTGCTCAATCTATTTTCCTTTTCTTTGCTTAACATTTTTGTGAGATGTGAATTTAGATCATTCTATAATCGCCAATGGTTAGTTGGCATTTCGTTGACAATGGATTATATTGGCTCCATTCAATCCAAGAACTTCCACATGCATTAATGGAAAATTTTCAACTTTCTCACGAGATTTATTATTCTAATGAGGCGAATGTCTGGGCTGTAACTCTAAAGTTTGACCAACAAATAAAGACAAAATAAGAGAAGGGTTAAGTACTGATTTAGCCCTTTAAGTTTCAGTGTTTGTGCAATTTGGCCCTCTAACTTTTATTTTGTGCAATTAGGTCCTCTAACTTTTGAGACATTTGTAATTTGGTCCTCTAAGTTTTGTTCTGTGTAATTAAATCTTCTAATTTTCTTGATTTGTGCAGTCAATTGTTTCTTTTACCTAGCATGACCAATATTGTCAAATTAAGATTTCTTTTTCTTGTTTTTCCCATTTACTTATGCTTATTTGACGCCAAATTAGTAGTCTTATGTGTCATTTTCTGTCACATAAGTAGTGCCACGTCATTAGTTAATTTGACAATTTTGTTAGAGGGGTTTGCCAAATTTGATTGTACAAACTACAAAAGTTAGAGGACTTAATTGTACAAAATAAGACTTAGAAGACCAAATCGCACAAATTTAAAAGATCAAGGACTTGATTAAACAGAATAAAAGTTATGAGGACCAAATTGCACAAATGTTGAAACTTAAAGAACTAAATCCGTGATTAAGTGACAAGAAAAAGACAAAATACCAATCAATTAATAAAATTAAAATGTGGTGAAATTATATGGAATTAATTATATAATTATGAAAACTAATTTTAAACAAAACTATTAATGCATGTAAAATTAATAACTAAGAATTTTATCTCTATCTCAAATTTCAATTAGAACCTCAATTAGATAGGACTTTTAGAAGAAATTCGAATTTTCAGTTAGTTAAACTTACAATTAGATTATTTTATCAAACTTATCGTAAAATATAGCATTAAAATTACCTAAAGACTAATCAATCTCAATTCAGGAATGATATCAAAATTGATTTATAAGACCTTTAGATAATCCAATTAAATACCGCCATGGAAAGTCTTCTTCATATCATCACTAACTCAAATCGAGCACACATATCTATGCTACTATATTAAGCAAAAAGGACATCCTACATTAAAGCGATCATAATTCCTTTTTCTCCTAAAACGTCCTCAATTGGTTTTTTACGAACATTCTATCCAGGGACAAATCAGTAAATTAATAATTCTATTTTATCTCTCATGTATTTCAATTTTAATTTCTTTAACTTTTTCCTCTTTTCAGGCTTTCTCTTTTGGGTTCGTTTTCGTTTCTTTCTTTTTTAGAAACTTGATCAAATCTTTATTTCATCATGTCTAAACTCACCTAAGAAGTGTCATCGCTTCAATGCATTTGTTTCAAGTGTCAAATGAAAAATTGTCTTTTTTTTCTCTCTCTATTTTTATTTGGCACTTTTCGATTTTCGAAACATATGAAGCGGTTCCAACCTTAAAAAAATGCATATTTTATTTTTTTTATTTGCCTTTTTTTTTTCTTATTTGTGCTTATGTTTATACTACTAATGTGGGCCTAATTCCCTAAACAGCCTCAAATTTTAGGTCTAGTCCCAATTTTGGCTCGAACTTTTTTTTTTGTCTCAAAAAAGATCTCAACTTTAAGTTTAGTCCCAAATCTACTCCAAACTTTTTTTTTGTCTATGAGAAAAATCACCAATTTTTACTCTAGCCCTAAATTTGTCAATTAAAAACTGTCCAACAATCACCATCAATGAATTTTACATAACCAAGGGCAACATTTAGGAGATAATTTTTCATGTCACCTTGTTGATATTGAAAATTTAATGTGAAAATCCAAATACAAACCCGAACACCAATCAAAAATCAAAATTTGGGAATAAAGCCAATACTAACAAATCTTAGTAGATATTATTTGGGGCTTGGTGTTAGTCAAACCGGGGCTTTTCTAAAAATTTAAGTTATTAGAAAGCAATCCAACAATGTATTTGTAGAAAATATGATTTTCAACAACAATGAGAATAAAGCTAGTCCTTAGTAATTCCCTAAACCTAAAACGGAACACATTAAAAGGATAAGTACTAAATGGATGATAGACAGGATAATAGACAGGACAAAAATTGAGAGGAAGTGTTAGGATTAAACCCTTGAAATCTAATCCCACTAAACCATGTCAAAATTTAAGGCATATCCAGAATAGGAATTAGTATATGACGTAACAATGCAAGCAATTATAATTATAACAAAAGAGTAATACAATTTGACTTTACATCGATAAAGTTCGACCTTGGTTTGCGCTACCTAGATGAATTTTGCATTTCAAGAGGGGTTACAATTAACAAAAAGTCATAACGCGTGCTTACAGACTTGCATAATTTACAACTTTTGAAGAATATGGCATAATTATTAAAGGAAAAGTCGAAAGGTCTATCAAGCACAAATAATCTCACTTTTTAATCAATTACTCAAGTTTTAAGTCGCCCCTTATTTGAAGTTTCATGTTTATGAATTTTGTTAAACATGATTCAGAAAAAAGGAGTGACAATATCGATTGAGATGTATATGAAATGATAATAATTATTTTTAAAGTGATGTGATGGGATCGCCCGACATAATAAATCTAGCTACTTCTAACCCCATCTTTGTTGAAATATAGACAACTTTTGAGTTTGAATTATACATATATTGCAATTCAAGGATTTACGTACATGCATGATATATTTTATCTTGGTTATCTTTCGGGCACTGTAGATATGTTGAATGTCGTGCCAATTGCCAAAAATGCACATTGGTGGTCATTCATTCACACTTGGGCATTCACATGCGCAAATCACAATGTAACGGTGTGGGTTTGCACCACGGATAATCAATTCCACAAATCAAAACTCGGACAATCAATTTCAATTCAACCATGGCATCATCAAATGAACCATACGGCTCATTTAGCCAATCACTTGGTTTTAAGCGATCATTCTCGATAATTGCCCAATTAAACCTCAATTGATCCGCCTTGCTCAAATTAAACCCAATCTAGTCCAATCGTGACCAGTTCTTAAACCACAATTTCGAGGCTAATAATTGTCATTAAATTACTCCATCATACTCCCCAAACATTACTCTAATTGACCACCACAAAATCAAAGGATCAGTGACTACACTCCACATAATTAAACCCGAACATTCCAACGAACTCGGGTCAATTTAATCCAAATTGTCCAGTTCATTCATCGCGCCTCTTAATAATCCTCCATTAACTTAGCATATTAATCCACCAAATTGACCCCAATCCAAACCCTAATCAATTCCACTTTTTTAACCCCTAATTTAACCCTAAATTACCCTAAACTTGTCCCAAAAATGCAAAATAAACCTAATTATTTCACTGGGGTGTTTTGAGAATAAGTTTTTTTTTCTTTTTTTTCGATTCTTTTTGTATTGTTCTTGAGTTGTGGCGGCTATGAAATTCAAAAATAAACAATTCAAAACCGGGCGATTAAAATATTATTAATAAAACGGCGAAGTTATCAAGGGTTTCTATTCGGAGGATTCGGGAAATGGTTTGGACGAAAAAAACACCTTAAACGGGGCAAAAAGGAGGAAGGGGGGGAGAAAAAAAAAAAGAAAAGAAAAGAAAAGGGGAAAAGAAAGAGGAGAGAGAGAGAGAGTAGGTGGGGAGGGGTGATGTTTCTGGGGTAGGGAGGGCGGGAACCGAGGGAAGAGAGAGGAGAGAGAGAAAGTTTTGAAAAATTTATACAAATAAAATTATTAAACATCAAAACCGGGGTCCAATTTAAAATAAGGAAAATGGTCTCACGGTCTCAAAGTAGACCTCGGACTTAAAAGGGACAAAGGCCAAATTAATTTGACCAAAATTTTACGAGGGGTCTACTAGTCCAAATTCGCACCTAGTCCGAAAAACCCAAAATTTTTCATTATTCCCCGCCAATCTCGATACCGCAACCTTAATTTCGACACCGGTCAATTTATCACCAAAGCCCCGAAAACACCCAAAAATCGATTGGCCAAGTTCAGGGTCCAAATAACGACAAAAATTCGATCGAGTAGCGATTCTAGCGAAATCTATGGTTTAAAATAATAATAACCGAGAGTGATCGGTTCTCGGGCGAGATTTCACTATAAACACACCGACAAATTATGCATTTTATAAACCCCAAAAATTGAATCGAAATTCGGAATGTTACAACTAATGTGGGCCTAATTCCTAAACAACCTCAAATTTTAGGTCTAGTCCCAATTTTGGCTCGAACTTTTTTTTTTGTCTCAAAAAAGATCTCAACTTTAAGTTTAGTCCCAAATCTACTCCAAACTTTTTTTTTGTCTATGAGAAAAATCACCAATTTTTACTCTAGCCCTAAATTTGTCCTCATAAGCCCTCTGTCCAACAATCACCCTCAATCGTCACTAATTTTCATATATTAGAATGGTTTCATTTAGGAGATAATTTTTCATGTCACCTTGTTGATGTTGAGTTGTTATTGATGTGAAAATGTCACGTCAAGTTGGGACTTGACCATGAGGGTAGATTTGAGAATAAATTGAATCCTCACATATCTTAGTAGATATTATTTGTAAAGCTCAAACTGTGTTAGTCAAACCGTTTTTCCTAAAAGTTTAAGTTATTAGAAAGCAATCCAACAATGTATTTGTAGCATATGATTTAACACTTCCAATCGCGCATAAGCTAGTCCTTACACACGTGTGACAGGTTGTGGACGGAACACATTAAAAGGATAATCGGCGAAATGGATGATAGACAGGATAATAGACAGGACAAAAATTGAGAGGAAGTGTTAGGATTAAACCCTTGACATGTGCTCTGAAACCATGTCAAAATTTAAAGCTGCTAGAAAAGGAATTAGTATATGACGTAACAATGCAAGCAATTATAATTATAACAAAAGAGTAATACAATTTGACTTTACATCGATAAAGTTCGACCTTGGTTTGCGCTACCTAGATGAATTTTGCATTTCAAGAGGGGTTACAATTAACAAAAAGTCATAACGCGTGCTTACAGACTTGCATAATTTACAACTTTTGAAGAATATGGCATAATTATTAAAGGAAAAGTCGAAAGGTCTATCAAGCACAAATAATCTCACTTTTTAATCAATTACTCAAGTTTTAAGTCGCCCCTTATTTGAAGTTTCATGTTTATGAATTTTGTTAAACATGATTCAGAAAAAAGGAGTGACAATATCGATTGAGATGTATATGAAATGATAATAATTATTTTTAAAGTGATGTGATGGGATACGACATAATAAATCTAGCTACTTCTAACCCACATCTTTGTTGAAATATAGACAAGCTTTTGAGTTTGAAGTATACATATATTGCAATTCAAGGATTTACGTACATGCATGGATATATTTTATCTTGGTTATCTTAACCTTTCACTGTAGATTACTTGTTGAACGTCTAGTATCTAATTAAAGCCAAAACCGAGAGACCATTCGTTTCTATACTCACCACGTGGGAACTTCAATATGCAATCTTCAGAAAATTGGTGTCGGTGTGGGTTAAGAACTTTTTGGAGAACATGCCGATAAAAGGGGGAACTAACATTAGTTTGACGATTGAACATTTAAATTGGGTCATGTTCTCTATTAATATGTTCTGAGGTTTTAATGTACACTGTCCTTCATACACCCACGTATGTCAAAAGATCCGCCTGTCAGTGTATAAATAAGGAATTCAAAGCAGGTTTAGTTCTTTGTCAAAACATATTTGAAAGATAAATGAATGATCATTACTCCTGAACCTTGGATTTCCTTCGAAACAGTGTGGCAATAATGTTGATCAATGGTAGATCAGGAGGATCAGTGACTTCGTGTAGTAGACAATCTATGCAAACACAACAACGTCAGGAAAGATCGACAAATATAGGTGCTTCTCGGCATCTTACAGTCTTATCGGGGTGCAATCATCATGTTTCTTGTAGGTTGGCTAAAGCGGAAGAGAAAGACAAGTTGCCAGTATCGAAAAAGGCGTTGGCATTGATGATCGAGTAGACCACATCATGAGCTGGATGCATATAAATGATAAGGACAAGCGGATTGTTGTCGTTATCAACGGAGAAGGCGGGACTGGCAAGACGACTCTTGCAAAACTCATGTACAGCCAATATCCTGTCATTTCGATGACTGTAGCTTTCTTGTAGATATTAAAGAAATAACTCAAGTAATAGGAGGAGGGCTTCAGCTTTTGAGGATGTTAACTTTTGTATCTCTCTATCTATCTCTCTCTCTCTCCCTCTCTCTTTCTCTCTCGCCACCCGCCTGTGTCTTACCAAATTTTTTCGGTCGTACCAGATTAATCACCATTAAAAAATATAAAATAAAAAGTCAGTGTTCATATTTGGTTTGCATTCAGCCAACCAAGAAATAATAAAAAATTAAGACTCCTTAATTTCGTAAAAAAAATAATTTATAAAATATTTTCTAAAATATGATCGCTTATATCGTTCAAAAAATTAAATAAGCGAAAATTTTTTCACTGTTCACGAAAATACTTTTTATTCCAATTAGTTCTTCCATTAAAATAAATTAGAAATGCCAACATCGATAGGCTCCTAAGCAACCTCGTTAGTATTGACCGGATAAATCGATACGTATATTTAATTTTCGGGTGTTGATTAGATAGAATATTCGAATGTAAAAAAAAAATAAAGAGAGAGAGAGAGAGAGAGAGAGAGAGAGAGAGAGAGAGAAGATGTGGAAGGCGGTTGGGGGTGGCGCCAACAAGAGCTGCCGAGCTCTTTCTCTCCATCGCCGTCGCTTGACCCTGACGAGTGCCAAATCTAGCCTAGGTCATGCGCTTAGCTGCGCGACATTTAGGGTCACACGACCTAATCGTCAATTGCCGAGGTGACACGACCGCTAGCATCTCCTCGTTGGGGTCTTGTGACCATCGGCTATGCCTGGCCAAGTTTAAATAGGTCTTCAACCTATGTTGACGCCTTTATTGTTTATATTGGATGAGTTGGGACGGTGAACCCCGGCTAGGCGTTGTGGGAGGTGGCCAACCTCCAGAGTCGAAACAGCAAAATAAGCAAAAAAATAGAAAAAAATGACATTTGAAAAGAAAATTAGGCCCGAAACTCAAATCCAAACTAGGGTTGGTGAACCTCGGCCAAGAGTAACTAGTGGCCACAAGACTCCAGCGAGGCGATGCAAGAGGTTGTGTCACCTCGGCGATCGTCAATTGGGTTGTTTGTCCCACTGCTAAGATCGCACGACCTAGGCTAGATTTGGCCCTCGTCGGGGTCGACCAAGAGCTCCGTAGCTCTTGTTGGCGTCACCTCCAATTGCATTCCACATCTTCTCTCTCTTAGGTTTTTTTTTTAATTCCAATATTTTATCTGGTCGACACCTGAAAAATCACATTGTAAGTACCAATTTATCCGGACGGTATTGACGTGGTCGCTTAGGAGCCTATCGACGTCAGCATTTCTGATTTTATTTTATCGGAAAAACTAATTCGAATAAACAGCATACGCTTTTAAGGACTCAATTGCACAAAATAATAAGTTCAAGGGCCTCATTGAAAATTTTGAAACATTCAGGGACTTGCGGTTTTTTTATCCCTGCCTTATTATTACTGGAAAAGCACGGAGAAAGTTAGAACGACCACAACTCCTGCACCCGCCGTCGACGTCGAGCTTGCTCCTCCTCTCCGCCGCGCACCTCCGCCGCAGCCCAACCCCCTGTCGGTGGTCTCACCTCCACCGCCAACTTCGACGAGAACTCCACGAAGGCAAGCTTCCGGGTTATGCTGTTTTTTTTTTGTTCGGGCTTTCTTGTTGAGATACGACGTTCTTTTGCCATCTGTAGCATTTGAGCAAGGTCAAATGGCCACTACTTTGGTCGTTCTGCATTGCTAGCGACGGTTCAGTAACGGCGATCAGCGCACCGACGGTGACAGAGCATTGCGTTCAACGAACATCCCTTGCCCACCATGTGTTTGATGGGAGTTTCAGGACAAATGGCCTGGTGACATCAAATGTAATCCGACCCAACTACCCAGAAAATCAGCTCCTTGATGCACTTCTTCGAGTGTTCTTATGAGAAATAACTGCGAAACCGAACCGTTATAAAAAATCTTGCCAAGCTTTCTCTGGGTTTGATTTTATTACTAGATTAGATTGTTTTAGGGCCATATAATGATGCCTCGAAGATGCACATAACTTTGGAGTTGTGATTGCTTCGTCTTCTAGCTTTTTTCTTTTTCCCTGAAAGAGACATTTGTGTTTTCTCTTGTCTGCATGATTTTTCTTCTTTAATTGACTGTAAAGTCTTGGTAAGTTATAGGTGTGACAGCTAAAATACTTTATTTGATGCAGATTTGCCACGTTTGTGGTGACCGACACATTTGTTAGATGATCGTTACCTGGCTCATTCCGCTGACAGCCCAATGTGGATCATCTTTTAGCGAGCCGAGGTCAGTGCATTTTTCATTTCGCCTGAGCTGCGATTAGACTAAAAAGTTTGCTGCAATGGCCAGTAGAATCAAATGGTCTAATAAAATTACGACATCCCAAGTCGAGCAGCTTATTAGGGCTGAAAGGGACGTACAGAGGGCAATGCTCATCTTTGATTCGGCAACAGCAGAGTATAGTAGTGGTTTTCGCCATGATGAGAAAACCTTTTCTCTTATCATATTGAAATTGGTCTCTGCAAATCAGTTCTGGACAGCGGAGGAGCTTCTCCAGAGAATGAAAGAAGAGCAGTGCAATCTTACAGAAGACATATTTCTCTCCATCTGCAGAGGTTATGGGCGGGTTCACAGGCCGCTGGATTCGTTAAGGGTTTTCCAGAGGATGCAGCGTTTCCAATGCAAACCGTCACCCAAATCATACGTCACTATTTTGGATATACTTGTTGAGGAAAACCAGTTGAAACTAGCTCTTAGATTTTATAAACACATGAGGGCAATCGGTGTATCACCTACTGTTGCTTCCCTCAATGTTTTGATCAAAGCTTTGTGCAAGAATAGTGGAACGATGGATTCTGCCCTCAAGATATTTTATGAGATGCCAAATCGTGGATATGTTCCGGATTCATATACATATGGTACTTTGATAAATGGATTGTGTAAATGGGGAAAAATTAGTGATGCCAGAAAACTATTTGAAGAGATGGAGATAAATGGTTGTTCACCTAGTGTAATCACCTACACTTCCATGATTCACGGTCTCTGTCAATCTGAGAATTTAGATGAAGCTTTTGGATTGTTTGAACAGATGGCGGGCAAAGGTATTGCTCCTAATGTGTTTACTTTCAGTTCATTAATGGATGGGTTTTGCAAGAGTGGGTGTTCTTCTCAAGCAATTGAGCTTTTGGACATGATGGTTAGGAAACGGCTGAGGCCCAACATGATAACTTACAGCACTTTAATCCATGGGCTCTGTAAAGAAAGGAAAGTTTATGAAGCTTTGGAGACTCTTGACAGGATGAAGCTTCAGGGTTTGAAACCAGATGTGGGACTGTATGGCAAGATCATTGCTGGATTTTGTGACAAGTGCAAATTTCCGGAGGCTGCCAACTCCCTTGATGAGATGATACTAGAAGGAATCTCTCCCAATCGTTTAACTTGGTCTATTCATGTCAGAATCCACAATGTGGTTGTTCAAGGACTTGCTGTTCATGGTGAAATAAATCGTGCTTATCAGCTTTACCTAAGCATGCGGGCGAGGGGAATTTCTGTTGATGCTTCGACTTTCAGTGCTCTTGTTCGATATTTCTTTAGGAATGGAGATATGGATAAAGCTGCTCAAGTATTTGAGGAAATGGTGGGTGATGGATGTGCTCTGGATGAGGAAACATGGAAGGCAGTTGTAGAAGGATTTGTGCATTGGGAGAAAGGGAAAGAAGCTGCTAACTTATTGCCTGAATTGATTAGAGAACAATGAAAGAAGCAGACAAGACTATAAGGATATAATCATGTGTAAGAGTCAATGCTGCTTGTTCCTGTTTCTACCAACACTGTAGATGCTCATCATTTTTCCTTTTGATACAAATGTCACGATTTCATGATGGTCATCGACTACTTGTATATCCTTCAACCCATTGTGCTTATTTCATACGCATGACAACAGTTCCACTTTATTTTCATGTTTTTCAGAAACTAAGCTTCTGGTTCATAAGAAGTTGGCCATACCTTACCTTAATAGAAAATTTCTGATCTATCTTTGTCTTTAGTGGGTGCATGGAGCTTCATTATGAATAAGTACTTCTGGTAACTTGTTCCTTCAGAATTTTTGGTATAATTTAACTCTCCCATTGATTAAAGAGATTTCATGACATCTTAGAAACTTCTTGGTCACTAGGTATGCTTTAACAAAATGGGCTCAGGTGAATAGATGAGAGCTCTCTATCATCTTTATGATTGCTCATACAAAGATTCTGTGACTGTATAATGTAGATTCTGAGGCTATTTCTTGTTTTACCAGGATCATGTAGCATCCTGTCAGCATTATGTTTGAGCAAATTGGAGAATCAGAATTAATTGCAGATATGAGAAATCTAGCTGTTTGGAGCTAATGGACAAGCACTTCCTATGGTCTTTGAAGCTCTGACTTCTGTGAGTCAAAAAGATTATGGCCACTTCCATTGATGCGGAGTATGTCTCCCTTGGCGGTTGGTATGCTAAAGGACAATATTTTTTTGAAACACAGTCATCGTTCAAGTGTCTAACCTAGCTGGAGTTATTGCTGCAAATATGGACTCTGTTCAAATAGCTTATTGGGATTGCCGGTAGGTTCCCATTTGAAATGTGAATCTGTTTGAAAGGGAATCATTGAGAAAAGTGGAGAGAAGCTGGCAAGTTGGAAGAGGTTTTTGTCCAAAGGGGTTAGAATAATTATAATTATTAAGGGCTCTTTGTCGAGTCTAACCTACTAACTTTTTGTCACTTCTTTCAGTTCCTAACAGATTAGAGAATTTGCAAAGAGATTTCCGTCATCAAGAGACATTATGATGATACTTCCAGAGTTCATCTAATCAACTGGACTTCAATTTGTTTTTATATTCAGATGGGGGACTGGCTACCAGAAAAATTGGTTTGTTCTTCAAGCTCTTTTAGGCAAAAGGATATGGAGGTTTCTTAAAGAAAAGGAGAGATCATGGAGAAGAGTTTCCTTGTTAAATATGCCATTTGATATGTGATTGGTGTTTTAAGGTGACCTGTGGAATTATAATAGAAATGATTGGTATGTTTTTGCTGTTACACCACCTTCAATATGGGCGATGGAAGAAAAGCGAAGTCCAGTATGATTGAAGAGGTACTGACCAGCCTTTTAAAACCCCTCATGCTTGATATTGCTGTTACTAAAGACGAGTCTGTAGCTGGCCTATGTCCCGACTTATTCAGACAAATCCAGAATTGGAAAGACATTTTGTGGAGTTGGTATGTACGAGTTGAAGATTGGGTATGACGCAGTTGCAACTGATGGCGTTGTTTTGTGATAGTCAAGCAGCGATACATGTTGCTTCGAATCCTATTTTTCCATGAGAGGATGAAGCATATAGAGGTTGACGGTCATTTTGTCCTAGAGAAGCCATGGTCCCAGGAGTTCAAGACCACATTTGTTAGAACTAAAGATCTGTAGCCAACGTATTCATTAAAGCTCGAAGTGGTCCCAAGTCAAAGTGTACATATAACAAGCTTGCCATACATGATATTTATGCTCCAGCTTGAAGGGAAGTGTTAGGAATGGGAAACAGAATCGCAATAAATGTGTATTTTGATTGTGTAGTATTCTTTGATTGTGGGTTTCCCTGTTCTGTAATACTTGAATATAGTATAAATATACGTGTGTAGTCTCAACGACACGTTTTTTTCCCTACAATCCTTTCTCTTATTCTCACACTACTAATTAAATGTATAGAAACGGTTGTAAGATTAATTTTTGCATGGATGATCTGCTTTGTCTAGTCTTGACTGGTTTGGCTTGGACAACCTACTTCATTACTTGTCCTTGATTGGTTTAATCAAGTTTCAAAGGAGTTAATCGCTCTGAGTATTGCTATTGCACCTAAAAGCTAGTATTTATTTGTGAAGAGACACTAGAACTTTAAGTTGATTGCTGAAGGTCAGAATAAAAATGACCCATCGTAATCGATGTGCAATTGGATAATTGACAATTATATAGCATGGACATTGACATCTGTGATATAGCAGTTGACAACAAAGTAACATTGACATCGACCAAGTAATTAAGAGGAGATCGGCCAAAATATGATGACGAAGAGCACGACAAGTTGGCCATCGAAATTAGGCTAAGTGTTGTATAGAGAAGAGAACACAAGGATCGAGATGCAGATTGAAGACGAAGATATTGAGCGACGGTTGAGTAGTATAATAGCCCTTGGAGTTGTAACCGCTTGTGGACAGAAATGGCGCGCGAATAGGGAGCCTAGAATCTCGGAAATACATGTGTAATTGCACTAAGGAGTAGTGACCGTGGTTAAATGGTTGTAATTAGTGGGCTATACAAGTGACACTAAGGAGATCAGTTTATTAATGTAATGTCCTATTTCTAACTCTCTTCCTTTATTTTTCAATAGTTCACTTGTAGAATTACTATCCATTTTTTCCTTGCGAAACCAATTGAAACTCCAATTCCGAATTACCACCAAACCCCAATTCAACAAAAAAATCCAAAGATCAACCCTCGATGAAAGGTTTTTCACTGTTTTGGGTAAGACACCATTTCCGGTGAAACAATTTTTTTTCTTGATCCTACAAAGTAAGAACAATGCCAGAACGCACACTTTCTTGCGTGAGAAGGAATTTGGAAAGCCATTATAGTTTGCTGGCTTTGTGATGCTCCGTAGTTTGTCGCTAACCTTGACAGCGGAAGTGAAGCAATTATCAACCATCTACGCCTGAGCTATATTAATAGAGCAGTATCAACTCAATACTACTGTCATCAAGGTTCCATTTTTAGTATTATAGAGATCACAAGTTAAAATATACTTACATGCATCTATTGTAGGATTTAAAATGACCAAAGAGATAAAATGTAATAAAAAGATAGCATTCTTTTTTGTTGATTCAAGAAATGGATTGAAAAGTTGAAAATATATTGAACAAATTGAAAATTTAAGTAGATAGAATATTTAGGAATAGTTCAAGGACCACACTGAACAAATTAAAAGTTCAATGATGATATTGCACAATGGAGCAAAGTTTAGAGACTATGGTGTCATTCTCCCTTTAAAATATGGACTCTCTAGGACCCGATAAAAAAAATTCGAGATGTATAAACATGTCTAATTTCTATTTATGAGATAATAAGGTGTAGCAGAATCTATACCAATCTTCAGAGACTACGATAAAAATATATATGTTGATCCGTGTACTATCCAACTTAGTAGACGCCTAAGCTCCTGAGTTACCTGTGAGATGAGTCCAAAGTGAGGCTGCATTAGGAATTTTCGCCCGGTAATTAAGGAAATATATCGGTAGGCATGTGTACATACACATACGCACATATAAATAAGTTACCGTGTTTTCAGATGAAACGACTTTGCAAACTTCAGAATAACACATCTTGCTGGTGATATCCATATTCAAATCTGGAATGTAAATGGAAAGGCCATCATTTTAGTCTTCATCACAGTGGCATAGCTTTCCTAGCTATGGCAGATGCGATGACTTCAGTTCATCGTCTATATGCAAAACCGTTATGCTAGAGGGAAGCCTTGGCAACTCTTTGATCATGTCGCAGTGAAGTAAATCAAGGATTCGAAGATTGGAAAGTTGGTGGATCTCCGCCGGTATGCTGGAAATAGTTGAATGTTGCAGCCTCAAGATTCTCAGGTTATGCAGTTTCCCGATCTCGCTCGGAATTCCCCCCTCGAGACTCCGACACCAGGAGGCGTGTATTTCTTTGAGACTGGTCAGCTCTCCAATATTAGGAGGGAACTCTCTAAAGAGACAAGAATCCATCCTCAGCACTTTCAAATTCTGCAGATTTTTTATCGAAACTGGAAACTTTAAAACACCTGTTCCTGACACGTCTAGCTCGACTAAGGATCTCCCTACGTTGCAAATGGAGTCTGGAAGTTTTCCTATTCGACGGCAATCCCTTAATGACAAGTGTTTAAGTCTAATCAGTTCTCCAAGGGAATTGGGAAGTGCTGCGATTTTGGTGCTGTCCAGGGAAAGTAGTGAGATATTCGTCAGGTGACATATCGTTCTTGGCAGCTGACTCAATGAGCAGCAGTTTGAGGCACTCAGAGTTTCAAGCTGCTCTAAATGACCAATGGAGATGGGAATTTCTTGTACCGAAGCTCCGTCCATGAGAAGCTCTTTCAGAGCTGTCAGGTGACCCACTTCTACCGGCAACATGCTGAGCTCTGTGCAGAACTTTAAATTCAGGGAAACCAAGCACTTCAAATCACCGATTGAATGATCTATCTTGACCAATTGTGAACATCGCTCCAGAATCAACATGGCCAGATTTTTGCAGCCAGAGAACTTAGGAGTGACTAATAAGTCAGTACAACCTGTAAGATCTAGAACCCTCAGGTTCATCATCTGCAAAATAGGAGAAATATTTGCAAAGTTCACTTCATGAATTGTTACGTTAGACTGGATGATTTCACCCCAGCAATGAATTGTAAACTACCTTGATTTGACCCCAACCTTCCCAGTCTTTTGTGACTTTGCTCCATGACAGGTCAAGAATGGTTAAGTTTCCCAGGTGAAAATTTGTTACTTGCAGATGTTGAGGGCACCCTCGCCAACGGAGCCACCTTAATTTTGGAAAAATGTTATCAAAATCTCCGGCAATGTCTGCGTGATCCAATTGAAGAAACCGTAGGCTCGGCATGCTCTCAAAATCTTCTGGTTTAAGTTTGACTGAAGTATGCCACTGTAAGTTAAGGCAGAGTGCCTCAACCTTTTCTGTTCCCTGTGATGGACGAGAAAAACGAATAGAAGTACTGAGGATGGTCACTCTTCTTGACACATAACCGGTCAGTAAACATTCCGAAAGAAAAATGACGAACAACGTCAACTGCACACATGGTCAGAACTTAACAGTATCAGGCGAAATAGCTCTTTTCCTTTGGCGGTGAATATAACAAAATGATTTCTTATGCTTCACTACGGAAAAAAAAAACACACCAAATTTTACCTTTTTCCGCTTTACCGTATCGAGAGCTATTTCATGATTATATAATCTACTACGCCTTCCTGGATCTGTAAGACTTTCCCAACGAACGATTTCTCTGCCAAGTTGCCTCAACGTGCTATGCATCCATATCTGATTGTTCTCTCCAGTTTTGGCTAGGGGAGTCAAAATTTCACTAGGAGGCAGCAAAGAG
This sequence comes from Syzygium grande, assembly GCA_024733475.1. Taxonomy (NCBI): domain Eukaryota; kingdom Viridiplantae; phylum Streptophyta; class Magnoliopsida; order Myrtales; family Myrtaceae; genus Syzygium; species Syzygium grande. The sequence continues at coordinate 9,247,241 of JAMXDD010000001.1, forward strand.
AAGTCATGCCATAGGTACAAAGCAATTCTGCTATCTATTCCGGTGGTAAAGCAGGCGATATCCAGAAATTTCTGTTTCTGCTCATAATTTAGTCCTCCCTCTAAAATAATCTGCAAATCCCTCCACTGGAATGTCGGCCACTGTAGTAAATTTTGGCATTCCTTCAGCGTTGTATAATTGTAGACTGCACACACAACATCAATAAACAATGGGAGTCTTGCCTTAGCATGAAGACCTGTCGAAATCCCGTAGCTCCGAAATAAGAAAGAAGGTGGCGGTTTAGATGGATGCTGCAGAAAGAGTTGAAGAGCCTGATCTTTATCTAACCAACTAACATGATAAGTCCGGATCTGAGGACGCTCTTCCAGGACAAAACTGTTTCCAGTGGTTACAAGCATCCTACTTCCAGAAGCAAAGCAATCAAAGCAATCTCCAATGAGTTTCTGGACATAAAACGCATTTTCCACGTCATCAAGGATAATCAAAACTCTCTTGTTGCAAAATAAGTCCTTGAAAAACTCGATTCCCCTGTTGACAAAAGCAACATCCTCAAGTTCCCGTTTTAGAACATCGGAAATCAACTTAGTATGCAAAAGCTGAAGCCCTCCTAATACTTGAGTTGTTTCTTTAACATCTGCAAGGAAGCTACAGCCATCAAAATCACAGGAGACTTGGTTGTAAATGAGTTTTGCAAGAGTAGTCTTGCCAATCCCATCTTCTCCTTGGATCACGACAACGATCTGCTTGTCCTTATCATCAATATTCATCAAGCTCATGATGTGGTTCACTTGATCATCAGTTCCAACTCCTTTTTCGGTACTGGCAACTTGTCTTTTCTCTTCCACTTTGACCACGTACAAGAAACATGATGATTGCCCACTCATAAGCTGTAAGATGTAAAGTAAGTACTAAATATGTTGATCTTTTCTAACGTTGTTGCGTCTGCATAAATTGTCTACTACACGAAGTCACGGGTCATCCTGATCCACCAGTGATCAACATTATTGCCACATTGTTTTAAAGGAAATCTAAGTTTCAGGAGTGATGATCTTTTACCTTTCAAAATATGTTTTGTCAAACAATTAACCAGATCTGAAATTCCTTATCTATACACCAACAAGCGTATCTTGACATATATGACAGTGTACACTAAAACCTCAGAACATATTAATAGAGAACATGGCTCAATTGAAATATGATATGGGGCGTCAAATGTTCAATCATCGAAATATTGTTGGTTCCCACTTTTATCACGCATGTTCTCCTAAAAGTGTCTAACGCAACCCGCACCAGTGCTCTCAAGATTGCAAATTGAAGTTTCCACATGGCGATCATAAGAGCGAATAGTCTCTCAGACTCGGCTTTAATTATATACTAGAAAATACCTTGCATTGCCGCAAACACTATTAACGGTTAATCTACATTTAAAGGTTAAAAATATTAACATAATATATATATATATATATGCATGTGTGATGGTCTCGAGGTTTCCCATGAGCATAGGACCGTGTTCGATCTAAGAAGAACGACCAAGACACCTAGGATTTCTAGAGTTCTCTAGAATATTCTTAGGAATGGGCAATACGGTATATGTACCAGGTTCTAGAGCATTCTCGGCATAAATGCAGGTAATTGGTAGATGGGAAGATGCAATTTCCACCATTAGATCGAGAGTTGATCAATGGTTAGCCTCTTGTATAAATAAGGGAGCTCTCTCCCACTTTTGTATCACCAAACACTTGAAGTAGTAGGAACATTTTCTCCCAGACCTTCTCTCTACGATTTGAGTAGGGCTAGTGAGTGATCGATCCCTAGGGAAAGAATTGGCTTAGGCGAATCAGCGATCCAAAGTCAAGGGTGAATCCCATGCGCCAGTTTGTAGTTTGTGGATCGCAGTCTCACGCACTCATCCCTACAAGTTCTCGTAGTAGGCTGGTCGCCCTACCTAAACCAATCATCATTTCGGTCCCTAAGCCCCATTGCTGGAAAGGCTTGGCTTCAAAACCGTACGTGGAGCTTCTACCCATACGGCTCCTCTACGGATGGAGGTAGGCCCAGCCCAGGCTTGTGCAGTGTTGATTGTTGTACATGACCTCATAAGAAAAGAACGATGTTTCCGGCTTCTGATCTTTGACATAAAGAAAGAAGGTTTCACGAAAGGGAAACAAAGTCCTAACAAAATCATAAGACAAGCTACCCATTCCATCTATTCCATCGAGTAGATCCAATGTCTTCTCTTCTTATCTCTAAATAACGCAAGAGAGAACTTATGACTTTGCGTATTGAACAAGCCTAAGTCGCTGCACGGGTCATGACCTCAATAGTCGGCCCGTGACACATGCATTTACATAATTCTTGAATATTCATTTTAATATGTATCCTTCAAACTCAAAGGCTTGTATGTATTTCAACAAAAGTGTCCTCTAGAAGTAGCGTCACATCACTTTAAAAATTGTTATTGTCATTTCATGTATATATCTCAATCAATATTGTTGCAACTTTTTTTCTAAATCATGTTAAAATAAATATCATGAACATGAAATTACAAATAGCTAGGACGCAAGTTAAAACTTGAGTGATTGATCAAACAAGTGATTATTTTTAGTTAATAGATCTTTCAATGTTTTCTTGGAATTATGTCATATTCTTCAAAATTCAAACTATGGAAACCTTATATGACTTCTTTTTAATTGTGACCCTTCTTTTTTTTTGGTCAGATTTTGTAACCCTTCTTGAAATGCATAAAATGAATCTTTAATATTCAGTGCAAACCTAGGTCTAACTTTATTGATGTAAATGTAAATTGTGTTACACATTATTGGTCCGTTTTCTAATAGGTTAACCTTTTTTCTTAGTTTTCTAATAGCTTAAACGTTTACAGAAAAAAAAGGTTTGCCTAACATGTAGAGCACAGGTCAATGGTTTAAATCCTGGCGCTTGCTCTCAATTTTCTCCTAGTTGTTATTCATGTTATTCAGTTTGTTTTCCTATTTGACTAGTTATCCTCTTAATGTGGTTCCCTCCACAACCTATCTTGTGCGTGCTAGGACCGGCTAACAAGCAATGGGAAGTGTTAAATCATATGCTGTAAGTACATTGTTGGCATGTTTTTAATAGAAAATGTGGTTTTTCTAACAAAGATTAAGTTTTACATATAATATCTACTAAAACGTCTGAAAACACACATTAATAGTATAAACTAAAGCAAAAATAAGGAAAAAACAAAGAAAAAATAAAATAAGATGCAGTGACACGTGGTACCACTATAATTTTTCATTTGACACTTGACACAAATTCACTAAACCGATAACACCGCTTAGATTAGTTTAGTTAAGATGACCAAAATATTTCACCAAATTAAAAGAAAAAACAAAAAACCAAAAGAGAGAGCCTCAAATTCAAAGCGGAAAAAATAGAAAAAAGATTTTAAATTGAAATACATGATAGAGAAATTAAAATGATTAAATTATGCATTTGTCCAATGATAGAATATTTGTAAAATAACTAATTGAGGACATTTTAGGACTTGCCATACAAAAGTTAATATACTAAATTAAATCTACCAATATTTATATGCGTGAGTGATATTATTTTGCTTTTCATTGTTAGTAAACAAATGGTTATTAGATTGACATTGTGCTAATGCTTACATGTGTGTTAGGTAATTCTTTCTCTTCCTAATTATATGGCCCACAAGGTGTTTTGGTCCTATCTTCCTAATAACATGTAAACTCTCTCTCTCCACCAGCCTCAGCTTTACTAAGTTAATCTCTATTAGCATATATTTAAGCCAAAATCACCATTTGTCTCACTTTTTGCTTTTAAAAATTACCTTGCATGAAAAGTTAAAGCTACCCACTACACTTTCATCATCAAGTAACCGCCCAATTCACACATCTTTAGTAACTATATACTGCATATCCACTCAATTAAACAATCAATCAATTCCTTGAAAACCTGTTTCTTTTCTCTCTAAATGTAATCCACCGGCGATTACTTGCACATGCCTGGTGTGCATCGACACTAGTTTTAATATTTATAGAATCTTTCCTATATTTGAGACATGGGTATGACTATGCAGATCAGATTTGAAATATTGACATTAGATCCATATATAATGCTTACAAAAAAAAAGACGCAGGATATTATTATGTGATCATCAATATATCAAGGGGTTATTAATCTATCACTATGTAGTAATGACCAGCTTTCTAAGCAGAACAACGAACACGTATGAAAACAGGCAACATAGATTCCCTCATTATGCTGTGATGATAAAGAAAAATAAGAAGGAAAAGCACCTTGTCCATACTGTCGTACATTGGTATGTCAGAATCAGACTTGACCAATCCAAGAATCTGATCTATATAATCCTTGTAAAAAATGCCAGCCCGAGGAGTATCACCTAGATTTGGACAATCTTGAATTACGACTAGGCATTCATCTGGTATCGTGTCTGATGCATTTGTCCCGTACTCCAAGGAGTGGCACGAAAGCTCGTCAGGGCCCCTGTACAGCCCCTGCATCCTCTTCAAATAAAGCCTGTAGTATTGTAAGTGACTGGCGACGGCCTGGCGGGTCAATCCATCGACACTCATCAGCTGCGTTATCGTCTTCGGCACCGCGTTCTTAATCCCTAGGTGTGCGACCGCATCCACGAACCGCTTGTGCAATTGAGGGGTCCACACCAACCGTGGCGTCTTCATCGTCACCTCCGCTGACGGATCCTTCACCGATTTGTCCGTTGTCAGAGTCGACTCCGAATTGTCGGACGTCAAGGTCGACTCCGCCTCCATGAGCCACTCTTTGAATTGAGGCGTCCAGACCAAAGGTGGCTTTGTCACCTCCGCCAATGGATCCTCCACCGAATCGTCCATCGCCAGAGTCGACTCCGAGTTGTCTGACATCAGAGTCGACTCCGCCTCCACAAACCGCTTTTGCAATTGAAGCGTCCCGAACAAATATGGCTTCTTCATCACCACCGCCAATGGATCCTCCACCGAATTGTCCGTTGTCAGAGTCGACTGCAAATTGTCTGTCATCAGAGTTGACTCCGCCTCCCTGGCAGAGTCAATCTTCTTCATCTTCATCGAATCGAAGCCGTACGATTCCGTTTTCACGGGCGCCATCTGGTAACGATTCTCTATCAACTTTTGCAATCTCGACGGATCACTTAACCTACTAATTGACGGACGGAACTGGTTCTCCAATGTTTCCAATGCCCCAAGACCATGAATCTCTCTCAACATCGGGCAGTCACGTATTTCCATCTCTTTAAGATTCTTCAAGCCTGACAGGGAGAATATTATTCTTGCAAGGGCTGGAAAGTTGCGGACAGTTAAATGTCTCAATTGCTCCAGCCCGCCGAGTTGGATTTCCTTTTCCAGAGAGCGACAGAGCTTCAAAATAATTAGATTTCTCAAGTTGGATAATCCTGGGAAAGTGCTTTGAGGAAGTTGTTATTGAGCTGGTGGAATTGCCATGCTTTTGCTGATTTGGGGGCTCCATGATAAAATCGTTTTGCAAATGGGTGCATTCTACCTTTTTAAAGAAGTCGAACTTTTGGGTTTTCTAAACTTAGACTTGGATATGGAGGAAAACCTTGATGCAGTTGGTGACATGGCTGGAACATTGGAAATGGAAGAAGTCTCCTTTTGGTTTGCCTCTTTCCAATTTTCTCTTCTCTAATGGTGAGAACCAGTCGCGTATTCCCAATCCACTCCTTTTTGAAGGTTATAGATTGACCACCCTCTTGGGTTGGATGGATAGTTTCTCGGGGTTTGAGGAACCGGATGGACGATAGATATTCCTCGGCCATCCAAACCTTTTTGATAACAGAAGATTAGCTAGAAAATTAGTCAAGGTTTGAGAGATCTGGAATAGACCGCAAGGACCAAGAACTAACATGTAGACGAGTCAAACTTGTGGGAAGTGGAGGCAACACTTGCAGCTCATCACAATTCTCGAGGATCAGTTCTTCTAGTTGAGGGAGCGCAGCAATTGTTTCTGGCACTTGACGGATCCGAGTGCCTGATAGATCTAGGATTCTCAAAAAGGACAATTTCCCAATTTCGCTTGAAACTTCGCCCCTCATAGTGGAACATCCTCTAGCATGTATCTCTTCAAGCTTCATTGCCAACCCAACGGCTGAAGGAAACTCTGCCAGCCGGCAACGTTCCATCTTTATCACATTCAAAGTCTTTATATTTCCAATAGAATGAGGTAACAGTTTGATACATGTGGACGATAGATCCAATTCAATTAGAGACTCTAGGTTTCCAGTCGAATCCGGAAGTTCCCAAATCGCTTTGCATCTTGCAAGAGATAAAGACTTGAGATTCACAAGATTTCCAATAGAACAAGGTAATAATTGATGTGAAGGATAGATCCAAATTGATACCAATGAATTGGTTGTTTTTCTTCTTCTTGGTCTCACTTCTCTTGTAATTAGCTGGCTTTTTGGCCTCTTTTTTCTTGGTCTGCTAGGCGACTCGACCTTGTATGGACATATTTGTGTCCTTATATGGTCGAGTTGTTATTCGAGCTTAGGTTGTATTTGGCATTTTGTTTAGTTATACAAAATCTTACCTTACCAAAAAAAAAAATAATCCTGGGAAAGTTGTTATTGAGCTGAGATTTCCCTGCATTGCTGATTTAGGGGGCTCCATGTAAAATCTTTGCTGTAGGTGGCCGGACATGTAAAGTTTCCTTAGACGAGAAAGGGAACCCAATGCAGTTGGTGACATGGCAATGCTCCGAAGGCCCAGTTCCAAATTTCTCAACTTGGGTAACTTCCCAATCCACTCTAAGTTATAGATTATGGTTGAGCTCGGTAAAGTTGGCGATAGATATTCCTCGCCATTTGATAACAGAAGATTAGCTAGATTAGTCAGGTTTGAGAGATCTGGAATAGACCGCAAGGACCAAGAACTAACATGTAGACGAGTCAAACTTGTGGGAAGTGGAGGCAACACTTGCAGCTCATCACAATTCTCGAGGATCAGTTCTTCTAGTTGAGGGAGCGCAGCAATTGTTTCTGGCACTTGACGGATCCGAGTGCCTGATAGATCTAGGATTCTCAAAAAGGACAATTTCCCAATTTCGCTTGAAACTTCGCCCCTCATAGTGGAACATCCTCTAGCATGTATCTCTTCAAGCTTCATTGCCAACCCAACGGCTGAAGGAAACTCTGCCAGCCGGCAACGTTCCATCTTTATCACATTCAAAGTCTTTATATTTCCAATAGAATGAGGTAACAGTTTGATACATGTGGACGATAGATCCAATTCAATTAGAGACTCTAGGTTTCCAGTCGAATCCGGAAGTTCCCAAATCGCTTTGCATCTTGCAAGAGATAAAGACTTGAGATTCACAAGATTTCCAATAGAACAAGGTAATCCTCCAATTGATGTGAAGGATAGATCCAAATTGATCAATGAATTTAGGTTTCCGATCGAGCTTGGGAGTCCCCTTAACTCTGAGCAGTTACTCAAAGATAAGTGGTTTAGGTTCACTAGCAGGCCAATTTGGCCAGGTAGATCTTTTAATTGGTGGCAACCCTCAATGTTCAAGTAAGCCAGTTGATTTAAATCTCCAATGGAGCGATCGATGTCAACCAATTGTCGACATTCTTTAATGATCAATCTTTCCAGAGTAAAACACCCGGACAAGTCGATTCTGATTATGTCTAGACGTGTCAGCCGTAGAACTTTCAAATTGTGTAGCATCTGTGACAAGAAAAAAGTATTACACAGTGTCCTCAGACAATACAGCTGTAAGAAAGGTGTATGACAACACACATACCTTAATTTGGGTCCAGCCCTCCCAATCATTGGCGTTGTTAAATTCGGAGAGTTGGAGGACAACTAAGTTTTGTGGGAACAGATTAGTTGCAATTAAATCTGGAGGACAATGGCACCAAGAAAACCATCTTAAGTTCGAAAAGAGGTTGGTAAAGTCCCCGATAAAGCAGCCCCCATCTAATTCAAGGAATCTTAGATTTGGCAGCCTTGCGAAATCTTCATCAGTAAAGACAAGTAGAGTAGGATCTCCGGCTAGACTGAGTGCTTCGATATTTCCTTTGTTCTGCCAAATACACATACAATTAGAAAGAGCTTTCAATTTCTCTTTTTCACATAAATAGAAACTTCATGCCTACTCCCCTATTTTATGCAAAGAAAGACAGAATTTGTGCTCTTAATATATTACCTCTTTTGTTTTTACCATGTCCATAGCTTCCTCATAAATCCACAATCTGCTACGCTTTCTTGGATCCAGGTTTTCCTCATGGACAATTTGGCGCCCTAGGTCTTTTAGCAAGTCATGCATCCATAACCTGCCATTCTTTCTAATATTTATCAATGACAGAGATATGAGGACTTCAATATCTATTTGTGGAAAAAAGTCGTGATCTTTCCACATGTAAGCATTAATCTCCTTCTCATGGAAGGAAAAACATGCAATATCAAGAATAATCTGCTTTTGCTGGAAATTTAAGGTGTCTTAGCTAATTTTCAACTTCCGGTGGACCTCTTCATAAGCAATGCTCCTTAACTTTTCTAGTGTATCTTTCCATACAGTTTTGTGCTTCCCATGAAGAAATGAACCTATGACCTCAACGACCAAAGGAAGTCCTCCAATAGTAGAAACAATATCCCTTGAAAGCCTGTCATAATAATCGTCTCTAGGAGATTCTCCTTTGAATGCATGATTTATATAAAGCTGAAGTGCTTGATCAGAATTCATTTCTTCTGTTCATAAAGTATGATTTTTTCTCCGCTCTCTAGGATACTTTTGTTCCTTGTTGTAATTACAACTCTACTTCCTGTACCTAACCAATTGATCTTTCCAACTAGTTTCTTAAACTGTTCCCTATGGTCCACGTCATCTAGAACAATCAGAACCTTCTTACCATCGAGTTTTTCCCTGATAACTGCCATTCCATAGTCAATGTCATTGATGTCATTAATAGGCATTGCATCATAAATGTAATTGATGTTATTTATACGCTTAGGTTCACCGAGGATGTTGAATAGCAGTTTCTTTTGCAGAAATACTAGGCCATCACGGCGTGATGATCCACTGACGTCTCGCAAGAAGCAATACCAATCAAAGTTAGAAATGAGCTTGTCGAAGAGAGCCTTGGCAAGGGTTGTCTTTCCAATACCCCCGGACCATAAATTCCGAGAGACCTTGCACAACCAAAGTCATAGTCCAACAAGTCCATTATGTCTTCCACTTGACCATCTATCCCGACTAAATGGTCCGTTGCACAATCATCTTTCGCCTTCATCTCGGCTGTGATATCTTCGGCTTCCAACACAGTAAGTTCGCGTTGCTATGATGGGCAATGATCTGCCATCAAGAGTCAAGAAAAACACTAATAAATAGCAGGGACTGCAGAAATGAAAGACTGAATGACAAGTGTGGCCAGTTGCCACACTGAGTAATCCCATCAACTATAATCGCTCTCTATAATATATGCCTGGATATCTAATATAAATCTCTTTTTCCCTCAACATTTTGCACAATATATTTAATAAAGGGGAAAGTAAAAGCACATCCACCGACAGAGCCAAAAGAACATGTACAATGACTGGCCGAGGGGGTCACTCCGTGCTTGATGCTATTTCTACCTTATTTTATGGTATTCTACATAAAATTCCTATATCATGCTCCTTTGTTTGTTTCGCATATAATTTCATCGTAAAGAAAATGCTATCTGTGAAAATTATTTTAAAAAAAATAGTTTTATTTGTTTGGTGATATGCTGAAAGGCACATAAAATGCTATCTTAGTGAAGAAAAGCATTCATGGTAAGAGACTTGTTGTGCTTATGAAAATGATTACCTTTATTCAAAACTTGGAATTCATTTTCCTAATTTAAAGTGTATGCATTTTCTTTGACCATAAATATTTTCCCGTTGACTAATCATTTTCATTGAATTAAATATGTGAAAGTCTGAAAAAAATAATTCGCAAAATGCTCTTTAGTGAAGTGAAGACACCCTATGTATTGCAAGATTTTCTTCTGGCTCATGACAAGTATTGATTGTCACGGTCTAGTTCAAAGTTCCCACAAGAGAAGACCTTTCTTGCTCTCTCTAAGGTTTAGCCACCGGAGACCAACCGCCAATTCCACCAAACGGACGACGGCGAAGCTCCGGCAGCCATCATCTTCTCCTGAGTTAACAGAAACGGCGGTGACCACGGGGAGGCAAAGGGGAATGCGAATTCTTTGTGGGTAAGTTCCAACACCCATCCAAATCCGAGCGACTATTGACCATGACACAGATCGAATATTGAAGAAAAACAGAGTGGCCGGGGGAAACTTACCTTGCCCTGCCGAGACTGCCGAGACGAAACCAATGCCGTTGCCTGGAGCCGAACCGCTTGTCCTCTTTGAGCTTGACTTCTCCGATGATACGGCAAGTATGGAGCGACGGCTTCGGGTCATCCGAGGCCTCAGTAACATTGATTGACCAAAAGAGACACCTCTTTGTCTTGACAGCAGAGGACAATGAGAGAGAGGTTGTTAGGTGAGATTGTTAGCACAAGTGTCTCACTCAGTCATGCAAATAAAAGAAAAAGTGGTAATTTTCACGTTTCAACCGACACATCCCACCCCTTTTATAAGTAATAGAAAGAAAAGGTGGTAATATACCATTTTCTATTATTTATTTATCAAATGGTGCTCTCTATTGTTGTCTTGGTAGAGTTGAGTAAAAAGGAAAATAAAAAATGGAAGGTGGTGGAATTTTTTTTTAATAATTGGGCCATAGTGTTTTTCGATGTTGGCGAGAGAAATGAACGGAAAGGAATGTATCAGGACTTAACACTTATAATAGTGTTTACCTATATAAAAATAATAATGATACAAACGAGAAAAATAAAAAAAGATTATCCATTAACAACACAAATAATTCCTTTCGCATTCCGATATATTTAGAGGGACTTGAAAAAATAATATAAAATCAAATTTATTAATCCCTTCTAGTCTATTCCTTCACCCTCTCACCATCCAAAAAGGACGTCACTTTAAAACAATTTCTCCTCCCTTCGGATTTCTGCCTCTACCAAATGTAGCGTACAGTGTAGTATAACTTTTGGTATCCATTTCAGAAGGAAAAAAAAAAGGAAATATTGCACCTTCAAACCTAAAAATTTTGTTAAATATGCAATTGAGTCTTAAAAAATTTGAAAAAATTAAATTAAATCCTAAACTTTTTAGATCCGGTGTAATCAAGTCATTCTAGTGAGATGTCAAGTAACTTTATTAATGTGATACATAAAAAACACGATGTGGCGTTTCTTTTAATTTTGAGCATATGTGGTGCTACATTAGATTAAAAAATCCTTAGAAAAATAGGACTATCAAAAATTCAAAATTCAAAATTCAAAAATAGACATAAAAATTCAAAAATAAAAAGAGGAAATCACGTCAAATTCCTTGAACTTTGGAGATGGTACTTCTTTGCCCCGAAACTGTCAAGTATTACTCTTTACCCCAATGGACTTTTATTTTGTTATAGCCGTTGATTATTCATTATATCTTTCCATTGGCATTATTCTGCACGCACATGACCTTTAAATTTTAAGCGGGAAAAGTGTATTTTTATATATTTTTTGAAGGAAAATTCTCTTTGCCCCTTGATTTCTAAAAAAATGAAGAGAATGGAGAGAAGTAAATTAACTAAAATATTCATATTAGAAAACATCAATAATAATATTAAATGATAAGAATTGTAAAATTTGGTCAATATATTAATAGAACTAATAAGATATTTAAAAAAAAGAAACAATTATATAAAATGGAGAAAGACCTCAATAACAACAAGGTCAAAGTATAAAAATCTCATTAGGTACTTTGAATGGTTAATTAATACAAAAAAAATGATTGATCAATAAAAGATATTTAAAATTTTAATTAATCAATCATTGTTTTTACATTAATTCACCCTTTAAATATGCATCATGAGTAACCAAGTTTGGTCATTTTCTCATTTCGTTATTGAGGCAATTTCCCTTTCTATTTAATTTGTCTTTTCTTATTTTATCATAATTAGTTCTATTAAAGTGGCTATGTTTATCGAATTTTAACAATTTTTATGTTATTTAACATTATTGCTGAATTTATTTTTTCTATTTTTTATAGCATATTTAATTTTCTCCAATGTTCTTTTTTTTCCAATAATTAATATTAAAAAAGAGATTTAAAAAATGAGATGCAAATATGTTTTTACAAGAGTCGTGTTACAACAAAATGAAAAAAGGATTATAACATAAATAGTCTCTGAGTTTTGGGCTAAAGTGTAATGTCATCCTTGAATTTTTAATATGTTTGATGTGGTTCATGAATAGAATGTTCAATCTAGTTCTTAGATTATATGAAAATATTTAATGCCATCCTATTATTTGTTGATGTGCCTTCCAATCCGTTAAGTTTGAATGGTGGGTAACAAAAAAAAAAGTTACACTTGTATTATCCAATATATTCATCTTCAATCATAATACAATAATTCATGTCATCAAATAATGATAAACATATTAACGGCCTAATTTTTTTCCTTTTCTAGAGTAAATGAATAAAAAGATGGACATGTTGATTTGTCATTTCAAGTACCCAATTCAACATATAATAATCAACATAATCAAATAACATCCCAATTATCGTTTGAGCTTGAAAGGACTATATTGAATATTTACCCATTATCTAGGGACCGGATTGAATAAATTAAAATTACAGCGACAACGTTGTAAATTGTACCAAAGTTCATGGATTATTTATGTCATTTTCTCAAAATTCATGAGACAATACGTAATGGTAGAAAGTTGGGAAATTCAAAGGAATGATCCCAAAAATGTAGGGGGTTGTGTAATCCAAAGGAACAATCCCACCACCCTTGCGTAATGGTGGCCATTGGTGGAGCCACTACTATGTGGTAGCCCGCGAGCCCTCGCCGAGGCCCCAGCAAGGATCATCGACCCTTGCCGACTGCTGCCCCCATAGTCCATACCCCCAAGCCCTTACTTGCCATTCTCTCTCTTTCTTCAATGATCCTTGCCGGCCGCTGCCTCCAAACCTTCAAACCCTCACCTGCCATTCTCTCTCTTGGTTACGTTTTATTTTTCAACTTATTTGGCTTAATTCTTTTTAAAATTTAATTTTGGCCCCGTTAGCTTTTCCGTTAATGAAAATCTCTTATTTGTTCTCCACCTCAGCCACATATGTTAAAAGGATTTTTAATCTATTTGGCATAGGTTGCGAAAGACTTAATTGAACTGAATTTTAAACGTTTAAGATTTAATTGTGCGATAATACAAGACAACATTTTTTTGGCTCAATTTTCCAAAAGGTGTGTGACATCAAAAGCTCGTGAAGTTCTAAGGATCTTCATTTAGTCGTCCCTCGGTGCAGCCAAAAAAAAAATGTTTAGGAGAACGTGTAAAAATCTTTTTCCAAAGTCAGAGTCAACGTCTTGTGTGGATCCGGTGGAAAGTCGTCGTTTTCCTGAACAGTGGGAGCTCGACCTTGCACATGGTGTTTCACTCGTTCCAGTCTCAATGTAAAAAGCTCCTCCTGCTCGCACACGCGTAGCAGAGGAAGAAGATGGAATCGAGGACTGTGACGCTTTCGTCGAGTCACAATACTGCTTGGGAATGTGATGACTCTCGGCACGGTCGCGATGCTGCTTCTCTAAAGAGGCGGAGGACTACTACGGTTTGATTCTTTGACTTCGCGTCTTGATTCTTCCTTTCTGTTTTTTTCTTTTGGCCAGGAAATCTGCATTATCGATGGTCACAGCATATTTACGTCACGCCAATACTTCAAAAGCATGCAATCCCCGCATCAAAGTCCCGTTCCTCCCATACGAGATTCAAGTTTCATATCTTCTAACTACAATAGACGTAATCGACATTCTACGGTGGTTGTGATAAACTCAATTAACTCACGTGACAGGAATCGCCCATTTCGTTCTCGTCACCAAGCTCTGACTTGGCTGGAAACAACTATGATGTGTTCTTGAGTTTTAGAGGACCGGATACTCGCAAGGGTTTTACAGATTTCCTCTATAAAAGCTTGACGGATGCTGGGATACGCGTATTTCGAGACAATGATGAGCTGCCTGTCGGAGAAGAGATCAAGCCCGTGCTGATTGAAGCGATCAAGCAGTCAAAGGTTTTGATTCCCATCATCTCTGGGGATTATGCTTCAAGCAGAAGCTGCCTCATGGAGTTGGTCCAAATATTGGAGTGTAAGCAAACGATGAGTCGAGAAACCATTCCCATTTTCTATGAGATTGAGCTCTCGGATGTGAAAGACCAGAGGAATTCTTTTGAGAAGAGCTTTCTCGAACACGAGATGAAGGGGGTCGATAGTGAGACCATCAAGCAGTGGAAGCTGGCTCTCAAAGAGATTGGAAGGTTAAGGGGATTTGAAACGACTAAAATACATAACGGGTAATTCAATTTGATATTAAAATTGATTTACAAAATTGGTGAACCAGATCGTGAGCCAATCATGCTACGTATGAGATTATTCATTTTCAAGCTTTTCTGTTTAGCAACTCCACTTAACCATTTGGCTTTAAGACCAAGTTAGACCATTCACATGCAGGATCTTTTGTAGTGCATTTAATGCTTCCTTTGTTCTTGCCTCATGGTGCATTGCTCCTGGTCCAACTTTGCACATTCTGGTTTGCTCGGCTGTGTGATTGTTGTTCTGATTCACTTTCTTCATCATGTCTCCATACTTGATCTGTAGGCATCATTCCATGCTTATAGACGAACTCATCCCAATTGTTCTGCAAAAGCTGAAGAAGGGTCGACTAACTGTGACAAATTATCTAGTCGGAGTTGACCATCACGTGCAAGAGATTATGAGAAAGCTCGGCATTGTGCATCGCCATGGACAACTAATTGAAATATGTGGGAGCGATGTTAGAGTCCTTGGAATATATGGTATTGGGGGCGTTGGCAAGACTACTCTTGCAAAAGTTGTTTACAATAAACTCTTTGACCTTTTCAATGTTATAGTTATCTTCAGGAAATTCGAGAATTATTTCAACATGATAGGACCTTGTCCTTGCAAAATCAATTAATCTCAGACCTTCGGAAAGGAAGTGTAAGGTTCAGATGTTCTGAGGATGCTAGGTTAGTTCTTGCTGAACAATTTCGCAATAAGCAGGTCCTCATTCTCCTTGACGATGTGGATGATGTTGACCAACTTGATGCGGTTGTTGGAGAGCTTAGTTGGTTTGGTCCAGGAAGTAGGATTATTGTAACTTCTAGAACGAGGGACATTTTTTTGAAGTTCAAAGAGGCTGAGACCTATGAGGTTGGACCAATGGAAGAAGATAAAGCTCTTCAATTGTTTTCAAAGCGGGCTTTTGGAAGGGATTCTCCCATCAAGGGCTTTGAAATCCTTTCCAGGGACCTTGTATTGGCTAGTGGGCAACTTCCTTTAGCACTTGAGGTTATAGGTTCGCGTTTGTTTCGAAAATCGGAGGGGACATGGAAAGATATGTTGCAGAAATTGAAAGACGCTCCTCATGAGAAAGTCGAACCTGTGTTGAAGATAAGTTACGACGCTTTAGAAAAAAGTGCCAAGGAAATATTTCTAGATATAGCATGTTTTCTTATTGGAAAGGATGAGAGAATTGCCTTCTACATGTGGGAAGACTGTAAACTTTATCCTACTAGTGGGATCGAAGATCTCCTTGTAATGTCTTTGGTGAAAATTGGAGAAAACAAGGAGCTATTGATGCACGATCTACTGCGAACTCTAGGCAGAAAAATTGTGTTAGATGAGCATTCTATCCCTGGTAATCGAAGTAGGTTGTGGGTGCACAGTGAAGCCCTATCTACTTTACGGAAGAAGGAGGTAAACCTGAAAGCCAGTACAACTTTCTTTTCTACGTGCAGTTAATTTTCTTTGTAATTTGCCCAATTCCTTTCTAAATTTCAATTTGTAGAACTGGAGAAAATACAAGCAATTCTATTACAAAGTTCAAATTCCTATTCATTACCTTTATGTTTACACTGGTAGGGTACTCCAAATGTTCAAGGCCTTGCTCTCACCTTCGACAGCGGATCCGATGACTGTTTCACATCTGATGAATATGGCCCGCTATTGAACTTAAGGTTCCTTAAGTTGGATCGAGCCAGTATGAGAGGAAATTTTACTAGTCTTCTTTTAAAATTAAGATGGCTTGATTGGCGAGGGTGCCGTAAGAGCTCTGAGCCTCTTGTTTTGAACCTAGAGAACTTGGTCATTCTTGATCTCTCCTGGAGCGCAGTGGCAGATGACTGGGAAGGTTGGACACAAGTAATGGAGGTACAAGACACATTCCTTTTTTGACTTTTTGTGAACATTAGCTAATTGATACTGAACCGTTTGTCTCTTTGTTACACAGAAGGCAAACAAATTGAAAGTTATGGAGCTAACTGGTTGCGGTCAATTATGTAAAACACCATGCTTCCCACCTGGTAGCAAATTAGAAAGACTGATTCTTGAACGATGTTCTCATTTGTCATTTATTGACAAGTCCATTGGTAATTTGAAATATTTGAAGTCTTTCAACATTAAGTCCACTCCAATTGCCCTGTTACCGGAAGAGATGGGTTCCTTGGATAATTTGGAAGAGCTCTTGATTGACGAAACTTCCATCTGTCACCTTCGTTTCTTAAGAGGTTCTATGCAGCAACTTAAAACTCTTAGTGCTTCCGGCTGCAAAAATTTGGCTGAAATATCCGAGTCTATTGGTTGTTTAAGGTCCCTGTCATATCTTGCATTGGATAGAGCTATTATCACAGGACTCCCAAATTCTGTTCAGTTGCTGGGGGCACTTGTAGAGCTGTCTTTAAGAGACTGTCAGCGGATAACTGCACTTCCGGACTCCATTGGGATGCTTAGGTCACTACGGAAAATGGATCTGTCAAACACCAGAATTCAGATATTGCCAGAATCAATAAAAAATTTGGATAGATTGGAGGTGCTAAGGATGAAGAATACTCACATAAGAAAATTTCCGAAGGATATTGCAAATCTAGAGAAGTTGGAAGTCATAACATTTTCTGGCTGCCCTTTGAATGGGAAAATTCTGCATGATATTTCGGGATTATCATCTTTGAGAATCTTGAAGTTATCGTTTACCCTGATTTTTAGCCTACCTGAGAGCCTTTGTCAGCTCTCTCATCTCCAGACCCTCCACTTGCTCCATTGTGATGAACTCCAGACTGTACCAAAATTACCATCTAGTTTAGTGAGTTTGCGGTGGGGAGCCAAAAACATGAGGATAGTTCAGGATCTTTCATATTTGAGAGATTTGAAAGTTTTGGAATTAGTTAATGATCCTGATGAGGAGGAGATATCTTCCTCTGAGCTGTCCCAAACTGAAAGCTTTGCCTGGATATCAAGTTTATCCAACTTAGAAAGCCTAAAGCTGTGCCTTCCAAATGGTATTAGTCTACCAGAAGATTTTATTGCCCTTACTCAACTTAAAAAAACTTGATTTGTCCAGCATAAACCAGCTAGACCTCCCACAACTTCCCTCAAGCTTGTCAAAACTGCTTATCAAGAATTGCAAGAGCCAAAGGGTAGATTTCTCTAATCTAGAAACTCTGTCTGAATTGGAGCTCTGTGACTGCGATGCATCGAAAATTCTGGGTCTTGGGAACCTAAGGCTTCTGCAAGTGTTGAAGATATCTGGCTGCAAAATTAACAACCTTGATGGTCTCGAGCAAGCATCACTACTGAGAAGGTTTTCTATGTTTGATTGCCAATCTCTTAACAGGTTGCCAGACCTATCAAATTGCGCAAGTCTGGAAATTAAGGAAATAGACTTTTGCAACATTCAGGATCAACCCTGTGAGAGGCACTATAAGAGTTGCTGTTCGAGGCACTGTGATTGTCCATACCAATATCAATGTGGTGGTCGATGCATGTTGTGATCTTAACAGCAAGCTGAAAGGATGCTCTCTAATTCCAATTGAAAGAGGGTGGAGGCTATTTCTTTCTACTAGGTAAGTATTGCACTGTTTCTCTGTATCTACTATTGGTAGGGGTCCGTTTGCTGAAAACTTAGACTGGTGTAGCTGATGTAGCTGATGTTCCTAATAAATAAAGAATCAATGATGCAGAATCAATATTTCTTAAGATCACTCGAGGATTGGATTGGGAAGAGAGTTCCATTTGTACTTCTTAAGGACAACGCGTGAGTTGAAGATCAAGGGCACTGCTGAACATAAGCCGAGATGATATATCCAATAAGCTGAGATGCTATATCTCATAAATCAGTGATACACAGCAATGCATTATGCGGATGTCATGGTTAGAGAGAAACGTAAGGGCCTTTGACAGAATGCCCTTTTGTCAACCATGAAAAGCAACCGCACTGCACCTTGCAGCCTCAGTTGTGATTTGTGCGAGTTTTATTCCAAGATCTGTAAGATTTTCTTCTTGATGCCTTGTAACAAGGTCTTTTGTTTTCTCTAGGACTAGTATGAAGTGCAGATTTTGTTTTCTCCATGTTGTGTTATACTGCTGTACATTGTATTCTGCTTGTCTCGACCGGCACTTTTGGTTAAACTACTATCATCGATCACTTTTCGACGTTTTCGTCTCTTGCTGCAAAGCGGAGACCAGCAATTATGATTGCGGAATATTTGTCGTGTGATGGTAGGAAGCAGGACGAAGACAACATACAATCCCAATTACGTGGTCAAGCATAGGGACATTTCAAAAAGGCATACCTCATTTTTCACCCAATTATCTCTTAAATATCTCTACTTATAAAAAGACCAAATACAAACCCGACTTTTGCCTTTGGAAACCATTTTGTACATTCACATCAATTATCTTTGTGTCCTTATTTACGAAATGCCTATTTAAAAAAAGAAAAATACCCATTTTATAATCATAAACTTTCTCACCCCCGCCCAATATATTCAAAATCAACTAAAAACCAAATCACATAAACCCAAAGCAAGAAGCTAAAATGAGTTTGCCGGGACGAGCAATTTGGCTTTTAAATGTGAAGTTTTGCTTAGACCTATGCGAATGCTATTTGCAAAATAAAGGTATGTACGGAGTCATTGAGTAAAAAATGAGGTATATTTTTTATATTATTTCAAAAAAAAAAAATCATAAAGCAATGTCTGCGATCAGATATTGAGACTCCTAGGGGACCCGAATCGAATCCCTGGCACAGCAAACTGTTGGATGAGGGTGATGGAAGAAAAGCAAAGTCCTGGTATGACTGAAGGGGTAGTAACCAGCCTTTGAAACCTTTCATTTCAGACATGCTTGATATTGCTGTTACTAAAGATGAGTCTGTAGCTGGCCTAAGTCTCAATTTCTTCATACAAATCCAGGATTGGAAAAAGATTTCGAGGAGTTTGTTGTATATATGAGTTGAAGATTGGGAATGACATAGTCGCAATCCATGATGATGTTCTGTGAACATCGGGCAGCAATACATATTGCTTTGAATCTTGTTTTTCATCAGAGGATAAAACATATAGAGGTTGACTATCATTTTGTTTGAGAAGTCTCGGGAAATTTGGACCACATTTGTTAGAATTAATGATTAGTAAGCCGATGTATTCACTAAAGTTCTCAATGCTTATTGAGTCCACTATTCATGTAACAAGCTGGGCATACATGAATATATGCTCTAGCTTGAGGGAGAGTGTCAAGAAGGAGAAATAAGACTATAGTAAATGTACATATTGATTGCGTAACGTGGGTTTCCTGTTCAGTAATAGTTCCGCATAGTATAAATACATATGTTCGATCTCAATAGCACATGGTTTTTCTCTCTAGACCTTTCTCGTCCTGACACTACTAATTCTATGTATAGTGACGGCTATACGATTAGCATAGCATGGTCGATATAATTTCTCTAGTCTAGACTAATTGACAAGAACAACCTACTTCATGGAAAAATTGTCTAAAAAGTTCTAAACCTATTGTACAGCCGCCAATTCAGTTCTAAATTTTTCAATTTGGCCAATATAGTCATAATCTTTTTTACTATTTTCCAATTTTGTCCATCGGCCAATTTTAGCTAAAAATTGCTGAAGTAGCAGTCAGTCAACATGGGCAATCCCATGTGGCACGGTTAGCTACTAATGTTGATGATTTTTGTTTTTTTTTATTTTATAAATATTTCCTTTTTTCCTTTTCTTTTTTTCTTCCTATTCATCTTCCTTCCTTCACAAATCGTTGAAACCTTATTGATGGACAGGCAAGGGCATCGTACCTGTGGTGACCCTTGCCATGATGCCCTTGCCTCGCCCAAATCTGGCGAGGGAGTCAAGGCCCTTGCCTTGCCCAACTAGTAGGGCATTGCGACCATTGTGGAGGCCTCAGCAACCCCGTCGACTGGAAGATGAAGGAAAAGAAAAAAAAAAAAAGAGATAAAGAAACAAATCAAACAATTTAAAAAGTTTCTCAAAACGACATTGCGAGCCTCACCAAACTGTCAAATCATTGGTCATGCCACGTAAAATAGCCAGTGCTAAGCCATGTCAGCCAATTTCGGCTTAAATTGGCCGAAGGATTACATTTAATAATTGTCACAAGATTTGGGGCTATATTTATCAAATTGAAAAGTTTATCAGTTCATCACTTGTCTTAATTGGTTTAATCAAAGCTTAAATAAGTAATCAATTTGAGTATTGCTATTGCACCTTATAGCTAGCATTTATTTGTGAAGAGACACTAGAACTTTTAAATCGATAGGAACAAATCATATATTGGTGCTGGCACTTAGGGCATGTATTATAAAATTGAAAAATTAGAGCTCAAAATTTAAGTACTTAAGTGTGGACAATCTTAGGTGTTGAGACTTAAAATAAACAGTTATTGGATGATAACTAATATATGAATATCTTACCAAGTAGCATTATTTGTAGGTTTTAGCATACAATTTGTAGGATGCTACTTACCATTAGTTACCTTTTCTATTGAAAGAATTGCTTTACCCTTCCTTACTTAACACATGAAGCAAATTTTCACTTGATTGAATCATTTAAATCAATACTAATTAATACTATTATACGAGCTCAATCTCATTGATTGCTGAATTTTTATTTTTTACCACTTAACTGGGTAATCAAATTAGCCCTTAGGTTTTTTTTTTCTCACTTAAAGAGAAATATTTCATCTAGAAAGATTTCATTCTCCATCTGTCACGTGCCTCATGCCAGAAAGTGGTCCGATCCGATGCATGTGCGCACGGATTTTGGCCTTGTAGGGTTGGAATGAAGGTGAAGCCACAGTTAGAGGAAGTGGATGGGTTGCTTTAGAGCGCTGGAAGTGGAAAGGGGAGAGAGAACAATCTGATCGTTTTGTTCGATTGCTTTCTGGCTTTGTGATGCTCCCCAGTTTGTCTCTAGCCCCAACAGCTGAAGTGAAACAATTTTCTACCATCTTCGCCCAGTTATATTGCTCCAGCGCAGTTTACATGCAATTTATCAACACTTTTAAGCATCCATGCGTACAAGATCTTGATCAGAATGTTCCTTTGAAATAATCACATGAATATGGTTTTTTTTTTGTAATTAACGAGTGATATCCCGGAGATTATAAAATTCTCTTATAATACCCTAAAATTTTCAATTGTGTTTTCGAGATATTGATCTAGTGACTGCTTTAGCATGTTTCCTCCGATCAAGAATGATGTGACCTTTGGGACATGTTAGGAAAGCAACTAGGTTAAGATTGAGAGACTCAATTAAGAAAGGAAGACCAATTTGGGTTTACATTAGTAATATATTCACCAGCAGGGTAGTAATGCCTACCTTAGATGTTTACGACCTGATTGTGAATGCACAATAGAGTTAATCATGCTTTTCTGAGTGATTAAAAGGGCTTTCACTAACATAATGAATTGAGTCTAAAGTATGGCGAGATTATTTATTGTGGCTTCTACATAACCAATGCATAGTAAGTTTAATGCAGATGTAATCGCTCATCGCAGGACCAAATCCCTATACGAGTTTATCTGTGAAGAGATTGTTTGCGAATGATAATCATTATATCCATATGGGATATACGAATATGAAGATTGTGCATCAAGCTCATTATGTGCGAGTGAGATATGTTGGATTTTGGACTTGGGTTGCCTTGATGGGCTTGACCCCAAGTCCAGCCCACAACTTTCAACGTTCCCTTGGTGGGAACTGTTACTAAAGAGAACATAACTTCCCTCTTTGGATTTCCCACAAGAAGTGCATGCAAGTCACAAGCAACGGTATGGGTGTGCTCATGCGAAGATTAGAGACCAAGAGAAGAACATAAACATTCTCGTAAGGAAAATTGCGAGCAAGAGTTCTGTGAATTTGAGGGGCATGTTGGTTGTGGAATAACACGTGTTAGTCTAGTTCGTTACACTTAAGACTGGTGCACGGATAAAACAAACATTACATGAAGTAATCTCGATTAATGGCACTTGAGGTACGATACCTCGAAACCCGACTGCTTCCATTCGGTAAGAAATGCAATGAGATCGACGGAGATTTGGTCGACAGCGGGGCCCTTGTGAAGCCTTGAAACTGCACGTCCTTAATCGTCAAAACCTTAGCCCCTGGGTGGTGAGCATGTCAAGGGTGGATGTGTGAGATAAGAAAATTCCCAATAGATTTGAACACGCCCCAACAAGGATTCAAACGATCAGCTGGCCTTTTTGGAGCATTCCCTAAATGGGATACAAAGAGATTCAAAATTTAAGGAAACTTATTTTTTTCAAATGAATTTTTTTCCAGTATGTCAATCAAAATCTAGTTCAAGAATGACCGGATTATAAACTACTAAAATTTGCAGAAAATGTCAACAGATCCGTATGAGAGAGACGAATTAACTTGCTCCAATCCCAGACTCTAGAAAGACAAGGATAATATTTTTAAAACAGGACTCTTCGACGTTAGGATATAGACACACATGTTTAATTTCTGTATATGAGATGATGAGGTGTAGCAGAATATAATAATGGTGAATTCTTCAAGCAAAACTCGTAACGAAAAACATAACAAAGCTAGTGATCTGGCATGGATTTCCACGAAGGAAAGTTTTGATTAGATCAATCTTAATCAAATTGATTGACAATCAAATACTACGACAAGAATGCTTTACAACGGACAAAACTCTACTTTTGGAAACCAAGATTCTGATTGTATGGCGACCCAGAATCAACGGGATTCAGATTTTATCAACCAACGGCTACTCAATCCATTTTATACAAATCTGTCCAAAAGTAAATATTGGAAGATGATCCTCTTAATACTGTCCAACGGCTAGTTTGGAAGTGGAGGAGTATAAAAGGAGATCAACGAGGAGCAGAAGGTAGAAAGTCCAAAGTCCGAGCATACTCCGATTCAATCTCTTGTCTTTCGTGAGCTTAAGCGTATAATCATTTGAGAGGTGTAAAACAGTGTTATAAGTGTGTGCTTAGGTGTGAGATAGTGTGATCTATCGGCTTGGTATAAGCAGCACCAGCTTCGGGGAGAAGTGCTTGGGTTTAAGCGGCACAACTTACTGTAACTTCTCATTGATTTGATTAGTGGAATCCAAGAGGGGGTGGGATGGGAGAGTGGGACGTAGGCTTTCTATAAGCGAACCACTATAAACTTGTGTGCAGTTTTTCTATCCCTTATCTCTTATCTTACATACTGCACATTAAGAGCTTTGTCTATATAAACTGTCTTGAATCTGAATTTTATTCAGACCCAACCGTGATCTTTTATTTCCGCATAATCTGATAAAAATTGTTTAAGATCACCTATTCACCTCCCCTCTAGGTGATCTTTGCTAGCCACTTCAGATGTGTGAGATAAGACGAAGTCGCTAAGCAACGGACATGAGCACGCCCCAACAAGGATTCAAACGATCAGGTGGCTTTTTCAACTGGAGCATTCCCTTCATGGGATACAAAGAGATTCAAAATTTAAGGAAACTCATTTTTTTCAAATGAATTTTTTTCCAGTAAAGAGTCAAAATTCTGTTCAAGAATGACCGGCCTCCACTACTAAAATTTGCAGAAAAATGTCAACAGATCCGTATGAGAGAGACGAATTAACTTGCTCCAATCCCAGACTCTAGAAAGACAAGGATAATCTTTTTAAAAAGGGACTCTTCGACGTTAAGGATATATAGACACACACATGTTTAATTTCTGTATATGAGATGATAAGGTGTAGCAGAATATAATAATCTTCGGAGACTACCATAAAAGTCTAAATGCTGATCTGTGTACTGTCTAACTTAGTAGACACCTAAGCTCCTGAGTTACCTGTGAGATAAGTCCAAAGTGATGCTGCATTAGGAATTTTCGCCTCGGTCATTAAGGTAGGCATGTGTACATACACATAGCCGTGTTTTCAGATGAAACGACTTCGCAAACTTCAGAATAACTCATCTTCTTGGTTATATCCATACTCAAATCTCGAATGAAAAACATGAGGTAAATTGAAAGGCCATCATTTCGCCAGGGTCTCTAGAGCCTAGTCTTCATCACAGTGGCATAGCTTTCCTAGCTATGGCAGATGTGACGACTTTAGTTCATCATCTACATACAAAACTGTTATGCCAGAGGGAAGCCTAGGCAACTCTTTGATCATGTCGCAGTGAAGTAAATCAAGGGTTCAAGATTGGAAAGTTGGTGGATCTCTGCCGGTATGCTGGAAATAGTCGAATATCGCAGCCTCAAGATTCTCAGATTATGCAGTTTCCCGATCTCTCTCGGAATGCCCCCCTCGAGATTCCGACACCAGGAGGCGTGGATTTCTTCCAGGCTGGTCAGCTCTCCTATATTAGGAGGGAACTCTCTAAAGAAACAAGAATCCATTCTCAGCACCTTCAAATTCTGCAGATTTTTTAACGAATCTGGAAACTTGAAAACGCATGTCCCCGACACGTCTAACTCGACTAAGGATCTCCCTATTTTGCCAATGGAGTTTGGCAGTTTTCTTATTCGACGGCAATCCCTTAATGACAAGTGTTTAAGTCTGACTAGTTCTCCAACGGAATCAGGAAGTGCTGTGATTCTGGTGCCATCCAAGGAAAGAAGTGAGATATTCGTCAGGTGACATATCATTCTCGGTAGTTGACTCAATGAGAAGCAGCTTGAGGCATTCAGAGTTTCAAGATGCTTTAGATGACCAATAGAGATGGGAATTTCTTGTACCGAAGTCCCGTCCATGAGAAGCTCTTTCAGAGCTATCAGGTGACCCACTTCTATCGGCAACATGCTGAGTTCTGTGCAAAACTTCAAATTTAGGGAAACCAAGCACTGCAAATCGCTGATCGAATGATCTATCTTGACCAATTGTGAACATCTCTCTAGAATCAATATGGCTAGATTTTTGCAGCCAGAGAACTTAGGAGTGACTAATATGTCAGCACACCCAGTAAGATCTAGAACTCTCAAGTTCTTCATCTACAAAATAGGAGAATTATTTGCATGAGTTCACTTCACAAATAGTTATGTTAGACCGGGTTACTTCACCGTAGTAATAAATTGTAAACTACCTCTATTTGATCCCAGCCTTCCCAGTCTTTTGTGACTTTGCTCCATGACAAGTCGAGAATGGTTAAGTTACCCAAATTAAAATTTTTTTCTTGGAGATGTCGAGGGCAACCGTGCCAACGGAGCCACCTTAAATTTGGAAAAATGTTAGCGAAATCTTCGGCAATATCTGCATGATACAATTGAAGAAACCGTATGTTTGGCATGCTCTCAAAATCTTCTGGTGTAAGTTTGTCCGAAGGACGCCACTGAAAGTTAAGGCAGAGTGCCTCAACCTTTTCTGTTCCCTGTGATGGACGAGAAAAACGAATGGTAGTAGTGAGGATGGTCTCTCTTCTTGACACATAACCAGTCAGGAAACATTCCTAAATAAACATGACGAACAACGTCAATTGCACGCATGGTCAGATTTTAACAGTATCTGGTGAAATAGTTCTTTTCCTTTGGTGAACACAACAAAACTATTTCTCATGCTTCACGATGAAAAAATTAAAATAAAAAAATAGCACACCAAACGTTTACCTTTTTCCGCTTTATCGTGTCGAGAGCTATTTCAGGATTAAATAATCTACTCCGCCTTCCTGGATCTGTAAGACTCTCCCTACGAACGATTTCTCTGCCAAATCGTCTCAACATGCTATGCATCCATATCTGATTGTTTTCTCCAATTTTGGCTAGGGGAGTCAAAATTTCACTAGAGGGCAGAAAAGTGAAGTCATACCATAGGTAAAAAGCAACTTGACTATCTATGCCGGTGGTAAAGCAGGCAATATCAAGAAATATCTGTTTCTTCCCATAATCTAATGTTCGATATCCTTCCTCCAAAATCATCTGAAAATCCCAGTGCTCGAATATTGACCGCCGCCCCCATAGTAAGTCATGCAATTCCTCCTGCGTTTTACCATTAGAGAGCAGACCCACGACTTCAACAAACAATGGGAGTCCTGCCATAGCAATAAGAGCACTGAATGGAAGCTCGAGGTAGCTATGTGAGGAAGAAGTTGGTATAGATGTATGCTGCCGAAAGAGTTTAAGAGCCTGAGCATTATCCAACCGACTAACATTATAAGTTCGGATCTGAGGAGAGTCTTCCAGGACGACACTGTTTCTGGTGGTAACTAGGATCCTACTTCCAGAAGCAAAGCAATCAAAGCAATCTCCGATGAGTTTCTGGACATGAAACGCATGTTCCACGTCATCAAGGATAATCAAAACTCTCATGTTGCAAAATGAGTCCCTGAAAAACCCAATTGCCCGGTTGACAGCAGCAACATTCCCAGGTTCCCGTTTCAAAACATCGGAAATCAACTTGGTTTGCAAAAGCTGAAGCCCTCCTAATACTTGAGTTGTTTCTTTAATATCTGAGAGAAAGCTACAGCCATCGAAATCACAGTAGACTTGGTTGTATATGAGTTTTGCAAGAGTGGTTTTGCCAATCCCACCTACTCCGTGGATGACGACAACAATCCGCTTGTCCTTATCATTGATATTCATCAAGCTCATTATGTGATTTACTTGATCATCAGTTCCAACTCCTTTTTCGATACTGGCAACTTGTCTTTTCTCTTCCATAGTAGCCATCTACAAGGAACATGATGATGATAGCTCACTGAATAGACTGTAAGGTGCGAAGAACTACCTATATTTGTTGATCTTTTCTAAAGTTGCTGTGTATGCTTAAATTGTCTACCATACAAAGTCAATCTACCAGTTATCAACATTTTTGCCACATTGTTTCGAAGGAAAATCAAGTTTCGGGAGTGATGATATTTTACCTTCACATGTTTTGTGAGATAATTAACCCGCTTTGAAACTTCTCATGGATACGCTGACAAGCGGATCTTTCGACATGTACGCGGGTGTGAATGACAGTGTTCAGTAAATCCTCCGAACATATTAATAGAAAACATAACCCAGTTGAAATACCGATGTTCAATCATTGAAATATTGTTGTTTCCCACTTTCATCTCCCATGTTCTCCTAAAAGTGTTTACCGCAACGGACGCCAATGTTCTTAAGATTGCAAATTGAAGTTCCCACAAGGCAAGCATAAGAGCAAATTCTCTCAATTCCGGCTTTGATTATGTACTAGAAAATACCCACACATTAGCTCGGACACTTTTAACAATTAATCGACATCAAATGGTTAAAATAATTAACATGAGAAAAAGGTATTTACGCATGCATGTTCATAAACCCTTGAATTGTCATCTCAATATGTGTCCTTCAAACTCAAATGCTTGTATGTGTTTCAACAAAGACGTACGGGGTTTAGAAGTAGGTTGATGATGTTGCATCCCGTGACATCACTTTAAAATCATTATTCCTTTCTTGTATATCTCAATCAATATTGTCATACCTTTTTTCTAAATCATGTAAGAAAAAGTATCATGAACATGAAATTTCAAATACGATGCAAGTTAAAACTTAAGTGATTGGTCAAAAATTGAGAGTATTTGTAGTTGACAGATCTTTCAACTTTTCCTTTTAAAATTATGTCATTTTCCTCAAAATTCAAGTTATGCAAGTCTTTCAGCACATGTTATGAATTTTTTTTTAATTGTAACCATTCTTGAAATGCATTAAATGCGTCTATGTAGCGCAAACCTATAATGCAAGTTTAAATTGTGTTATATATAGTTGACCCGTTTTCTAACAACTTAAATTTTTAGAGATAAAATTTTTTTTAACATTAGGTAAATCGTTTGAATTAGGGCACTTCCTCTCAATTTTTCTCCTACTTGTTATTCCCAATATTCTATCTTTTCTACTTCGTCGGTTATCATCTTAATGTGGTTCCGTCCACAACCTATCTTGGGCATGTAAGGGCCGGCTTATGCATGATGGAGGTGTAAAATTATATGCTACAACTACATCGTTGGCCTAATTTAGCTTAAACTTTTAGGAAAATGACGGTTTGTCAAACATAGAATAAATTTTACAAATAACATCTACTAAAATATATGAAAACACGCAATAATAGTCTAACCTGAAGCAAAAATAGAAAGAAAAAAAAAGATACAAATTTGTAACACTTGGTATTACTTCACAAATTTTGAAAATAAAAAAGTGCCAGATAAGAATAGAGATGAAATAAAAAATAAAATACTTGACACAAATGCATCAAAACGATAATACTGCGTAGATGAGTCTAGTTTTTTTTTATGTATTTTCATATATATTAATCAATTCCATTTCATTTCGCCTAAGTTTATTTTATTAATTGATTGGTCTTTTGTCTTTTTCTTATGGGTTAAGTACATATTTAGTCCTTTAAATTTTAGCAATTTTGCAATTTGGTCCTCTAACTTTTATTATGTTCAATCGAATCCTCTATCTTTCTCATTTCATACAGTTAAATCCGCTGGTCAACCACTTTAACTAAATTGGCTAACATTTGGCACTGCTTATGTAACAGAAAATGACACATGATACTAATTATGCGTGAAACACGTAGAAAATAAACGTGAAAAACCTTAAAAAGTAAAAATTAACATTATTAGTCACAGTAGGTAAACAAAGTACTTGATTGCACAAATTAAGAAAGATAGAGTATTTGATTGCACAAAACAAAACAAGACCAAATTGCCCAAATCTAGAATGTAAGAGGACTGAACTACGTAAAGTAAAAATTAGAAGACCAAACGGCACAAAAACTAGAACTTGAAGGACTATATGTACTTAACACTTTTCTTACTTCGGCTTTATTTGATTGACCAAACTTGACACTCGCATCACAAATAAGATGCGAAGTGGCAAACAATGACTTACGAATTATATCTTCACCTTACTATATAGTTAGAGAAAAAGATTTCAAATCCATATTATAAGAAGAAATCTAATTAAAAAATTGAAAATATTTCATTAATGCATGTGGAAGCTCTCGAATTGATTGGAACCAATCTAATCTAGTGTCACTAGTGATCCCCTTTGTGAGATTTCGTGAGATCACCATCAATGTTCTAAAAGTTTAAGCTATTAGATGAATGCGTTGTTTAATATTTAATTACTCTAACACCCTCACCAATCACTAAGTTGAAATTTTTCATAAGTGCGTGCGACCCCAAGCTTTTGCAAAGAAGTGTTGAGCATTCCAGAATAACAAAAAAAAAGACCTTGCATTCTATATGTTAAATTATTTCAACTTAATGATCTTAATTGCTTAGATTTCAATTATTCAATGATAAAGGTATTGAAGATGCCTAGTCTGCGAATATAGATGGCAATTGGCAGATGAAAACGACGAGTCTGTAGCAAGATCACTTCAAATCATCTATTAATCAGGAGTAAATCTAGTTCCAAATATCGTGCAAATACCAATAAACCTTTTCCTTCATAATAAATTCCTTATCTTCAAGATAAATGTAATATTGTGCAAATTCTTTATATCTACAAGACACCCAAAGGCCCATTCATCCTGCAATCCAATAACGTGTAAACATAGCTCTCTCTCAATTAGACATGGCCATGGCCGGTTTCTGCCTGGGTCAAACTCGGGACCGGCCCATTGACTAGGCCCGCTATTTGGAACCAAAACTAACCCGTGGCCTATGAGCTCAATTTTGGTTCCAACAATTTTGGAACTGGCCCAGAACCGCCAGTTCCAGGCCCGGTTAAAAAAAACATTATTTTCATTGTCGATTCAATCTCTTTCTCTATTTTTCCCCAAATTTGATTACAATGTACATTTTGATTATATTTTATATTGAATAATTCATTATTTCATAATTTAATAATTCATTATTTTTTATTTCATAATTTATTTTTTAAATTTTTACTGGCCGATTCAAAACCGGGCTCGAACCGGAACCAGCCCGGAACCGCTAGTTCCGGTTCATACATGGCCACGAGCTTAAACGGGCCGGTTCTGAACCGTGGCCATATCTACTCTCACTCTACCTCTCTCTCTCCCCATCCGCCTCTGTTTTACCAAAATAATCTCTATTAATCTATATATTTAAGCCAAAACCACCATCCATCACACTTTTCGCTTTTCAAAACTACCCTTACATGAAAAATTAAAACTACTAAGACTTTCTGTTCGTCAAGTAACCGCTCAATTCAAACATCTTTAATAACTATCCACTGCATATTCACTTAATTAAACAATCACTTAATTCTTTTGAAACCCATGTCTTTTCTCTTCAAAAGTAATACATCGGCAGTCACGCACATGCGTAGTGATTGCCTCCACATTAATTAATTAATTAATTAATTAATTCATAGAACCTTTCATTTTTATTAGACATGGTACTGATCGGTTGATTTCCTTTTCCTAATTTTAAAGGAATTTGATTAGCCGCAATTAATCTTCCAGTTTATTCATATCACATTTGAATATTTTGACATGACATCCATATATATTGCTTACTATAGACAAAGACACAAGATACTATTGTGGAAAAGATTACCAATTCCATCGTAAACCTATTATTTGAATACCAATTCAAATTAGCCGCAACTGATCTTCTAGCTTATGCATATCACATTTGAATATTTTGACATGACATCCATATATATTGCTTACTATAGACAAAGACACAAGATACTATTGTGGAAAAGATTACCAATTCCATCGTAAACCTATTATTTGAATACCAATTCAAATTAGCCGCAACTGATCTTCTAGCTTA
Organism: Syzygium grande; assembly: GCA_024733475.1. Lineage (NCBI taxonomy): Eukaryota > Viridiplantae > Streptophyta > Magnoliopsida > Myrtales > Myrtaceae > Syzygium > Syzygium grande. Next base: position 9,278,403 of record JAMXDD010000001.1, read on the forward strand.
TGCATATCACATTAGAATATTTTGACATGACATCCGCATATAATGCCTATAAAAAAAAAAAGACACAGATACTATTTTGTGGGGAAAATTATCAATTCGGTCCTAAACCTATTGTACGGATATAAATTCAATTCTAAACATTTCAATTTTATCAATATAGTCAAAAACCTTTGCGCGAAATATTAATATAGTCCTTTTGACAAGTTGCCATCGAAAATTGCTGACTTGGTGATCCACGTTGGATGTCATTTCAAGTAAAGTAGTGCATTTCAGCGTGCCATGTAAGATGGTGGCAATGACTGCACACCATGTTAGTAATTCGTTGACAATTGGTCAAAAGGATTACATTAGAATTTTACACAAAGGTTTAAAACTAATTTGTTACTTATCCTCCATTTTGTGTCATCATTCTAGAGATGTTATTAAATTACTCAATATGTATTAATGAGCATTTTTCCAAGCTAAACAATGAACGTGTAAAGAAACAGGCAACATAAATTCCCTCCAATCATTATTGTTACCTAACATAAATCGATATTGGAGTTGCAAGATGTTTGGAGGTGCTTTTTTAATGCAAATGGTTCAAAATTTAGGATATATAATTATTCTAATAACAAATCAAATTACTGTATGATTTTTTTCCTGTTAGTTTCATCAATATTGTTTTGTAATACAATTAATTAGTCCAAAAAAGTATTTCACTGCATTCAAATTTTTTTTTTATTTCACCTTTCTATAGTTGATTACACTATCATTGACACGTGATTTCTATTTTCATTAGCTTTTTGGCCACCCAACTGTTACCTTGTAGATCCCTCCCTCAATTAAGCTTGTTTTATGGTAATGAAGAAAAATAAGAAGGAAACGCACCTTGTCCATCCTGTCGGATGCGGGCGTATCTGAAGTAGACTCAATCTGTCTGAGAATCTTATCTTTGTAATCCTTGTAAAACATGCCACCCCGAGGAGTATCCCATAGATTCGGACGATTTTGAATTACGACTTGGCATTCATCTGGTATCATTGTGCCAAAGGTGGACGAAAACCTGAAATGCTTGTGCAATTGAGGCGTCCAGACCAACCATGGCCTCTCCATCGCCTTCACCGACGGAACCTCCCTCGAATTGTCCTTCTTGAGAGCCATATCCACCTGCTCGCCAGAGTCAATGTTCCTCGAATTGGAGCCGTCCGCGTCCTTTTCCAGGGCCACCATCGGATCACAATTCTCCATCGAATTGTCCATCCTCGGAACCATATCTGCCTCCTTGGCAGAGCCAATCTTCCTTGAATTGGAGCCACCTGCGTCTGTTTCCTCGGCTACCATCGGGTCACGATACCCTATCGTATTGCGCAATATTGACTGATCACTTAACGTACCAATTGACGGACAGAACTCGACCTTGAGGTTCTCCAATGTTTCCAATGCCCAAAGGCCACGAATCTCTCTCAAAATTGGGCAGTTACGTATTTCCAATTCTTTTACATTCTTCAAGCCTGACAGGGAGAATACTATTCTTTCAAGGACTGGAATGTTGTGGACAGTTAGATGTCTCAACTGCTCTAGCCCGCCAAGCTGGATTTCCTTATCCAGAGAGTGGCTGAGCTTCAAAATCATTAGATTTCTCAAGTTGGATAAATCTGGGAAAGTTGTTATTGAGCTGAGGTTTCCCTGCTTTGCTGATTTAAGGGGCTCCATGTAAACTTTTTGGTATAGGTGGCCAGACATGTAAAGTTTACTTAGACGAGAAAGGGAACCCAATGCAGTTAGTGACATGGTAATGTTCGGAAGGCACAGTTCCAAATTTCCCAACTTGGATAACTTCCCAATCCACTCTAAGTTATAGATTATGGAGGGCCTCAGCAGCGATAGATGTTCCTCGCCATTTGACAAGAGAAGATTAACTAGATTCGTTAGGTTTGAGAGATCTGGAATAAACTGCAAGGACCGAGAACTAACAAGTAGACGAGTCAAACTTGTGGGAAGTGACGGCAACTCTTGCAGCTCATCACAATTCTCGAGGATCAGTTCTTCTAGTTGAGGGAGCGCAGCAATTGTTTCTGGCACTCGACGGATGTGAGTGTATGACAGATCTAGGATTCTCAAAAAGGACAACTTCCCAATTTCACTTGAAACTTCACCCACCATAGAAGGACAACTAGCAATTATCATTTCAAGTTTCTTTGCAAATCCAATGGCTGAAGGAAACTCTGCTAGTTTGCAATTTTCCATCTTTATCACGCTCAAACTCTTTAGATTTCCAATAGAATGAGGTAACACTTTGAAAAGCGTGAACGACAAATCCAATTCAATTAGAGACTCTAGGTTTCCAATCGAATCCGGAAGTTCCCTTGTTTCACTGCATCCAGCAAGAGATAAAGACTTGAGATTCACAAGACATCCAATAGAATGAGGTAATCCTTTAATTGATGTGAAGGATAAATCCAACTTGATCAATGAATCTAGCTCTTCCATTGAGATCGGGAGTTCCCTTAACTTTGAGCAGTGCCTCAAAGATAAGTGCGTTAGGTTCCCTAGCAGGCCAATTTCGTCAGGCAAATATTTTAGTTCGCGGCAACCCTCAATATTCAAGTAAGCCAGTCGGTCTAGTTTCCCAATGGAGCAATCAATTTGAACCAATTGTTCACATTCTTCAATGATCAATCTTTCCAGAGTAAAGCACCCGGACAAGTCGACTCTGACCATATTTAGACGTGTCATCTGTAGAACTTTCAAATTGTGTAGCATCTGTGAAAAGAATAAAGCATTACTCAGTGTAGTCAGATAATATAGCTGTAAGAAAAGTGTACAACGACATACTGACCTTGATTTGGCTCCACCCCTCCCAATCATTGGCGTTGTTAAATTCGGAGAGTTGGAGGACAACCAAGTTTTGTGGGAATAGATTAGTCGCAATTAAATCTGGAGGACAATGGCACCAGGAAAACCATCTTAACTTTGAAAAGAGATTGGCAAAGTCCCCAATAAAGCTCCCCCCATCTAATTCAAGAAATCTTAGATTTGGCAGCCTTGCGAAATCTTCATCTGTGAAGACGAGTAGAGTAGGATCTCCAGCTAGACCGAGTGCTTCGATATTCCCTTTATTCTGCCAAATACACACACAATTAGAAAGAGCTTTCAATTTCTCTTTTTCATATAGTAGAACTTTCATCTCAAATAGCCAATTCTATGCAAAGAAAGACAGAATTTGTGCTCTTAATTTATTACCTCTTTAGTTTTCAACATGTCCACAGCTTCCTCAAAAATCCACAACCGGCTTTGCTTTTCCGGATCCAGGTTTTCCTCACGGACCATTTGGCACCCTAGGTCTTTTAGCAAGTCATGCATCCATAACCTGCCGTTCTTTCTAATGTTTATCAATGACAGAGAACTGAGGACTTTAACTTCTATTTGTGGAAAAAGGTTGCAATCTTCCCACATGTAAGATGCATTAATCTTCTCATCATGGAAGGAAAAACATGCAATATCAAGAAAAATCTGCTTTTGCCGGAAATGTAAGGAGTCATAGCTAATTTTCAACTTCCGGCAGACATCTTCATGAGCAATGGTCCTTAACTTTTCTAGTGTATCTTTCCATACAGATTCATGCTTCCCGTAGAGAAATGAACCTATGATCTCAATGACCAAAGGAAGTCCTCCAATAGTAGAAACAATATCCCTTGAAAGCCTGTCATAATAATTGTCTTTAGGAGTTTCTCCTTTGAATGCGTGATTTTTATAAAGCTGAAGTGCTTGATCAAAATGCATTTCTGTCAATTCATAAAGTATGGTTTTCTCTCCACTCTCTAGGATACTTTTGTTTTTTGTCGTAATTACGACTCTACTTCCTGTACTAAACCAACTGATCTTACCAATTAGTTTCTCAAGCTGTTCCCTATGGTCCACATCATCTAGAACAATTAGAACCTTCTTATCATGGAGTTCTTTCCTCATAACCTTCATTCCATCATCAATGTTATTGATTTGAACAATATGCTTAGCCTTAGGGAGGACATCGGATAGCATTTTCTTTTGCAGAAATACTAGGCCATGGCGGCGTGATGATCCACGGACATCTTGCAGGAAGCAAAACCGATCAAAGTTAGAAATGAGCTTGTTGAAGAGAGCCTTGGCAAGGGTTGTCTTTCCAATACCACCTGGGCCATGAATTCCAAGGCACCGTGCACAACCAAAGTCATAGTCCAACAAGTCCATTATGGCTTCCACTTGACCATCTATCCCGACTAAATAGTCAGTTGCACAATCATCTTTTGCCTCCATCTTGATTGTGATATCTTCGGCGTCCAACACAGTAAGTTTGCGTTGCAATGTTGGGCAATAATCTGCCGGCAAGAGTCAAGAAAAACACTATAAGTAGCAGAGGCTGCAGAAATGAAAGACCGAGTGACGAGTGTTGCTAGTTGCCACACTGAGTAATCCCATCAACTTTGATTGCTCTCCATACTGCATGCCTGGATGTATTGACCGTCACGGTCTAGTTCAAAGTTCCCAAAAGACCTTTCTTGCTCTCTCTAAGGCTTAGCCACCGGAGACCGATGCCACTCCCACCAAATGAGAAGAGCGAAGCTGCGGCAGCAGCATCGGCTCCTTAGACAACGGAAACGGTGGTGGCCACGGTGAGACAAAACATAATGCGGATTATGTGTGGGTAGGTTCTAAGACATCCAAATCTGAGCGATTTTTTACCACAACCTAGATCAAATATTGCAAGGAAACAGAGTGGTCGGGCGAAACTTACCTTGCCCTGCCGAGACGAAGCTACTGCCGATGATGTATCTAGCGACTACTTCGGGTCATCCGAGGCCTCATCAATATTTGGACATTGACTTGGGCCGTGGCCACTTGTGGTGGAGAGATGAGATCCCATCATATCGGAAGATGAGAACGAGAGGAATTATTGGGTGAATGTGGCACGTTTATTGACATGAATTCCAACGGGCGGATTTTAGCACACGTGTCTCCCTCGGTCATGCGGATCAAAAGAAACATGAAAATCTTTGAACAGTATTCAAAAATCTGTTTTTTCTTCATAGTCGGAGTCAACATTTTTTGGGAAAATTCTAAAAAGCGGCCTAAGGTGGAATTATTTTTCTTAAATAAGGATTTAAAGTGGATGTTATCTCAAATAATGATTTGAAGTGCTATTATTTTTTTAAATAAGGACTTGAAGTGAATTTTGTCTCGAATAAAGGTTTGAAATGGCAATATCAATGTCAAATAAGGAAGGTCAAAGAGTATTTTCGTCTTTTACTTTTTTGAAATTTTTTTTTTTTTTTTTTCCTTTTCTTTTTTTTTTCTTAGCTTTTTTTTCCCTCTCTTCCCCCCATTGGCCATTACTGGGGCCGGTTGATGCCACCCTCACTTGGGTGGGCGAGGGCCGCCCTCGCCAATGTCTAGTGAGGGTTGTCTCGATAGCCCAAGTGAGGGCGGCCCTCACCCAACGCTCGCGAAGGCGGCCCTCGCCTGGGTTGGGTAGGCGAGGGTGACCCTTGCCAGATTCGGCGAGGGCCGTCCTCGCTCGACATCGGTGTCAGGCAACCCTCACCTGACGCCGGCGAGGGTGGCCCTCACAGATGCCGGCAGAGGTTGCCGACCAGGCACAGCGACAAAGCTAGGGAGGGAAGAAGAAAAAAAAAAAAAAAAGGAAAAAAAAAAAAAAAAAAATCAAAAAAAATATACTTATAATTTTTTTTACTAAAATACTTATTTTTCGATGATAGAATAGTCACCAGCCGGCGAAAGGTCCTTATTTGAGACGATTTTATCCACTTTAAATCTTTATTTAAAATGATTTGACTATTTTAGATCTTTATTTGAAATAATCTGAGGAAATATGTCCACTTCGAGCTCCATTTTGGAATTTTCTCATATTTTTTTGTGGTGTTTCACTGGGTCCAATCAACAAAAACGCTCGTCCTACTCCCCCGCGCATAGCAGTGGAAGAAGATGGAATCGAGGACTGTGACGCTTTCGTCGAGTCACAATACTGCTTGGGAATGTGATGACTCTCGGCACGGTCGCGATGCTGCTTCTCTAAAGAGGCGGAGGACTACCACGGTTAGATTCTTTGACTTCGCGTATTGATTCTGGACCGGCCCTTGTGTTTCTTTCTCTCTGTTTATTCTTGTATATGCATCATGACATGTTATCAGTATTACATTAGATTAGCGAGAAGCACCTGCAGAGCATGGATATATATCGATTTTGACTGCATAAATTGAGGCAATCTCTCCCCAGCCCAAGTTTCAATACTTCTACGGCGGATGTGATATATTCAATTTGCTCACTTGACAGGAATCACACTTTCCGTCGTCGTCACCAAGCTCTGACTTGGCTGGAAACAACTATGATGTGTTCTTGAGTTTTAGAGGACCGGATACTCGCAAGGGTTTTACAGATTTCCTCTACAAAAGCTTGACAGATGCTGGGATACGCGTGTTTCGAGACGATGATGAGCTGCCTGTCGGAGACGACATCAAGCCCGTGCTGATTGAAGCGATCAAACAGTCGAAGGTTTAAATTCCCATCATGTCCACGGATTCTGCTTCCAGCAGAAGGTGCCTCATGGAGTTGGCCCAAATATTAGAGTGCAAGCAAACGATGAGGCGAGAAACCATTCCCATTTTCTATGAGATCGAGCTCTCGGATTTAAAAGACCAGAGGAATTCTCTTGAGAAGAGCTTTTTTGAACCCCAGTGGAATGGGGTTGATTGTGAGACCATCCAGAAGTGGAAGCTGGCTCTCAAAGAGGTTGGCAGGTCAAAGGGATTTGTTACAGCGAAGATACATAACGGGTAATCCAATTCAATGTAAAATTAATTTACAAAATTGATGTACTGGATCATAAACCAATCATGCTATTTTGATATTATTCTTCATTGTCAAGTTCAATTGTTTCGCAACTCCACTTAACCGTTTGGCTTTCAGACTAAGTTAGACCACTCAAATGCAGGATCTTTGGAAGTGCATATTAATGCCTCCATTGTTCTTGCTTCATGGTGCATTACTCCTGGTTCAACTCTGAGCATTCTGCTTTTCTCGGCTGTATGACTGTTGTTCTGATTCACTTTGTCATCATGTCTCCATCTGTAGGCATCATTCCAAGCTCAAAGACGAACTCATCCCAATTGTCCAGCAAAAGCCGAAGAAGGGTCGACCACTTGTGACAAAACATTTAGTCAGAGTTGACCGTCATGTCCAGGAGATTATGAGAAAGCTCGGTGTTGTGCATCGCAATGGGCAAGTAATTGAAATATGTGGCAGCGATGTATGAGTCCTCGGAGTATATGGTATTGGGGGTGTTGGCAAGAATACTCTTGCAAAAGTTGTTTGCAATCAACTCTATGATCGCTTTCAAGGTTATAGTTATGTTAGGGAAATTTGAGAATTACATCAACATGATAGGATCTTGTCCTTGCAAAATCAATTAATCTCAGACCTTCGAAAACGAAGTGTTTCGTTTGGATGTTCTGATGATGCTATGGCAGTTCTTGCTGAAGGGTTTCGCAATAAGCAGGTCCTCATTCTCCTTGACGACATCGAAGATTTTGACCAACTCGAGGTGGTTGTTAGGGATCGTAGTTGGTTTGGTCCAGGAAGCAGGATTGTTGTGACTTCTAGAAAGAGCGACATCCTTTTGAAGTTCAAAAAGGCTGAAACCTATGAGGTTGAACCAATGGAAGAAGATAAGGCTCTTCAATTGTTTTCTAGGCGGGCTTTTGGAATGGATTCTCCTAGCAAGGGCTTTGAAAGCCTTTCCAAGGACATTGTATCGACCACTGGGTGACTTCCTTTAGCACTTGAGGTGACAGGTTTGCGTTTGTTTGGAAAGTCAGAGGGTACATGGAAAGATACGTTGGAGAAGTTGAAAGACGCTCCTCATGAGAAAGTTGAACATGTGTTGAAAATAAGTTACCATGCTTTAGATATATATGCAAAGCAAATATTTCTGGATATAGCATGTTTTCTGATTGGAAAGGCTGAGAGAATTGCCTTTTACACGTGGGAAGACTGTAAACTTTATCCTTCAAGTGGTATTGAAGTTCTCCTTGTAATGTCTTTGGTGAAAATTGGAGGAAGCAACGAGCTATTGATGCATGATCTACTGAGAACTCTAGGCAGAAAAATTGTTTTAAATGAAGATCCTATCCCTCGTAATTGAAGTAGGTTGTGGGTGCACGATGAAGCCCTATCCACTCTACGGAAGAAGGAGGTAAACCTGAAAGCCAGAACTACTTTCTTTTCCACCTGTAGTTAATTATCTGCGTAATTTACCCGATTTTTCAATTTGTATAAGAAGTGTAAAAAAATAGGCAGTTCAATGGCTACGTTCAATTCCTATTCATTTACTTTTATGTTCAAATTGGTAGAGTACTCCAAATGTTCAAGCCCTTGGTCTCACCTTTGACAAAGGATCTGATGACTGTTTCACATCTGAGGAATTTGGCGAGCTATTGAACTTAAGGTTCCTTAACTTGGATCGAGCTAATATGAGAGGAAATTTTACTAGTCTTCTTTTAGAATTAAGGTGGCTTCCTTGGCGAGGGTGCCATAAGAGCTCTAAGCCTCTTGTTTTGAACCTAGAGAACTTGGTCATTCTTGATCTATCCTGGAGTGCAATGGCAGATGACTGGGAAGGTTGGGCGCAAATAATGGAGGTACAAGACACGTTCCTTTTTTAATTTTTGTGAGCACTAGCTAATTGATACTGAACCGTTTCTGTCTCTTTGTTACACAGAAAGCAAACAAATTGAAAGTTTTGGAGCTAATTGGTTGCGGTCAATTATGTAGAATGCCATCCTTCCCACCTGGTAGCAAATTACAAAGACTGATTCTTGAACGATGTTCTCATTTGTCACTTATAGACAAATCCATTGGTAATTTGAAATATTTGAGGTCTTTGAACATCAAGTCCACTCCGATTGTCCTGTTGCCAGAAGAGCTTGGATAATTTGGAAGAGGTTCTAATTGATGAAATTTCCATATGTCACCTTCATTTCTTAAGAGGTTCTATGCAGGAACTTAAAACTCTTAGTGCATCCGGTTGCAAAAATTTGTCTGAAATAGCCAAGTCTATTGGTTGTTTAAGGTCTCTGTCATATCTTGCATTGGATAAAGCTATTATCACAGAACTCCCAAATTCTATTCAGTTGTTGGAGGGACTTGTAGAGCTGTCTTTAAGAGACTGTCAGTGGATAACTGCACTTCCAGACTCCATTGGGATGCTTAGGTCACTACGGAAAATGGACCTGTCAAACACCAGAATTCAGATATTGCCAGGATCGATAAAAAATTTGGATAGATTGGGGGTGCTAAGAATGAAGAATACTCACTTAAGAAAATTTCCTAAAGATATTGCAAATCTAGAGAAGTTGGAAGTCATAACATTTTCTGGCTGCCCTTTGATTGTGAAAATTCCATGTGATATTTCGGGGTTGTCATCTTTGAGAATCTTGAAGTTATCTTTTACCCTGATTTTTAGCATACCTGAGAGCATTTGTCAGCTTTCTCATCTCCAGACCCTCCACTTGTTCCATTGTGACGAACTTCAGATTCAACCAAAATTACCATCTAGTTTAGTGAGTTTGCGCTGGGGAACCAAAAACATGAGGATAGTTCAGGGTCTTTCATATCTGAGAGATTTGAAAGTTTTGGAATTAGTCAACGATCCTGATGAGGAGGAGATATCTTCCTCTGAGATGTTCCAAACTGAAAGTTTTGCTTGGATATCAAGTTTATCCAACCTAGAAACCCTAAAGCTGTGCCTTCCAAATGTTAGTAGTCTTCCAGAAGATTTTAATGCTCTTACTCAACTTAGAAAACTTGATTTGTCCTGCATGAACCTGTTAGATCTCCCACAACTTCCCTCAAGCTTATCAAAACTGCTTATCATGAATTGCCAGATCCAGGGGATGAAACTTTCTAATCTGGAAACTCTGTCTGAGTTGGAGCTCTGTGACTGCAATGCATGGGAAATTCTTGGTCTTGGGAACCTAAGGCTCCTGTAAGTGTTAAAGATATCTCGCTGCAACATTAAGAACCTTGATGGTCTCGAACAAGCATCACAATTGAGAAGATTTTCTATGTCTGAATGCTATTCTCTTCACAGATTGCCGGACTTATCAAAGTGCACAAGCTTGGAAATTAAGGAGATAGACTTTTGCAACATTCAGGATCAGCCCTGCGAGAGGTACTCTAAAAATTGCTGCTCGAGGCACTGTGATTGTCCTCACCAATATCAATGTGGTGGTCGATGCATGTTGTGATCTTAACAGCAAGCTGCAAGGATGCTCTCTATTTCAAATTGTAAGAGGGTGGAGTTTATTTCTTTCTACTAGGTAAGTACTGCACTGTTTCTCTGTATCTACTATTGGTAGACTAATTATTTTCAACAGTCTCTCCATGGTGAATATTACCATTTTATTGTTTTTATTTATTTTTCTTTTTTTTTCCTGTTTTCTTACTGCAACATTTCTCTTTCCCATTGTCATACCCTACTTAATCTGTGCTTCTGTTGGGTAACGATGAGATTCAAGAAATAATCATTACATGGACTGTGAAAATGTGGTTGGTATTGAAACGTCCAGCCTTTATGCACTATATGATACCTCATTAACCTATAAACCATCAGCATGAACCAACTCTAGCAGTTCTTTTTCTGTTGAGAGCGAAAAGTATTTGCAAAAAACAGAGATCTACAAGTTGATGGATTCACCAAGCAGGACTTGGTAAATTTCGGAGGCAAAGGAACTTACATGCTAGTACTTCTATTTGTTTGTGGCTCCAAACGTTCTTGGGGAACCTGACGCTCCAAATCTCAGGGATGTGTTACAGACATGTCATGCCCGTTGGGACATGGAGTAATTTTGAGAATATCAATTGCCTGAAGTGAACCTTTCTCATTTCATGCAAACTATTGCTGTGCTCTAATAAAGTTTGAAAATCATATTTTATCTTTAGATGTAACTATTGAACCAATCATGCAAGTGACTGAGCATATCCAAATTGTCCAAATTTGTTGTTTTGATGTTTCATTGAAAGTACTGGGTTTTGAAAATTGGTCATTAATTAGAAATTAAAGATTTTCATAATATAATCATACGCATCCACTGTGTGTAATATGAAACTGGAAGAAGAAAAATGAAAAGCCAATTAATAATTATAAGACAGGTTACTTTGTAAGTAACACAACATATTGTAGTGTTAAGTTGATATTTGGAAACTTCCCTGTTTGTATATTTTATACACACGCCTCATTGCATGATTTTGAATCCTGCTCGCATGAAGAATTCCGTCAAACTAAAAGCAAAAGCATGCATGTGATACGTAAATAACTAAGTAATTTTCCTGAAAGTGTGAAATTTTTCCTACGCCAACATGCTTCTAGTTAAATGCCAAACCAACACATGCTTCTCGTTACATGCTACTTGCGTCATATCAATTTGGCGCTACTTTGATTGTTGGTAAATCAATCAAGGAAATTCTTCTACTTCAACATATTTAGATTGCGAGGTGTCTGTTTGCTGAAACGTTAGATAGACAGTAGCTCATGTTCCTAATAAATAATGAATCGATGATTCAGAATCAACATTTCTTCAGATCACTCCAGGATTGCGTCAAGAAGAGAGTTCGGATTTGAAGTTCTTGGGGACAATGTGTGAGTTGAAGATCAATGGCGCTGGTGAACATAAGTTGAGATGATACATCTGATAAGCTGAGATGCTATATATCGTAAATAAATCAGTGATACACAGCAATGCATTATGTGGGTGCCATGGTGAGAGAGAAACGGAAGGGCCTTTGACAACACAGAAGTGCCCTTTTGTCAACCTTGAAAAGCAAGCGCACTGTACCTTGCAGCCTCAGTTGTAATTTCTGCGAGTTTCATTGCAATATCTTTTAGTTTTTCTTCTTCTTGATGCCGTGTAACAAGGTATTTTTAGTTGATGGAAGAAAGGCCTGTCGTTCTGTTCCTCTGGGGCTTGAATGAAGTATAGATTTCGTTTTCTCCATGTTGTGCAATACTACATTGTATTTTGTATCTTTCGACCTGTAACCGGCCCTCTTGGTTAATCTACTGCCGTTTGTCACTCTCCGTCTCTTGCTGCAAAGCGGAGACCATCAATTATGATTTCCGAATGTTTACCATACGATTGTAGGAAGAATGACGACGAACTGGTTATAGCAGGATGCTTCAAGCAGTTTGTTATGCAGTCCATATTTTGATTTGGCATATTCCTAAAATTCCGTTTGCCAAAAACGAAATTTTATTCTGTAGATGATAACTATATAACGTTGATAGTGAATTGAAATATTTATGTTATGTAAATGGTGAGCGGTAAAACAATGTTAACATCTATAAACCCAATAGTAGATTACCACTTACTTTAAGATTTAAGAAATGGCAAGATTACTGTTTGTAAGTTATCAATGAAATGACAATTGTACCATCGACAAACCTAATAGTAGCAATGCTTACATTTAGATTTCATAAGCGGCCTAATTTCATGAAAAATCCTCAACTTTAAGTTCACGCCCAAATTTACCCCAAATTTTCTTTTGTTTCACAAAAAACCACAAACTTCCAATGGTTCTTTACATCTGCTCACAGTTCTGTTTCCATCCAATTTACTCTGATAAAGTCCACATGTAATTCCACCTGGCTAACCTTTTTTTTTAACTTTTTCTCTCTCCTCACTCTCTCCCAAGTCCCACACCTGTGACTTTATCAGGATTCTCACACTCCTCTCTCTCTCTCTCCACCAAAGGCTAGTAGAAAAATTTTATTCTTCTTCTTGAGCATCTGGAGGAGCGTGATCCAACGTACCGGATGGTGGCCCACGCCCCGTATGAGGGGCCTCCTCATCGGCGCCTCCTCCACCACATTGGACGACACCTTCCTCTTCGTCCCCGACTCCATCACCTCCCTCGGCTCCGTAGTGCTCGCCAATGGGATGGTCACTTGAGCGAGGGAGTAGTTCAACACCTCGCTCATCGTCACGCGATTCGGCAACTCCCCACTGTTGGATCCACAAAGGCTAAGATCGCCTTGCTGCACTGCCGGTCACTTTGGGTGAGCAGCGTATCGAGCCGGATTGGAAAGTTTATGTACAGTCTTGTTCTCACCATGATTTGGGATTAATGAAGAGATAGACAGAGAGAGAGTTCTGACGAAGTGGAACTTGGGAGAGAGTGAGGGGAGAGAAAAATCAAACAAAAAAGAAAGTTGGACTTTAACGGTGTAAGTGGGATGGAAATCTAACGGATAGTAGAATTGAGAATCCATTGAAAGTTTATAATTTTTATGAGATAAAAAAAGTTTAGGACAATTTTGAGTCTACACCTAAAATTGAGGATATTTTAGGGAATTAAGCCCTTCATAAGTGTGCATGTAACTGTTTGTAAGTAACCAATAAAATAATTTTTTTATCATTCACAAACTGAATAGTAAATAATTAATTACCACTATGATTTCGTTTCGAGTAATGAATATATAACTAGTTGACAAGTTAATAGAACATTGACAATCGCAAATGGCCAACGTCATTACACCTGGAGCAGGTAACTGATTGCACGATTGTACTGTCGTTATTTAAAAATTATGAATAATGTCATGAAAATGCTACTGAACAGAATATTATCAAAGGACTTTCTCAAGAACATTGATGAAATTTAGGCGCATCACATGTGATGGAAAAATCTGGCAATCTTGGAAGTTGAATCGACTCTGAGGGGTTTGATTTAAGTTCATGCATGTTCCTTCTGGCCTTGTGATCGACTTTATTTAATCATGGAGTTGGTCTTGTTGAATAAGCACCGTTCTCCTCTGCAGGAGACTCAAGACTTTCCTTCAATTTATTTAGTTATATTTTTTTGGGGTTGTCAAATTGAATTATTTTCACTGACGGTATAAAAGGAAGGTGTGGATGAAAGAAAAACTATGATAGCTAACTGTCTCGATCCATTGTTTAGTTACAAACGTTTCTCATTATAACTACTAAATTCACATTAACATCTTGACAACCTTAGTATATATCTTCTAAAAGGTACTTTTATCGAGTGCCCCGAAAATCTGTTAAGTATGCTCTTATTAGATACTGCATAATAAGAGAAAAATCTATATGGAAAAAAATGAACTAAAGGATGCTTTTTTTTTTTGTCAAGCAAAACTAAAAGATACTTGAAGTGCCAAAAGTTCCGTACGGCGCTCACTTAAGTATCAAAAGTTTTCACTGGCTTACTTAAGTGCCGAATCGAAGAAAAAATAATTACTTAAGTGCTTATGGCTAGAAATTTCGATAAAAAATATTACGTGGCTTTTAGAAGAAAAAAGTTTAACCTAACTTGTCATTTTTATATTAAAAACGAGTCCAAGTGGACTTCCTTGGCTGCTGTCCCACGAAGAAAGAAAGAGAGGCCGGCGAATCAAGGCCTAGATTCTCGGCCGTCAAGCGCAATTCCGATAGAGAGAAGGAAGAAGAAGACACCTCCGTTTCTCGGGGCCGTCGAGCAATGCCCAGCTCGTCACCTTCTTCATGCTCTGCTCTTCAGTCACCTCTCTCTCGTCCTTCGGATCTGTCTTCTTTGGGTTCGGTATCTTCATGAGATTTTCAAATGCCTCTAACCAAATGCACCACTCTCCTGCAGCCGCTCTCAGGCACACTCTTCCTCGCCTCTTCCATCAGCTTGTCCCTCCTCCTCTTAAATGTGGAAACCTAAACTTGAATCGGAGCAGTATTAATCTCACCCAGCTCGCTAAATTCAGGATCCTCGAGTGTAGATAATCGATTTTCCGCAGTTTTCCCTTGAAACCCCCCCTTCATTCTCCAAATCATGTATCATCAACTGATTCTCTGTTTCTTCTCCCATTTACTCCGTTAAGGTCCACGTGTAATTCCGACTGGCTAACCTTTTTTTTTTTTCGGATTTTTTCTCTCCCCTCACTCTCTCACAAGTACCATGCCATGACTTTATCAGAACTCTCGCTACTAGAAAAAATATTAGGTACAATAATGATGCCACGTCAATTTGAAAATAGCCCATTTAACACCCAACACGTGTCAAAAGTGGGCCCACTCGTCAGAAATCTCTCTCTGTTGCTTCTCCGTTATCTTCTATCCTAACATCTCTATCTTTCGATTCTTCTTCTCCGTTCGTTCGTTTGTCTTCCACCTTTTCCCCTCTCTTCTGGATCGGCAACTTGAGACCTCCCATAACTACCATGTTGGAGACTTATGGAAAAACAGAAGATTCCGATTATTGATGTATGAACAAAAATCATACATAATTAGAATCGAATGCAAAAACGTGAAAATTTATATATTAACCTTTAGCCATTGATGAAGTCGAAAACCAGATATGCAGAGACTTGAACGATCAGTGAATGGGTACTTCTAACCAACTGCCTTCTTAACGTTGATGATGTGTTTTTTATATAAAGAGTTTAGCTTAGACCTATTTATATTTCCATTTGCACCCCCTTCAGATAGCGTCTTCCATTAAGACAGATATCTTGATATTGGATGAATACCATAGTTATCACATACCTTAATGTGGTTATTAAAACGTCAACAAAATTAATTAATGTGGATAATAATAAACTAAATGTGAGATCACATTATTAATTGGTATGATAACATTCTCCCACTTGAGCCTAACATGTTAGACCAAATCCATAAAAACTTCATGCTGAAGACAAAACACATGAATCATGCCAATAAGTTCTCTTAGAATAAGTATTATCTTCCATGTATAATGCACCGTATCTCTTCATAATCAGCCCATTTGTGATAACGCAATTTAATGAATAAACCTTATGTTTATTCTAAGTCAAAAAGTGATTGGTATTCTTAGAATAAATGAAAGTGTACACCAATATTGAGAAAAACATCACAAATGAATAAGAGTTTCACAAATTCATCCTTATGAAGAAAATTATGTGACATGACCAATTCCCATCCTAACCACTTAATCCTTATAACTCATTGGTGGCATGCATTTACTTAAAGGATCAACTAACATCAATTCGGTCCTAATGTGTTCTATAACCACATTTGTTCGTTTTTTCCATTAGAAAATGCCAGCATGTAGAATAACCTAGACAATATGACTAAATAAAGCCTTCAATAACGTCGATGTGCTTGTTTCGACTACCACTTTTGTTGTTTTTACCCATGAAAATCATAGCTGAATTTTTACAAAACATCCTTAATGGCCTAGCAATAGAATGCACAACTCAAAGCCCTCATATGAACTCTTCAACCACAACCAAGTGGCCAAACTAACCCTTCCAAACGAACCGAACATCCCACAACATGACATCATGGTCATCCCAAGATCATCATCCCAAGGCCCAACATTTTAACATTTATCTTTTAATTACGCACGCCCCAAAGCTATAACAACAATCCCGGACAACAATAATAAATAGGGATAGGTAGGAAAAGCATAACAACAGTCCCAAAACACCATTTTAATAATCACTTGATTAACCCCTGAGGACATTTTACAAGCCCAAGGGCATTTCCACAAAAATCTACCAAAGATACCAGGTTAATCCTTCTACCAAAAGGTCAGTCCCAAAAGTCACTTTCGGGCATCCACAAACCATACCAAATGATCAACCTAAGGGTTGAAAATGTTTAACAATGATAAATGAGATAAAAATCTCAATAAGTTAAAGCCTAAGCCCCTTTTTAGAAGGCCAACTCCTAACCGGGGTTCCTAGTCACATGAACACATCATATAAGGATCACTGTTTAGGATGATAATCAACCATGGGCATCCTTACCTCAATACCTTAGCACGCATCATGCATGACATACAAAATGCATGACAATGCAAATATCATAACGTACTCAAAACACATAGAAGGCCATTTTCCCGGGCATCATGTATCCATCATATATGCGTGTCTCGATTATAATCAAAAACCATCCCACTCCCTTACCATGCCTATCATGCATTCACGGTCCAAATCAAATACTATGCATTCGCATGTTCCGTTTCTTAAAACACATAAAAGATTCCAGGGCATCATGTATCCACTGTGCGTGTCTCGAAAATAACCAAGGTAAACTACAACATCGTCTCATACCATGCCTATCGTTATTCACTCCCTAATCAAATAGATGGCGGTCTTCTGGCATTTCGAAGCATCGTCACCACTCATCGGGCATGGCATCATCAAGCGATACAACGCGATGGCATTCTTGGCATGGACAACATCAAATGCCCTACAGTAAGATGGTATCAAGCGTGGGGAGCATCGAGTTCGGCTCGACCCAACAAGGCATGGCATCATCAATAAATCGAGCAATCGAAGATGGCATTCGATAAATCGGGCGCGATATGCAAATGCACTTTAAAAGATTAGGCAACCGATAGATCAGGTGCGATACATAGCAGCCCTATAAATAAATCGTGCATTTGACAAATCAAGATAATCTCAAGCATCCGTGACCAAGCAAATCAGGCATCGTGACAAGTATTCAAAGAAGATAGCTAATGGCACATCATCATTTCACATCATAGATCATTCAATGCAAATAATCTTTCAAATTTTGTAGAAACATCATTTTAAAACATGCTTTTCTTCTCATATCAAATTCATTCATCAAACATACGAAAATAATTTATCAAATAATTCAAATTTTTTGAAATTCAATCATTTAAATCATTTTTTTTCTAATTTAAAACATCATTCATTTCTTACAAATATAAAAAATTTATTTTTGGCACATCATTTTAAAAATCAAATATTGCAAATAATCATTTAAATTCATTTGGAAAATAAATTTTTATTTAATTTATATTAAATCAAAATTTTGGGGGGGAAGGAAGAAGAAGGAAGAGAAGAGGAAGAAAAGAAAAGAAAAGAGAAAAAGGGGGGGGAGGAGAGAGAAGGACATAATTAGAGAGAAAATTATTTGAAAAAATACTAATTCAAATATTAAACGCAAAACCGGGGTCATTTCAAAACGGAAAATTGCCCACTAATCCCGAGGGAACCTCGCAATAAAAAGGGACAAAGGTCAAATTAAACCAAATTTTTTGAGAGGTCTACTAGTCCAAATTTTTCCAACTTTTCCATTAATCCCGACAAAATTCGAAACATCCAATTTATTTTGAAACTCCCGAAAAATAAACAAAAATTTCATGCAATTCTAGCGAAATCTGGTTTAAAATAATAACCGATAATTTTCGAGATTCTAATTTCGACAAATCGCGCGTTTTATAAATCCCAAAAATAATCAAAATTCGGAATGTTACATAATGTGTTCTATAACCACTTTGTTCTTTTTAACACGTTCCATTATGACTAAATACTTAACGTCGATGTGCTTGTTTCGACTACCACTTTTGTTGTTTTTACCCATGAAAATCATAGCTGAATTTTTACAAAACATCCTTAATGGCCTAGCAATAGAATGCACAACTCAAAGCCCTCATATGAACTCTTCAACCACACACCATGCGCGTCACGCCACGAACCCTTCGAGCGCGCAACATCCCACTACGATCATCATGATACGACGTCCCAAGACGTGTCGTCGACCCAACATTTTATCTTTTAATTACGCATGTAGAAGCTATAACAACAATCCCCAGACAACAACAATAAATAGGGATAGGTAGGAAAACGGTTCGCAACAGTCAAACCAAAACACCATTTTAATAATCACTTGATTAACCCCCTGAGGACATTTTTACAAGCCCACTTCGGGCATTTCCACAAAAATCTACCAAAGATACCAGGTTGGAGTCAATCTACTTCACCAAAAGGTCAGTCCCAAAAAGTCAGCTTTCGGGCATCCCGAACCATACTGGATGCATCAACATGCTAAGGGCCTGAAAAATGTTTAACAATGATAAATGAGATAAAAATCTCAATAAGTTAACGGCCTAAGCCCCGTTTAGAAGGCCAACTCGCCTCGGGGTTCCTAGTCACGTGAGCACACATCATATACTGATCACTAACAGGATGATAATCAACCATGGGCATCCTTACCTCACCTTAGCACGCGCATCATGCATGACATCGGTCAACAAATATCACAACAATGCATTCAGCATAACACGTACTCAAAACACATAAAAAGATTTCCCAGGCATCATGTATCCATACTCGTGCGTGTCTCGATTATAAGGTAAAACCACTTGGGCACGTCTCATACCATGCCTATCAGTATTCACTCCCTAATCAAACACTATGTAATACGTGTGTTCCGTTTCTTAATTTCTCATAACCACTCAGGTCCACTGCAACATCAAGCGATACATAGCGAGATGGCAGTCTTCTGGCATGACTGAGCATCGTCCTGCCCTATCGGGCATGGCATCATCAAGCGATACGCAGCGAGATGGCATTCCAATACGACAACATCAAATGATATACAGTAAGATGGTATCGCGTAAGGAGCATCGAGTTCGACCTCAGCCTGCAACAAGGCATTCGAAGTATCGGCAATCCAGATAATCTCCAAGCATTCGATAAATCGAGCGTGATATGCAACAGACCTCGAAAGATCAGGCAACCGATAGATCGGGCGCGATACATAGCAATCCCCGATAAATCAGGCATTTGACAAATCAGGTGCGATACACAGCAGCCCCTGATAAATCAGGCATCGTCAAACAGTATCCAGCAAGATAGCTTCATCACGTGACCACACGAGCACTCGAGCATTCAAGCCAATTCTTATCTTTTCAATTGGCCCATGCAAATATGAACCGTGCTCATGCCAATGGCACATCATCATTTCACGTGATCATATATGCAAATAATCATTAAATTTTGTAGAAACATCATTTTAAAACATGCTTTTCTTCTCAAGCCATCAAATTCATTTCTCAAACATAATTATAAAATAATTTATTTTTTTCGAAGATTCAAAATCTTTTATTGAAAATCAATCATTTAAATCATTTGGCCATATATTCTAATTTATACGACGAAATCCAACATTGGCATCACAATTCAAACATAAAAAAATTGCAAATCGGTAATAAAAATCATCCGAAAATATTAATATTTAATTTTCGGAATTTAAATATTTTATTAATAAATATATCATTATTTAATTTCGAAAATTAATAAATTTATAAAATAAACAATAATAAAATATTTGATAACTTATCATCAAATTTGCAATAACTTATCACAAACCCAACAATAGCCTATCACGCAAATAATCATAACTTTTCGAACATATCGTTAACTTATCGCAAAAATTTACCGATAACTAATCAATCAATTCTCGATAACCTATCGCCAAATTTGCCGATAACCTATCATCCATGGTTATCAATAACTCAACTATAACTTATACACTAATCTTACTTAAACCATCATTAACTTAATCTAAACCTAAATTAAACTACAATAAGCAAGTTTAACACCTTAAACGTGGGATTAGGGGTTAACTTAATCGTCTAACTACGGCGATTACAAGAGATCGACGGCAACGACATGGCTAACCGCGATGGTTTCCAGTTTGGGCTTGGCGGACGGGCGGATGGCGGGCGCACGAGCGTGGTCATGCGAAACGCTACTATGGGGATGTTCGGGCCGTCGGGGGCCCAGACGTGAAATGGCTGCTGGTGGTGGCGGCTAGGCGGCCGGATGGGGCCGGTGGGCAGCAGCAGCTGCCGGGCGGCGAAAGCAAGCGGCAGCGTGGGATGACGCTGGCGGAGGGTGTGGGTGGCTATTGGCGGTTCTGAGGGGGGTTTTGGGGGATGAGTCAGGGATGTAATGGTGGTTGGTGGTGGCGTCTTGGTGGCTAGGACGGCGGCGGAAGAATGGCTCAACCGGTGGGTGCAACCAGCGAGCGACAAAGCTGGAAACTGCTGGAAAACAGCCGGCGCTGGGGAGTTTCAAAGCAATGGGCGGTACCGCTAGGGCCCGAAGGAAGTTTGGGTGGCGTTGGTTCGCTGAGTTTGGCGCCAACTGGGTGGAGCAGCTCAGGTGCAGGGCTATTTTCACGAGAAATGGATTGGTCCGACGGTTGGAAATGAGAAGCCAAAAAGCAGAAGAAGCAATAAGTAGAAGCAGCGAAGGATGAAAAGAAAAGAAGAAGAAGAAGAGAGAGAGGGGAGTTGGTGGGGGGTGTCGGTGGGGGGGGGGGGGGGGGAAGTCAGCGGGGGAAGAGGGAGAGAGAGGAGAGAAGGGTGGTTCCATCGTTACCCGCAAAAAAATATCTTTCAATTTCTTTTTGTAAGTTTTCTTAAATTTTGTCCTCCAAATTATAACTTTGTCCTTGGCCCAGGTACCAATTGAGGGCCGACTAAACTTTATCAGGCCTTGATGGTCGGCCCCCTCGGACGCGAGGCCCAACGTGCTCAGCTCAGCTCAGCTCACTTCTGTTTCTCGCGTCAAATTTCCGATTCTTCGATTTTTTTCCGAAATTAAAATTTTTTATGGCAAACTCATAAAAATTTAGAGGCGACGTCCTATGGCTCGGGTGTGAAATCCTTGAACATTCGACACTCAAAATCGGTTCATACTTCATGATCGAAATCGATCAATCGTAACTATAGTACATCTCAAACTAATGGACGGCTGTTAGAAGTAAATTCCTTAATAGCCTTTCTCCTTTGGTTAGTATTCTTCGAGTGATTAGGTCAGGGCGAGAATTAACTAATAGAGCATCGATGAAATTACCATTTTATAAATCACTAAATTGGGTCGAATTTTCAGGATATCACAATGCGATTTGGTCTCAAAATAGGAAACGAACTCTAGCCTCTATAGTGGAAGTAACAATCAAAGTTTGCTTCGCATTTCTCCAGGACATGACTCTACCAACGAACATAAAAATGTATGTAGATGTTGATTTTCAAAAATTAATGCAACCAATGAAGTCCGAATTCGAATCACCAACTACCTCCAGGTTGTTAGTCCGTCTATACATAAGCATGTAACCTTTTGCACCTTGAAGGTACCTCATCATATTCCTTGCAGCTCTTCAATGGTCCATACCTAAATTACTCTTATATCTTCCCAACATTCCCACAGCAAAGGCAATATCAAGTCGAGTGTAAACCTAAGCACACATCAAGCTTCCGACGGTAAAAGCATATGAGATGTTTTTAATTTGTTCCCTATCTAGATCATTCTTTGGGCATTGGTTCAAATTGAACCTGTTACCCTTCACAATAGATGCTATACTTGATGAACAATCTTTCATCTGAAATCTCTCTAAGACTTTATTGATATAGGTTTCTTGAGATAGTCCAAAAATATCTTGAGGTCTATCTCTGTGGATCTTAATACTAATGTCATAAGATGCCTCACCCATATCTTTTATATCAAAACTCATAGAGAGAAATTATTTCACTTCATGTAGCAACCCCTTATCATTGGTTACAAGTAAAATGTCATCCACATATAGAACAAGAAAACAAATTTGGCTCCCATTAACTTTCTAGTATATGCATTGATCCATGACATTCTCTACAAAATCGAATGAAGATATGACATCTGTTGGGGCTAACAACACAACCTAAAGGGGGGTGAGTAGGTTGTTTTAAGAGTTTTGACAATTGGCTTACCAGGGAATGAAAGACTTCAGTAAACCTCCAAAAGTCTCAGTCTAAGCTACCTAAGCCACCCTAGAAGCGAGTAGGGAAAAGCCTTTGTTTAAGTACAGGCATCAGATTAACCCCAAAAAAAGTGATCCAAAAATGGATTTGTTTCAAAAACCGTGAGCTGATTAAGTACTTATATGATTAAAAGGGAGACAAACAGTAGCACACGAAGATATATAGTGACTCGGCTTTGTCCCAATCCTACGTCTACTCTTACTACTAAAAGCCACAAATCGAGCTTGAATGCACTAGTAATTTGCTTAAACAAGTTATACTCAACACACACCAAACCTTTCAGATGATAGATTACACTATCAGGAATTAGGTACTACTATCACTTAGTACACTTGATCTTTAGCAACAAGCCTAACCCTCACGCTCCATATAATCAATTCCAACATATAATCAAGCACAGCTGGCTCCATTGATTTCACAAAAGGGATGCTCAAATCTCATAAATATAGGCTACTGTATAGAACAATATATATGACAAAAAAAATCCCCAATTAAATTAATTATATTTTCGATGTAAATCTTGCAACACCGGTCATAATCAGCGAAATATTCTAATCATTGAATCCGCTGATCAGTAAGTGTTATAATACATAGCTACAAACAGAATCTAGTGGATCTGATTTCTTTTGGTCTTATATGTATTGACACCAAAAGAGAAAAAACATGTAGAACTTACAGCTTTGGGTAGCTGCGTACCACAGAAGGAAAAAAGGGTTATTAGAGGACTCTCAAATCAATAGTAGGATCAAGGAATCAGGTAGTCATATCTACTTTGATACCATGTGACAAAGCTGATTAGAGAATTTGCGATAAATAGATAAGAGAGAAGATGGAAGAGAAGAGAAGAAAATTGGAAGTGACTGATCGTAAAAGCCAACAAGGGGCTCATGGCTTCTGTTACTTAAGCCCTACTCTTATTGCAATATATTTATATTGAATATAAATTGTATATGACCAAAATGTATAAAAAATAGAGCCCAAAAAATAAAACTGAAACCACTCGAGTAACATAACTAGAACAATTACAAAACAACAATAATTATAGACAAATGATAGCTTTTTGCTAAAAACATAGCTTGTAGTAGATTTCTGAACTTTGTATTGCGTATGTCTAACTCCATAACTTCAATGATCTTCTCTTATATAGGCATTTTCAATCTTCCCGTTGGAGATGTCTTGAATAAGCAAACAAGCCGTCGAAATCCGTTGGTGCTGTTGTTTGAGGATGGAGCTACCCATACAGTTCTTTTCCCAAACATTTGTAGGCTACTCGAAATATCTTCTTCAACTATCCTATTGATGCGGCCCTGACACACTTATCATATAGCCTATTCTCTATTTTTCGATTCTTCTATTGTACATGTCCAATCGATAATAGCTATAATAGTGAGCCAATGGTCATACTAAAAGATTTATTGCTCTAACATCACCAGTGACCTGATATCTTTAGCTTTAACGAAACATTGTCACTCAACTGATCTTTAGATCCATTGGTGCTCTTTACGAACATATCAGTCTTGTAATCTTTTTCCTTCATGGATATCACTTCTTTTCTTTACACATTATCACGAACATTTGCAAACATCACAGTAAATATTATACTAAGGACAATTTTGAGACCATAAAAAATTCCTTGAGATGTTTTTCCAATATCATGGAACCTTAAGTACCATTGGCAAGATGCTTGTTTCAAGCCATATATAGATTTTTTTAAGCTTACACATCAAATGCTCACCATTACTAGAGGAGAATACTTTTGGTTGTTCATGTAAACCTCCTCCTCTACTTCTCCATTGAGAAAAGTCGTTTTCACATCAATTTGATGTAATTTCATTTCAAAATGGGCAACAAATGCCAAAATGATATGAAGAGAATCTTTATTAGATATAGGAGAAAATGTCTCCTTGTCATCGATTCCCTCCTTTTGAGTGAATGCTTTAGCAACGAGTTTAGCTTTATATCTCTCAATGTTGCCTAATAAGTCCTTATTAGTTTTGAAGATTACATATAATGGTCTTCATACCATCAGACAACTTATCCAAATCTCAAACTTCCTTAGATGCCATAAAACTTATCTCTTCCTTCATGGCATTGTACCACAAATTGGATTCATCAATACTCATAACTTGTAAACAAGTTTCAAGATCTCAACTCCAACATTATAGTCAGTTTCTTGTAGATACACAATGTAATTACTAGGAATTGCTGATTTCTTCATTCTAGCAGATCTTCTTAATGTTGCTTCAACATTCTCTGGAAGAACATGTTGCTCAAGTGGTTGTTCAACAGTTTCTAGCAATTGTTGAAAAGATGGATCTAGAAGATCAATATCAGCATGTTGTGGAACTTCAATGATTGGTTGTTTAACAACCGGCTAAATTGGAGGGGCTTTATGAACAACGACCAATCTAGCACTTAAGGTGGAAGATTGAGTGTCTAAATGATTTGTCCTAGGAACAAGGTCCTTGAATCTATCGCTCTCACTAATCAAGTCATTTTCAAGAAGCTTAGTGTTTCTCGATTCTAGAATCCTAGTGGTGTGAGATGGATAATAAAATCTGTACCCATTAAACTTTTCGGCATATCTAATGAAATACCCACTTATAGCTCTTGGGTCTAATTTTTTTTCCTGTGGATTGTAAACTCTCACTTTCGACAGGCATCCCCAACTATGTGCATGTTGCAAACTCGGTTTCCAACCTTTGAATAACTCAAAGGCGTCCTTGGGACAACTTTGGTCGGAATTTGGTTCAATATGTACACTGCTATCTTAAGAGTTTCAATCTACAAGAACTTAGGAAGTTTGGAGCTACTAAGCATACTCCACACCATGTCAAATAAAGTTTAATTTCTTTTTTCTGTTACACCATTTTGGTCTGGAGAACCAGGCATGGTGTATTGAGCCACTGTCCCATGCTCTTCAAGAAACTTTGCAAATGGACCAGGTGTTTATCCATCTTCAGTTTATCTACCATAGTGTTCACCTCCTGTATCTGATCTCGCGATCTTAATTTGCTTATCGCATTGTTTCTTTACTTCTGTTTTAAATACCTTAAAGGCATCTAATGCTTTGAGGTTATTATGAAACAAGTAGAGATACATAAACGTGAGTAATCATCTATGAGGGAGATTAAGTACTTCTGACCTTATGGTCCATATCTGGACTACAAATGTTTGTATATATGATTTCTAATATTACCATACTCATCTTGACACCTTTCTTTGTCTTGTTGTTCTGCTTTGCCTTTATGTAGTTCACATAAGTGTCATAATCAGTGAAATCTGAAGTACTGAGTAGTTCATCATTTACTAATCGCTTAATTATATCTATGGACATATGTCCTAATCTCTGATGCCACAACACCCATTGTTTTATACCAGCGTTATCATGAACATGCATTGCATTATAAAATGCATTGTCTAGTACGTTAATTCAAAAAGACCATCAAACAAAATACCACTCCGAATAATTCTAGATTTAAACGATATTGAAAGCTGAATTTGAAAATTTAAAAGAATAACTTAATGGTACAAGTTTTGAAACTAAAATAAAATTTCTAGAGAAACTTGGAATATAAAAAGCCCTTTCCAAATTCAAAGCAAAGACACTATGGAGAACTAATCTACATGTCCCAATTGATTCCACATGCGAACACATGTTGTTTTCTGAATAGATGCATTGTTCACTTTCCACTGGTTTTTGATGGTTTTGAAAACCTTGCAAGGAATTTGAAATGTGGATTGTAAATCTAGAATCAATCCACAAAGTGTTGTGACTCACATTAACCATATTAGATTAATAACAAACACATGAGATCGGATTATCTTTTTTCTCGAGTTAGGTCTTAAATCTGACACAACCATTCTTCATATGCCTCTTCATTTTACAAAAGAAGCATTCCATCTTAATGCTAGTTTGAGGAGGTATTTTACCCTTTCCCTTTTGCTTGCCTTGCTCCTCATACTTTCCTTATGTTGCCAAATAAGTACTTTCTCCCAATTCCATAAGCAACCTTTCTTCCTCTTCAATAATTAACCATTTATTCTTATGTGTGTTATAAGAGATCTTGAAAGTTACATACTATTGTGGAAGAATGTTTAGAATGTAGTACCCAAGAAAAGATTTAGATGTCTCAATCTCAAGGTTCCTCAACTAAGCCACAATGTCCCTCATCTTCATTATGTGCTCACGCACATCTTTAACACTAGTGAGCTTCAATGATGAAAACTTCATAATCAGGGTCATAGCATGTTTCTTTTCTAAAGTCTCGAATTGTGCAACAATAACCTCTAACAATGCTTTGGCATTGTTATGCTAAACGATCGAACTACGAAAACTAGTAGAAAGTTTAGTCCTTATGAACATTACACTAAAGTGGTTGGACCACTCCTATTGTTCATAAAGAGCAACTTCAGCTGGAGTGCTAGCATCGGTAGAAGCAAGTGGTTCATCTTTCCGAATAGCATAATTAATATCCATGCATCCCAAGATGCATCCTTCAAGAAGAAGAATGGCCATGTCATTACCCCTATACCTGTAGGAGTCAAGGTGGGACAAATACGATTATGAGCTCTCTCGCTTGGTGATGGAGATGGCATTGGAGAAGAGGACCGACATTTCCTTCGAGCATTGAGGACAATTCACATATGCTCTTTAACGGGGCCACACTTAGGATTGCTCCACATGTGCCATCTTCAATCACCACAAGACAAGGAGATGTTGATTGTGGAAAAATTTAATGGGAAGAAAGATTTGGCGGCGGCGTGAAGTAGAGGTTTTTAATGTAATTTGGAAGCAATGGAGAAGGGTATACATAGGCAAAGGTAACACAACTTCAAGAACACATTAAGCCTAACATAAAAAAAGGTCATGTACCATATCATTCACAACCGGTTAGTAATATGCAAATCATTGTCTATATTGTTGAAAAGAAGTAAAATGAATGTAGTAATACACAATGAAACAGGATGAAACGTATTTCATATGAAGGGTAAAATATAATAATTTATAAATTGGTAACATCGATATGGAATTATTCAATGGTGAATCGATAGATACGTTAATATACGATATTTCATAGATTCGTTTGATAGATATGCATGATTTAAGTCTCAAATCAAGTTGAATCATAAGTTGGAATTGAGAATTATAAGATAATAAGAACAATATCGGTGAAGGGTAAAACAAGGCCCGAAGATAATGATAATCAAATGAGTATCACGTCATTCAAAGGAAAACATCTATTATTAGCTAGTTGACTGATTAATCTGCAACCAGAAATAAATGAAATATTTTCTTGTGTGCATGATTCTTGTTTAGTTAATAACTAAGAAGAAACATTTAAACATCTTAGAGAGTTGCTTACCCTATAGAGAAAGTGACATAGTTTTGAGATTCACTGGAACTGACCGAGAAATTCTTTACTGAGGACCAATGTAGAGGACAGGATTAAAGATACGGAAACCAATTTTCTAAATTTGGATAATATGGAATACACGAAAGGTGGAGCTGTAAATGGCAAAATATTAACACATATTGTCTTGCATACTGGGATCTTGCTGCGGTGTACAAGACAGAAATTCTATCCTGCGATGTCAACATATGGAATTAACTAAAATAAAAGGTAATATGGAAATTCTTATCCCAAATAAAAAGGAACAAGAAATAAAAGGTAATATGGAAATTCTTATCCCAAATAAAAAGGAACAAGAAATAAAATGTAAGATGAAAAAATAAAAAGTAAAATGAAATTCTTACCCCTGACGAAAAAAGAAGAAAAATAAAAGGGTGATGAAAACAATGTTGTCTTTGTTTTCTCTCATTTATTTAATCTAGGGAGAAGATATTATACTCTATTTGGATATGATCTTGCATGGAAATCCTTATCCCAATCTGAAAAGAAACAAGGTAAAAGGTAATATGAGAATCTCATCCTAGACTAACAAGGAATAAAAATAAAAGGTTATATGGTTATGACAAATTGGTGACATCCGGTATCCTCCATTCTTCATCCTTAAATAGCTTCATGAAGTTGGAGCAAAGATATCGCACAATGATGAATTCATCAGCAAAGCTCATATTAATCTGTTCTTTGGTACTAACTAGTTGTGTAGGAGATGTTTGGGGCAAGA
Organism: Syzygium grande; assembly: GCA_024733475.1. Classification (NCBI taxonomy): domain Eukaryota; kingdom Viridiplantae; phylum Streptophyta; class Magnoliopsida; order Myrtales; family Myrtaceae; genus Syzygium; species Syzygium grande. The sequence continues at coordinate 9,307,155 of JAMXDD010000001.1, forward strand.
CACATGTTGTGATCCAGAACTATTTGCCGGCCGGGACTACCCTAACAGTTCACTGCAAATCCAAGCAAAACGATCTCAGAGTCCGATACATAACAAGCAGCTGGGAATTCTCATTTAGACCCAGTATTTTTGCGACGACGTTGTTCTTTTGTGGCTTTTCATGGCCCGGGTCAATTCCATTGGTTTAATATATATGACCAAAATAGGGATCAAGGAGAGTGCAACAAGTGTATTTGGAGAATCGGGCCCGATCGTCCTTGTAGGTTTGATGAATCCACTGGAGTGTATGATATTTGTTATCAATGGAATCCTCCTACACAATTAGGGAGGAAGCCTCTCATGTAAATATATGAGAGAGAAAAATGATATTGTGAGCTAAGATGATTATAATTTAGATGGAATAAGAATCATCTTTTTTATTATTTAAATGAACATATACTCACATGTGTGTATTTTTCTTCTAATATCCTCATCATTTCAATTTGGATTGACATCTCTCTTTTAGGGTTAACACCACGAAAAACCTTAAACTAATATACTTGTGATAAATTTACTCCAAATTAATTTTTTTACCACCAAAAACCCCAAACTAATGCACTTATAACAAATTTACCCTTTGTTAAATTTGATTAGTACTACAAAAAATCATAAATTGGTAAATCTGTGACAAACAAAGAGGTAAAACTCTAAGCCGGTACATCCATCAATTGTCACTTGTCATCCAACTCATCAATTTGATGGTAAAATTTAACGAAAACTAATGGAGGGTAAATTTGCACAAGTGTACCGGTTTAGAATTCTTTATGGTCAAAAAATTAATTTGGAGTAAATTTGTCACAGTGTACCGGTTTAGGGTTTTTCCTGGTGTTAACACCTCTTTTTATAGCATTGTTTTTTTGTATTGTGTCATTCTCTTTGTACGTATTATTTGTATCGTTTCTTATTGCTATTACAATGTTTCAACATAAACATTTTTTTATATTATAAAACAGGTTAATAAGTGTCAAGCCATGTCGGTTTCAAATTTGTAATGCTAGTGTAGTATTGAGACTCAACAACCTTGAGTTCGTAAGTATGTACAATAAAATTCATTCCAAAAAAAATTGTTGCTTAACACCAAGAGGGTAAATGTCACCATAAGTAACCTTCAACGTCAAGAACCTATATGGGTTATCACCATGTGTTCCCTAAAGAAGAAACAGTACACAGATGGTAAGAGATCTAATAATCCTGCAAGTACAATCTCTTATCTTCTCTTTTCTCATTGATCCCTTTTCTTTCACTCCGAGTGAATGCTCTTGGACTTCGAAAGATGAGACTCTATGTGTGACTTCTCGAACAATGTTTGCACCATCATAGCAAAAATCACGGCAAAAGTACACCACAAGTGCCATAACTTGTGTACGGAGATCATTTTGGTGTCATAACTTTTTTTTGGATCACTTTGGTGCCTAACTTTTTTGAAAAACTATCACTTTAGTGCCAATGCTGACATGGACGCCGGAAATCTGACATGGCTCTTTTTTTTATTAATTTTCAATGCTGACATGGCTCGCCAGAAATCTGACGTGGCTCGTCGGAAATCTGATGTGGCTCTTTTTTTGGCGGGAATTTTGGCCGGAGTCACTAAAGTGATCTTTTTTATCCGATTTTGGCACCAAAGTGATCCGAAAAAAAGTTATGGCACCAAAGTGATCTCCGTACACAAGTTATGGCACCAATAGTGTCCTTTTGCCCAAAAATCACCATCAAATCCACACCCTTAACCCCAAGGCAGTGACAACCTCCGTCATCTCATGCTGGAATATTTCTTGAAAGCATGTTGCTTTTGGACTATAACGTAATGACACATATTAATGTTATAATCACACGAAATGCGTGCAAAAACCGATTGATGATTCCTTTCTCTATTACTTATGCTTAGGTTGTTTTGAATAATAGTTTCCTCGTACAAAAAAAAGAAAAATATTAACTCATTAACACAATAATTCATTAGCTATCTAGCAAATAAACTATTTTTTTGGAAAATAGGAACACCAATTTTGTTCCAAATGGAGAAAGAATAGGAAAAAATCAAAAAGAAGAAGAAGAAGAAAAGAATGCAATAAATTATCTTAAATCAAGAGTGTGCTCCACATTTAACCTTAACAAATATTGTTTGAGAGGAGCATTGGTTGTTTCGTCTTTAGCAAAATTGAAACAAAAGAAAACCAAGAAAAAAAGGGAAAAAATAATCTTAAATCAAGAGTGGAATTCATAAAGGATAATGAAGTCAAATCAATATGATAAAGGGTGTCAGGAGTCAATAAGGGAGTGGAAATAGCGCAAGCCAAGATCAGCTCCAAATCGAGTATACATATTATCCATGAATTAATTAAAGTAGAAAGATGAAGACAACATATATTTCATCACCTTTTTTTCTTCTCTTTTAGTCAGGATAAAAATTCTCATATTACCTTTTATTTTTCCATCTTACGTTTTATTTCTTGTTCCTTTTTTATTTTGGGATAAGAATTGCCATGTTTCCTTTTATTTTAGTTAATTCCATATATTGACTCGCACGATAGAATTTATGTCTTGTACACCATAGCAAGATCCTTGTATGCAAGACAATACGTGTGACATTCTGAAATTCGATCCACTTGGGATCTATGAAATGGATGATTTTATGGACGTGCTTGTAGTAGGTCTCGTCCGGAACTGATCACTCCTAGGATACTAACCGTTAGGGAATGGCTAATTAGGGATTTAAATTCGCACAACCAAAGAAACTCAATCGTGAATCGACTTTCGATCATAAAAATTGTCGAGGTGACATTTTGAGCCAATGTGGACCGATCCAAGGATAGTTAGAGATCAATTCGCCGCTGTCATACGAGTGGATCGCGGGTGATTCCGCTTGACCACGAGATGAATTGACGAGCGACCCTAAACCTATGCCAAATGATTGTGCCCGTCAGAACTAGCGATCGATCCTCGTGATTACGTGACAACCGAAGTCGTCATGATCCAAGTGAACTTAAACGTGGCTTGATTCAGTATCGACCACGGGTCGAATATGCGAATTTCCCGAAAGCCACCCGTTAGTTCAAAATATGCTCAAGTTACGCTATTTAAATTTAGTCATTAATTAGACCAAGTTTGGGCATTGGAAATTACGAAAGTCACGACAGGATAATTGGACAACATTGTTATTAGCGTGGTCAACCTTAGATTTGTCCGGATTCTTCAGAAAAATTGAATTTTGGCAAGAAATGAAAAATGACCGTTTTGCCCCTGGGACTTTGTTAAGGCCAAGTATATTGTGAGAAGGGCATTTTGGTCATTTCATACCAACTTTAGAGATAAAATTTTTTGGACAATTTTGCCCTTGAACTTTTTATGATATTCTAATTTTGCCCTTGGATAGTTTTGATAAGAGTTGATATTGGCCGTTGATCTCAAGATAAGATTTGATCGTGGCCGTCGGATAGAAAGTAGAGAGGAGGGTAGGATGGTCATTTTGCTAGGGGGTAGACACCAATTATTGGTGTAATTAGTCTTTTTCTCTCTTTCTCTCTCTCTCTCACCCTCTCATTTCTCTCTCACGCCTATCTCTACCCCTCTCACTCCCTCTCGGCCAATCCTCTCCCCCCTCCTCAAGTAACAATGGCCAACCGGCCAAGCCAGCCATTGCCGCCGTTTACCCGCCTTGCATGATCGCCGCCACTTGGTCATTCATGGCACTGCAACCTTACCACCACCACCGCACTGTCTCACTCACTCACTCACTCTCACTCTCTCTCTCTCTCTCTCTCTCTCTCTCTCTCTCTCTCTCTCTCTCTCTCTCTCTCTCTCTCTCTCTCTCTCTCGACCGGCTCTCCTCCTTTTCATTTGGCCTTGTACGTGTGGTCGAGCAAGGCTGATCGCCGCTCGTCCGGCCACCGTCCACCGTTCGGCCAGCCGCCGCCATCACCGTCTGTCTGCCGGTGACCGCCGGCTTGCCGCCCCCCTTCTTGCCGAAGCTTGCCTAGGACTTCAAGTGAGTGGCATTCTAAACTCTTCCTAGGACTACGGGTACTAATGGACTTGATTAGGGACTGATTCGGGTTTATTAGTGGATGTTTGGGGGTTAATTATTGGTTGTTTAGGGGTTATTTTGGTAGGCTGAGTTGGGGCTAATCTTGGCAGATTTGTGGGTGAAATTTTGATGGTTTCGGGGCTGACCATGGTGGATTTACATGCTGGAAATCGTGGTCTGAAATGATGAGTGTATGGTTTGATTTGGGGACTAAATGTGTCGGTTTGATGTGTGGTGCCGTGGCTGGTTTGTGAGATTATTGTGGCTTGAAATAGACATGAATATGTTGATTTTATGCTCATATTAGTGGCTGTGATTGTGGGTCTAGTGACGACCTTGCATGCTCGTCGGATTATGGAAAAATTGGTTGAAATGTGGACTTGTTTATATGAGCATGGGGTGAATTGGATTGGCTAGAAATTGGGCATGTTTGTGTGTCAATTGAGCATGTGAAATGCGTGAGGTTCGATGCGTGTATGGACTGATTTGATTAGTTGGGATTTGATTAGTTGGGATTTTGTTTGTATGATGTTTGAGCGTGTGGATCGGTGAAAAATTTGGGTGATATGTCATGTGTGTGGTCACAAAAGTCCCTAAGGCGTGTAATGTAATGCGGGAAATTGAGCCGTCCTGAGATGTGTACTGTAACGTGGGACGATGCCCGGTATTACTAGAAGACCACCAACCTGAGGCGTGATCGTTTACGGGGGTTGTGCCGTAGGGGGAGGATGTTGAGCCCGAGGCGTGTATTGTAACGCCGGCTAAGGAGTGTTGTGAATTTGAGACGGCTGTATGTGGACTGTAGATTGAAAGTGGACTTGAGGCGTAATTACATGGGTCGTTGGCAAGTTAATGAAAATAGTGTGGTGATGCATGAACGAGTATGTGAAAGGCGCAGTTGGAAATGCCATATGTTCGACTTTCGTTTTTGGGTATGAAATTAATTTGGAAAGTGCATGTGGTTGGAATTTGTGGAATTGAGACTAACATGTAGATTGTGTGTATTAAGAGCCTAGATAAGTGCAATTGTGTGCATGTTGTGTGCGTTTATTGAGTGATATTGTGTTTGAACTTATCTGAAGGTACATGTTAGCCTAGGTGGGGTTTAGGGTGTTTGCTTGCTGAGATGTGTTCTCATGGTTGTTTAACCAAACCATTTCAGAACCCCGGCCTAGATCATGAATCTCCCACTACCACCACCTCAGCGTTTTGGCATACCGATCCATACCGATCATGCAGTGGTAGAGTACTCGATAGATAATAATATGGCTTGGATCAAGCATACTACAATAGTTTGAGTAGATATAGGACAACCCTTTTGGTAGGCCCACACTTATATTGCCTGGTGTTTCTGGGATAGTATGGACGAGTTCGGTCCTGTTCGAGGCTTTGATGTCCTTTTTGATAGAGTTGGAGACTGGGATCCATCGGCTATACCCCCTCCTGATGGTGAGATGACTAGCCTTGACACTAGCCTCGCACAGTCAGGACATCGCCTGTACCTGCAACATCCGAACCTATAGTGGCTGACCCTGATCCGGAGTCGGAAGAGTCATAAGCAAGGTTTGACCCGATGGATGTGGATTTTACTACAGAGCCAGAGGAGGAACCCGAAGAAGAGGAGCTCGAAGAAGAACCTGAAGAGGTACCAGAGGAGGAACCAGAAGAAGAGCCAGAGGAAGAACCGAAGGAGGAGTCTAAAGAAGAGGAGTGAATTGAGGTTCTGTTATATTCGGGGGGATGAAGACAACCCGATTGAGATCGAAGCGGATTCTAAGTCTTTAGAGGAGCAGGTGGCTCAGGAGGAATCAAATTCGGGTTATGGGGAGACCAACTCAAAGTGGACGCCATCTAGAGGGCGTAGGGGTTAGTATAAGGGTAGGGTAAACCCATTTTTGAAGTGCCCCATTTTTGGAGTTAGTGGATACCCAGACTACTGATCCTTTTTTAGGTGGTAGTGAGAACTTAGGAGCCGGTATGCATGTATATTAAGTTTATTATAAATGGTGGGTAATGTATAAGTTTGACTTGGTAATGAATGTATATTCTCCCTATTATCCATTTTTAAATATTGTCTGGGTGTATGTTGCTTCCGCTAGTGCTTTATCTCTGTATGTGTGGGGTTGGCAACATCCTGGGATGTCGCGTTAATCAACCAAAGAGGTATGTCGCAAGCTCGATGAGGTTCGGGGCGTGACAATACGCGTTGAAATTCTGCCATCTACAATTCCACCTTTTGTGTATTTCTACTTATCCAAATTCGAAAATTGGTTTCCAAATATTTAATCCTCTCCTCTGCAAGTGTCCTCAGTAAGGACTTTCTTTGTTAGTTTGAGTGAATCTCTGAAAACTTTTTCACTTACTCAATAGGGTAATTATTGTGAAAACAAGTGATCGAACAATAAAATATGCAGAATAAAAAAATAAATCGGACATCATATGTATGTGGTTTGATTGTAATGACTTACCTCATAGGGATATCAACAACAAATTCCACTATAGATCAAGCGATACAACGGAAATTATAACTGCACTTGAGTCACTCAAACACTCTCAGTGTTTCCCAGCCTCCCAACTACATCTAATAACTCATGCAATTTTAGCCCACAATTTCTCGAGAAATAATCTCTCATTCTCACAAAGGAATAAACAAATCTTACCACAAAATTTACTTGATTTATGTTTGAATTTGGATTGGACCTAAAGAGGCCTCCTTATAATTATGATTTTTTTAGAGTTTTGAAGCAACTTGTTCGATATCCTCCTTAGAAATCCACCTGGTCTCTTGATCATCTCCCAACATAGATGCTTTGAACTTGGGGCTACATCAACCGAAAGGTTTTTGGAAGGAAAAATTAATACTAAAGATCACTCCACAAAAACTTCTTGATCAGAATGTTCCTTTAAAAATAATCACATGAATATGGTTTGTTGTAATTAACAAGCAGCTGAATTGAAATTAGCATCAATTGCCTTGAGTAACTTCAAAGCCATGCTATCAAGAATCCATAAACCGAGAGTTGTTCCACGCAGAAAATTGAGAGTGTCTCTCAGAGAATTTGGGTTAGTCAAATAAGAATGACTAGCTGAAGTTTGTTGGCTTTTGTATGTATATGTGCTATGAATGATAATGACATACGCTCCAGCAGATAAAGCAACACCATAGCGAATGATTTATACCAGGTGTGCTGAATATTGACCAAGGGGAAGAAAATTGTAATTATTGAAATTAATCCCTGAACTCCATTGTGATATCCCAGAGATTATAAGATTCTCTTATACTACCCTAAAACTTTCAATCGTGTTTTCGAAATATTGATCTGGTGACTACTTTAGCACGTTTCCTCCGATCAAGAATGATGTGACCTTCGGGGGGAAAAGAACAGCAGAAGTGCCAAAACTTGTGTACGGCGCTCACTTTAGTGCCAAAAGTTTCATTTGGATTACTTTAGTACCAAATTTTTTGAAAAACGCTCATTTCAATGCCAACTCCGATCAGTTTGGCTAGAAATCCAACGTGGCCTTTTTTTTTATTAGTTTCTTAAGCCGACATGGCTCGACGGAGAGTCCAGTCAGCATCCCATCCCTAAAACAACGTAGTTTAGTGCTCTTTCCCCCAAATAAAAACCCTAAATCCCCAAATTGAGAGAATCCCTCAATTTGCAACCCTAACCGGCTATCTTCTCCCCAATTGAAACCCTATTTTGATTCGCCCCCATAATTACAAGCTCAATCTTGCAAATGGAGAGCAGCAGCTTCGGCAGCGACTCAAATTCGTTTCAACGAAGCGAACAAGAGGCTGAATGTTACTGTTTAATGGTTGCGCCAAGTATAGAAAAGGCTCGAAGTGCAAATATTTTAAATGGGTTGATGTGAAATTCTTCGGTCGAGCGACAAAGGTGATCTTGGAGCTACTTGAAAGACGCTGTAACATCCTGAATTTCGACCCATTTTACTTTGGTAAGTCTCGCTCGAAATTGATCACTCTCGGGATATTAACCGAAAGGGAAGGGCTAATTAGAAAACGGTACGTGAACCAGGGACCCGATCATGAATTGGGCACCGATTCCGAGAAACGGTGAGGAAATATTTTGGGCCAAAGTGGGCCGATCCTAGGAAAGTGACGGATATGGTTTGGCTAACGATGTACGATCGGATCGCGGGTGCTTCCGCACAATCAAAAGTACACGTGGCGAACAAATCCCAAACTTAAACCGACCGATCGTGACCTCCGATACTAGTGATAAATTCTCACGTTTTCCCGGTCATCGAGGCCGTCATGACTCGGGTATCCATAGGTCGATACGCGTAACCCCTAAACAGCTGCTCGTTAGTCAAAGACTTTAAAATTTGAAATTGAGCGATTTCGATCGCGGAAAATTGGCCCGGACTTGGGCATCGATTTTCGAGGTCGTATACGACTATTTGGCAAGGCCGACGTCATTTTAAAGTGGCCACGTATGTTTGGAGTAGGTACGGTCGAAAAATGGAATTTCGACCAGGAAGTGAAAAATTACGGTTTTACCCCTTCGCATTTTTTGACGTTGATTTTCGTCAGATATAACTATTTTTGTGGCCAATGTCGTTTTGGAGTGGCCACATATATTTGGGACTAGTACAAATTTAAAATTGGAATTTCAACTGAAATCGAAAAAATTACGATTTTACCCCTTTAGACTTCGACATCAATTCTCGAGGCCGTATGAGATTATTTTTTGAGGCCGATTCAGTTTTAGGGTGGCCACGCATATTTGGAGCATGTACGGTAGAAAAATGGAATTTCGACCCGAAAGTAAAAAATTACGGTTTTGCCCCTCAAGACTTTGAAGCCGATTTTCGGGGGCGTAAGTGACTATTTTGCGTGCGGCCGACACCATTTTTGTCTGGCCACACATATTTGGGGTTGGTACGGGCAAAAAATGGAATTTCGACCCTGGACCGGAAAATTACGAAAATGCCCCTAGGCCTATTTTCTTAATTCCGAATTTTGGGCCAAAATTTTTGGGATTAAATTAAGGTTTTAATTATGTTAAAGTGGCAGCCCCAATAATTGAGGCCTAGGACCATTTTGCCCTAATATTATTGGATAAGGACAACTTTGAACCTTTGGATCAAAGGGCAAAATTGTCAAGAGGAGGAGATCTTGACACTTGGATTCCACCCAAAGCCTCTTTGACTAGCCTTGGACTCCCCTTGGACCGCCATCCTCTTCCCATTTCACTTCCCACGCCATTTCCATCTCCTCCTCATTTCTCCCTTTCATTCTCTTCTTAGTCATTTCCTCCGATCCAAGCCGTGAAGACCGACCAACCACCACCAGAGCACTGCCCAACCGAGCTTTTTCCGCCTCCGTCGACGAAGAGTCCCCTCAGACGCCACCGTCTCCCGTCAGACGAGTCCATACGCCACGTCCGTACGAGTCCGTACGCCGCCGTCCGTACATCGCCGATCGCCGTGAGTTGTCGCCGTTGGGACGCCGCGGCCGATCTTGCCATCCACCGGCGATTGGCCGCTCGTTCCCATCGACCCGTTTAGATTAGGTGAGTATTAACCCTAAACCCAAAATTAGGCTAATTAGCATTTCTAGATAGGATTAGTGGTTAATTAGTGGTTAATTAGGCATGTTTAGTGATGATTAGTGGGCGGGTGATTAATGGCTAATTGTGTAATAATTTGAGGAGCCTAATGAGGTGATTTGAGGTTGATTAGAGCCCTTGATGAGCCGGTTTAGTGGCTGTCCATGTTGACCGAATATTGCCTAAGTTCGGGTTTAATTTCGAAATTCCTGAACATGCCATGTTGAGTGATTTAATGGCTGAATTGTGCTAATTGGTGATTATTTAATTGATGCCATGTCATGTGCTTATTATGGCCAAGAATGATGTGGCATGGCGGGCCTCAAGTGTGCAGAATTATATTGCCTAAGTGTGCAAATTATGAGTGTTGATTCTTGTGCCATGCAAGGTTGAATTGGATTGATTAATTGGACATGCTAATATGTCGATTGAGCATATTGTTATTGATTGTGAGCATGTCCATTGATTGTGAGCACATCGTGGCAATAGTTGAGCATGTTGTGGCATACTTGAATTATATACCTATGATTGAAATTGAATGCTCATTGGACATCATGTGATTGCTCGAGTGCCAGATTTGCATGGCCACGCATTTTGCTTGCTGAGCATTGGCTCGAAATGAGAATTGTGCGAGTATGCATGCCTGGCATGAGTATGTGAACACTAAAATACCCTAATGCGTTTTACGCGAGGTCCAGATAATAATTAATAGTGTGCCCAAGTGATCACATAAAGTCTATCCTGATGCGTGTTATGTGAGACGATGCCCGGATTGCCGGAAGATGGCCAACCTTATGCGTTTTACGCGGGTATAGTCCGTATATGGAGATCGGTGTTGTGCTTGAGGTGTTTTACGAGGGCTAGAGACACCGGGCCTGATGCGTTTCACACGGGCCATGAAGCGTTGTTAATAAATTTAGACCTGATGCGTATTACACGAGTCGAGTAATAAATTGAGAAATTGGCAGTGTGTGATATTGAGCCGAGTCATGAGCATGGCATATTAGAGGCACGTGTGTGCATGGGTGCGAGAACGTGCGACTCGGTGATTAATGTGCAGCACGAACATTTATGAGTATGAGCATGCATTTGACATACGTGTGGCTAAATGAGTACACGTGTGTGCCTTGGGCATTTTATATAAATTATCTAACCTACAGGGTCAAGAATGTGACCAACCTGGGCTCGAGGGCTTGTGCCATTATTGTTGTTTGTGATTGTGTGTGATGGTTTTCCTGTCAGGAGATGCACGTTTGCCTAGTTTAGGTTTAGGGGGCTTACTTACTGAGATTCGTCTCATAGTTGTTCAAAACCCACTCTTTTCAGACTCTCAACAGTAAGGATGTCGGAAGCCGCCACCTCTTTTTGGGATCCTTGTACAGATTAATCGTACGATGAGTCTTTCCCTCAGGGAATAGGGAAGCGTATGTAAGATACCGATCCATAGTGTTCGTGAATGTGGGTGAGTATTTTTATCAGCCTCAAGAATACATAGCCTGGTATCTCAAAGACACGAATGGGAATGTTGGGCGACCCCTTAGGACCTTTGATGTCCCGGTAGATATAGATGGGGTGATGATACCCCAGATGGCCGACGGCGAGATTGTGGATCCCCAGATTACAGACGAACCTATAGCTGCAGACTAGGAGCCAGGGGTATGGTATGAGGACCCTGAGTCAATGGACGAGGAGGTTAAGCCGGAGGTGGAGCCCATGGATCAAGATCCAGATGAGGACGGAGAGGTCGCTGAGGTAGGGTCAAATGTGGAGATAGGAGCTAAGGAAGATGAAGAGTTAGGGTGGTACCTAGATTCGGAGTTAGAGCTGGATTCAGAGGATAAGAGGATCGCGGCAGAGGCTATGGATTCTAAGGAGTCTGAGGCTCAGGAGAGTTCTTTTGAGGAGTCTTCAGAGTCATCAGATCCAGACTAGGAGCCTTAGGAGGCCCGAGTTTGGTAAGGAGGACTGTTCCTTTTTTATTGTAGTCCTCCTCGTAGAATTAGCTTGACTCACCTTAGCCACCTAGCCTTTTTGTTTTTGTAGTGGCTGTTCACTGACTTTTTGGGTCGGATCTATATATATGATGTGTATATGTGAATGCTGTAAAAAGAGCTTTGATAAGTGATATAAAGTGTACATATTTTCAGTGATTGTTTGATTGTTGTCGTGCTATCCATTGTCTTGTATAGCTATTGTCAGGGTTTGGATAATTATTGCTTCCGCTTGTGCTTTGCTTGCTGTTTGGGCGTTGGGTCGGAGACGCTTCTCGAGACATCACACATAGTCGACCTTCGTTGGAATGCTCGCGCTTCGAGGGGTACAAGGCGTGACAGACGCCATCAACGGCCACCTACATTAATGGATGAATTGGAGGATGTGGACTCAATGCAAGCTGAAATGAAGGTGTTAGCATCTTTGGCCAATCATTTGAAGAAGGAAGTGATTGTGTTGTTATTCTGTTGTGTATCCTATTTTATGGTCAAATGTAAAGTGAGTGATGAGAAGAAGTTTCTCAGTCTACTATAGTTGAAGATAAGTGGAATATGTACTTATATTGGGTTATTTATAAGTATAGTTGTATTAGCCTATTTTTGTACGGAACAAAAGTTTGCTGCAATCTATGGTGGAAATGGAATGTCGAAATTCATTGGTTGTGACCATTGACAAGTTCTCTTGCTTAGTTGTGTATTCTCAATTCTTATTTGCTTAGTTTTGCTTGAGATGTTTGGATTGCTGCAATGGTTTACTGGTATTGCTAGTAATTGTTTGCTGCAGTATTTGCTGGTAATGGGATGCTAGTTTGCTGCAATTGTTGCTGCAAACGCTTGTTAAATGAAGGAGTGGTACCAAGTTCATAAGTCTTTATTTTAGTGTCATACGCTGTAAATAGCGATCGTTTAAGTGCCAAGTTTTTCTAAAACTGATCACTTAAGTGCCAATCATGGTGAAAACTGATCACTTAAGTGCCAGTTATTGTTCAAAAGTGAGTACTTAAGTGCTAGTTGTTGATATGTTCGTTTCACTGATACTGCATCAGCAACAATCACATAGCTAGTGAGCTTGCTTGCACTAGCTATGTATTGGTACAGAGTGCATCTTGTGCTTGCACCCATACATAGCTAGCGCAAGCATAAGATGCCTTTGAACTGCACCAACACATAGCTGGTGGACTAGCGCACCAGCAACTTGCACCTCGTACCAGCATATATAACTACTGGTGCAAGCCCTGCACCAGCCACCAAGTACCACCATCACCACTGCACCACCAATGCGCTACCACCATCACTAGTGCACCACCAACACCACCAATACACCAACACAGCCACAACACCACCACCACCACTACAACCACAGCAACACCACCACAACCACAGCACCACCATCACATATACGAGCCAAGCAACACCACAACCACAGCAACACCACCACCTAAATTTACAAAAACAACACCATCACCACTGCACCACTACCACCACCACTATACCAATAACACCATCACTGTACCACTAGCACCACTGCACCAGCAACACCACCACTACACCACGACCATCACTGCACTACCACCACTGCACCACTACCACCACCACCAACACAACCACTGCACCACCATAACCACCATTGCACCAGCCAAGCACAACTAGCACAACTAGAATATCTAGCAGAACTAGAACACTAGCAGCACAACTAGCACAACCAATAACAAAATATGAAAATTTCAAAAGTATAGACAAAATAAATATTAGTCCATTGACATTAAACTTAGTTTTTACATTTGGTCAATATGAATAACCAACTACAACATCCACATCCAAGAAATAGCTTCCCACCAAACAAAAATATTAAACTGACTCAACGCCGTACAATGTCAATTCCACGAGTCAATATAGACAATCTCCCAACAAAAAATAAAAACTACCATATTTAGCACCCTCCTATTAGTCAATATGAACAATCCCCCAGTTTCTTTTCCTGTAAATAGACATTTAACTTGATTCATGATCATTGCACTCTTTTTAACTAACTATGCAGATTCTTCAACTAGCCTTCCGTCCCATGTACCTTCTTCTTAGCAGCTGCCATTTTTCTTTATAGGCCGTGTCATTTGATGAGAGCTGTGAGTAGGGTCAATGTTGGTGCTAGGATCACTTGGTTGAAATGCAACTGGTGTTGGGAAGTTCTTTGTTGGTGACTATTTTGGGGTTGCACTGATGTCTTTTTTTGGGGCAATGGTCTTTGACACCGTCCCCCTTATCTTTCTTCCTGCCACTTGGGTTTCTCTTTTCAGTGTATCCATTGACTCTTGAGTTAGGCCATCTTGAGAGATAAGTACTTCCGAACTTCTCCCAGACTACAACAACACAACGATACTGTCAATAAAAACGAAATACCATAAATGAATTAAATGCAGGAGTCCTACAAGACTTACATTCAAAATAGTCATTTCGATGCTCTCATCTATAAAAAGGCCATAACTATATTGTCTTAGCGTTTTTCTAAGAGCCCCTCTTATTCGCAGTGGCGCCTCACTCTGAGCAACTTTTGCAGTTGGTCTTCTTCTCACCTAATAAAGACATATCAATGTTAAACTTTAGCCCAAAAAATAACACAAACACCAATTATACAACTCACAGGATATTTTCTCCTCGTCTGTTCAACAGTCGACTTAGTGGTTGGCCCTTGGGCTGGCCCTTTAGTTGGCGCTTGCGTTGATCCTTCAGTTTGCCCTTGAGCTGGCCCTCCAACTCGTCTTCGGCTGGCCTTGCATTAGCCCCTTCAGCTGGCCCTCCAGTTGGCCCTACATCCACCCCTACACCTAACTCTACAACATTCCCTTCAATTAGCCCTTGGATTGGCCCTGTAATAGCCCCTACATATAGCTGTTGTTGTTGTTGTTGCTATTTATTCAATGCACAACCCTTGTTATTGTGCCCTTCCTTTTGGCAATAGGAGCACGTCATCTTTACACCAGTCCTGCTCATCCTCTGAGTTGAAATCTCTCCCTCCTGCATTCTTCGTTTCTTTTTTGGCCTTCAAATTTTCTTCTTTAGTGGCAAAGGTTTAGGGGCTTCATGGTTTGTTGACTCCCAGAATTTGCTACTTCTGATAGGCTACACCATGAATTGGTACGAAGCAACATATGTGCTTTTCTTGTAACAATCATCTAAGTAATCCTCTAGGTTTAGTTGCTTCAACTGGATGGCACAAATGGCATGTGCACAAGGAATTCCAGTTAGTTGCCAAGCTTGACATGAACACTTTCGCCTCTCTAGATGGACGACATACTTATTTGCATTATTCATGATCTCATATCCATCATCTCCATTCCAAATTAGATGACAAAACCTACTAGCAGCTGTGTTCTCATCCAATCTCTTTGCAATCCTGGGACCACATTATCTAGTCCACTTTATAGCCTCATCTCTTTGTCTCTGGAGCCGGGTCATGACCATAACTTGTATATCTTCAAGCATGCTGATGATAGGTTTGCACCTAGCCTCTAGTACACTGCCATTGAAAGCTTCGATGAGGTTATTGTCAATGATATCGCACTTGAACTCTTCGCTGAAGAAGGCACTGCACCAATGCTTAGGTTCCGTTTCGAACAATGCTTGAAAACCTTCATTTGACAACTGAAACAACTCTTGCTTGGCTATTCTAAAATCAACCATGTTTATGCTCTTTGCTATATGCCAAAATTGCTTATGTAGCTTATCCCCTTTATAATTATTTGCCCAGTTTGCATATATGTGCCTTGCACACATTCTATATTCAGCATATGGCATCAACTCAGCTAATATAGGAATAAGTCCCTACAATAATTGAAACCAAAAAATACTTGTAAGAAAAAATATGCAATTAATATTAAAAAGCCAATAGTTTTAAATGGTATCACCTTGTATTGGTCGCTCATGAATGCCCAACCTTTCCCATTGGTTATCTCAAGGTTAGCCATTATATTTTTTAGAAACCAAGACTAAGTGTCCTTGGTCTCTACTTTGACAACAGCCCAAGCTATTAGAAACATTTGGTTATTGGCATCTCTCCTAACAGCATCTAACAACTCTCCCTTGCATAAACCCTTCAAGAAACATCCATCCAATCCTACAATTTTTCTACAACCAACCAAAAATCCCCGTTTGCATGCACCAAAGCAAACATAAAACCTATCAAACTTAGTCCCACAATCAGGCAATGGCCTCTTAATAACCTCTGCATATACTATCTTTGGATGGGTTTTGAAGCATACATTCGCAAGCATAATCCCAAACCTGGCTGTATTCTTCCTTGCACCGACCCATCAGTGTACTCATCACCTTCTGCTTGGCTTTTTTGCATTGATTCCTCGATACATTAACCCCTACTTGCTCATTCACCAACTGCTTTAACTGAGGACTCTTAATCTCGGGCATCGCTTTGATAGTATTGAAGAAATGCTTCAACAACCATACACTTGTTACCCTTTTATTCTAAAAAATAATGGAACAATTATGTTCCTCCTGCAATGACCTAATCTGGAATGACCCGCTTTTCCTATTCAGTGCACCATAGATCTTCCATGAACAATTTGGTTGTGAACACTTAGCTCTCACAAATTCTTTCGTATTTCTAATAAATTTGACCCTCCTTTATTCAGCAATAGAGTTCTTGACAATAGCTTTTTTAAACAGTTTCGCATTGTCAAATTTCATTCATACAGAAAAAACAGAACATGCAACAGTCAGATCATAAGAAGGATACTTACTTTTCCTTCTATGAATAGGTACTTCGTCATCTTCAAGCTCATTCTCAGAGCTAGCACTCTCATCTTCACCGCCACTTTGTTCATATTTAGTTTGATTACCATCAGCTAGAGCTTCTTGGTGGCTATTCACTGGTTGTGGTTCATGCGATTCTCTCAATGAAGCAAATTTATTTCTCAGAAAGTCTCTCTGCTTTTGCCTTGATTCTGCAAGTTCTTCATCATCATCGTCATCACTTAGAAAATTTACATTTCCTAAAACTTCATCATCCGATTCACTAGATTGAGCAAATTCCCAATTTAATTCGGTCAATTCTTCATCAGGTATGTTTTCACTAGAAATTTGGGGACATCTTCCCGTTTGCTCAACTCTCTCTATATGACTTGCCGGCGTCTCCGGCCTCAGCTGTTGCCTTTCGTCCCCAGCCTGAGTACATTCTCCTACTTCTCCTATTTCAGTGCTCTCATCACCTTCATCATCTTCAGAGTCATTGTAATACTCAACATAAACTTTAGCTTCCTCGCCATGAAGATAATGGTAAATAATGCCCTTAACACCATTATCATCATTCAAGAATCTCAATCCATTCTTCAAGCCCTTCCCAGGAACACAATAATGCAATTTATCTACTTTGCATCGTAAATAATGCACTATGTCCCTCATGAATTCAATATATGATGGCCTCCTTATCTAAAAAAATAGTAGCTTCATTTCCACCACCATATTCCCATTCCTCGGTGCCAATGATAAATTCCTTACCATAGCAAACAATGATGGCGACAACATTGTCCCCTATGCCCGTGCTGCACCAAAAGTAAACAAAATAATAAGCTTTTGGGACCACAACGCACAAAAGCCAACAAGTTGCTCTAATTGTCTTGTTAGACTGAGTCAAGACCCTTGAAAGCTATTTCAATATACAGTGACACAATGAAATTTACCCAATGAAGAAGCAGATAGCTCAGAGTTACAATGCACCAATCAAACATGTTCATAGGTCTGCCGAATCTCGTAAGATAAGTAGGACTACATCTGAGTTCATAATTCATATGCTTGTGCTAGAACCTGATAAATAACATTTAGACTTGCAATTTTTGAGTATGCTCTGATCATTGATGTTACTCAAATTAAACCCTCAAAACATAGCCAACTTTTGACAAGATTTTTTTGTTATTTTCATAGGGACAGATTGACACTCTTATGAAGTTCAATCAGATTTCACATATCCCTCAAGTGCATAGCCATTCTGGAGAGACCCTGTCCACAAGGAATTCAATCCTTCCGTCGCCTACAGACCTCCTGAATTGTTGACTAATTCTTTGTTGTGACACTACAAGGGTGACGATTATGTACATGTGAAATTCGCCGCTTACTTGGCCTCATGTGAGTAAAATACAAGAAAGAAACATGTGTATTACACTCTGAAGGATCCCAAAAGAAAACAAAATAATTACCTTTAGGGACCACAACGCACCAAAAGCCAACAAGTTCACATGGAGGATCCCATAACCGCAACTAAATGACTAAACAAATTGCCATTGTCGAAATAAAATAACCTCAGTCACTGTCATTTAGTACAAACGAAGCAACACAACTGGCACCAAGCCTTACTTTTGCCTTCACAATCAGAACTTGAGGTCCCCACAATCACTATTTCGCAATTCCTTCTCTACTACTATCATGCCTAGTTTATCTCTCCCTCCAAGCCTTAGTTTTGCTCTCGGAGCCATAATTTAGCCCTCGAAGCCCTAATTGTCCTCTCGGAGCCCTAATTTTGCCATCCAATGGAGCTATGGAGAGAATATGACAAACCTAAATGACTGAGGGTAAGAGACGACACGCGAGCGGCAGCCAATGACGATGACAACGGAGCACAGCGATGGCGACGGAGCACAGCGACGGCAACGGGAACTTCCTTCGCCTGAACAATGACCAGACAAGCCTTAATTTGGTCTTCTTCATGCACGTCGTTCAATTATCAAGGGGAAATGACGTCACATTCTTCTCCCAAGCCGTATAGGCGATGCGACGTCGTTTTTGAAGTCCACGTGGACTTTATTTTTTAAAAAATTTGCCAAGTCATTTACAAGATTTAATTAAAAATGCCACGTATACATTTTGGCCGAAATATCTCATTGTTGGCACTTAAGTGATCGTTTTTCCTCCGATTTGGCACTTAACTGAGCCGATGAAAACTTTTGGTACTAAAGTAAGCGCCATACACAAGTTTTGGCACTTCTGTTGTTCTTCTCTCTACCTTCGGGACATGTTAAGAAAGCAACTAGATTAAAATGGAGAGACTTAAGTAAGGAAGGAAGGCCAATTTGGGTGTATAGTAATACATGTATTCACCAGCGGGCCAATAATGTCTACCTTTTAACCTGATTGTGGATACATGATAAAGTTAATCATGCTTATCTGAGTGATTATAGATGCTTTCATTGATGTAATGAATTAAGTCTAGGGCATGGTGAGATTATTTATTGTGGCTTCTATATAACTTAATCAATGCATAGTAAGTTAAATGCAGGTGTACTCGCTCATTGCATGGCCAATATGCCTATATGAGTTTATCAGGGAAGAGAATGTTTGCCAATGATAAATATTATATCTACATAGGATATACAAATACAGAGATTGTGTATCAATCCGAACATGTACGAGTGGGAGATGTTGGATTTTGGATTTGGGTCACCCTGATGGTTCCAAGTTCCCTTCGTGGGAAGTGTTACTGAAAGAGAGAACAACATTCCCTTTCGGACTAACCCGCAGTGCACGTGCAAAAGAAGTGCATGCAAGTTACGAGCAACAGTGCGGGTATGCTCATTTGAAGATTAGAGACCAAGAGAAAAACATGAACATTATCGTAAAGAAAATTGCCAGTGTGGGTTTTGTGAAATTAAAGGGCATTTTGGTTGTGGAAAGACATTTGTTAGTCTAGTGTGTGATTACACTTTGATTGGCACGGAGAGCACAATCATTACGTGAAGCAATCTCGATTAATAGGACTGAGGTACGATACCGCAAAACCCAACAGCTTCCATTTTCTTAAGAAATGTAACAAGCTTGACTGAGATTCGGTCAACAATAGGATCTAGGCTTGAGAAGCCTTAAGATTGCACGTCTTTAATCGTCAAGGGTGGATGTGAGATAGGACGAAGTCGCTAAGGAAAGGCTCATACGCCACAAACGAAAAGGTGGTTTTTTCAACTTGAGCGAACTTATTTTTTCCGAATAATTTTTTCTTCTTATAATACGATCCAAATTATGTTCAAGAACAACGGGCCTCCATTTGTAAAATTTATGAAGAAATATCAACTGATCCGTATGAGAAGACGAATGAATTTGTTCTAATCCCAAACACTAGAAAGACAAGGAAAAGGGACTGTCCGACAAAAAAGGACCTAACCAAAAAAGAAGAAGATGATAAGGTGTAGCAAAATCAATACCAATCTTCGGAGACTATCATAAAAGTCTATACGCTGACTGTTTACTATCCAAGTTAGCAGTGAAAGATTTTGGTGGGATTACCGCCAACTGTTCTAAAATCTTGAACTGTTAGATGAATGCATGGTATATTATTTTAAATATTCCAACACTCCCCCTCATACATAGTGTGGTCGTTTTGCTAGTACTAAGTGTGGAAATATTTAATTGGAGAGGTTAATTGGCCGAGTGTCCATATTGGTAGCAAAACTGACATGTCGGACGAGGCTCTCTACTATCCCAATCAGAATACATTCTGTGAGAGGATCCACGATGCTGGTTAGATCGGAATAATTTTGATGACAGTTGCTGTAATTGCTGGGCCAGAGAGAGTTGTTTCCTGTTCCACGAGCTCTGTTGCTGTAGTGGGCTGTGACTGGTGCTGCTTCAAGTTTGATTTCTTCTAGTTTCAATTGGTTTCAGAGGCTACTAATTTGTCATGCATTTCCTCAAAGCTGATTGTGTTTTCACAAGCCCTAATCGCTGCTGCGGTTTCTTTGTATTCGGTTCCAAGTCATTGAAGTGCATGAATGACCAAATCATCATTGGAAGAGGAGTGTCAATGATTGCTAATTCATCCACAAGGGCTTTAAGTTCCAACAAAAGATCTAAAACAGAATGTGAGTTTCGGCAAGCGGTAGCGAGCTCATCCTTGAGATGCATAACTCTTGAGCAGGATTTATTTGCATATAAATTCATGAGTTTTGTCCAAGTTGCGTGTGACGTATTGTAAGAGGCAATGAGAGGAATCAAGGCTTCAGATACGGATGCAAAAATTGCATGAAGCAAGAGCTGATCTTGGAGAATCCAGCTTGTTGCGGCTGGATTTGGCACCATTTGATTCCCAGCTGAAATGGCGAGAGGTGGACAAACGGAAGTCCCGTCAATGAATCCCAATAATCATAACCAATGAGCAATGCCTGAAATTGAGCGCGCCAAGAGGGATAATTGGCAGCAGAGAGCTTGAATGGCAATTGGATGGCCGCCGAGATTGAAATCAAACCATTCGATGTGGTTGTCCCAATGGAACTGGAACTAGAATTTGAGGTAGTGTGAGCTGATTCTGAGGTGATTTCCATGGCTGGAGGATGCAGAAGGTTGCTGAAAAAAAAAATTCAGAATGGTCGGATCAAAAGGCTCCTAAGAAAGCTGTAATACCATGAAAGATTTTGGTGAGACCACTATTCTAAACGTGTAAGTTGTTAGATGAAAGCATGGTTTATTATTTTAAATATTCCAACAAGTAGATCCCATACTCCTGAGTTACCATCTGCATTGGGAATTTTTGCCTCAGTCATTAAGGAAATATATCGGTAGGCATGTGTACATACACATATACGCACATATAAAGTTACCATGTTTTCAGATGAAACAACTTCGCAAATTTGAGAATTAACAAATCTTGTTGGTGGTATCCATATTCAAATCTGGAATATAAACATGAGGTAAATGGAAAGGCCATCATTTTAGTCTTCATCGCGGTGGCATAGCTTTCCTAGCTATGGCAGATGCGACGACTTCGGTTCATCATCTACACACAAAACCATTATGCTAGAAGGAAGCCTTGGCAACTCTTTGATCATGTTGCAGCGAAGTAAATCAAGGTTCGAAGAATGGAAAGTTGGAGGATCTCTGCCAGTATGTTGGAAATACTAGAATGTTTTTTTTGGTAAGGTAAGAATTTTATATATTTTTCAGTGCGCAACTTACATAGAAAGTGGTCGAAACACAAAAACCTCGCGCTTGAGGCGACACAAAAAATGCCCCGACAAGTGCGAAGGTGTAGTGACTAAGGCCAAGGCTACAAGCAAGAGAGAGCAACAGCAAGGCCATAGAGATGACCAAACGAACTAAAGACCTATAGACTATTTACAATGTAATCAAGAGATTACTCAAAAATGGAAGGAGAGATGCCCCATTTTTGCTGAATTCTTCTGTTGCGGATATTATCAGCAGCAGGCTTCATGGACAGACCTTTGTCTCTTACCAGTTTAGCAAGGTGATTATGGAGGGCCGGCATGAAAACTGGATGATTCCTGAATAGAATGTGATTTCGCTCCGACCAAATGATATGGCACATAGCGCCAAGAGCAAATCGTGAAATTTGCTGATGAAAGTTCTGACCCCCTATAATTCTGATGGCCCATTGGAGGTTTTCTTGCCATGATCTATTTCGCCAAACTAGGCTGCAGCTGTTTGCCCAAAATAACGCAAAAGACCCAGTGACAGCACAACCAAAGAAAAGGTGGTCGATGGAGTCGGGTCTGGTTCTACAGAATGCACAGACACCTTCGAAAATTCTATGATAGCTTAGCAAAATGACTTGCGTAGGGAGTTTATTAAGGGAGATGAGCCATAATAAGAAGTTGTACCTTGGAGCAATGGCATGATCCCAAATGAAGGAGATCCATGGAACATGCGGGTCTTTTTTCCTTATAATATCCCACGCCGAAGAAGTGGAAAACAAACTAGAGGAATGGCCTGTCCAGGCAAAGCGATCAGGCTTCTCCACATCAAGAGCCAGGATACCAATTGCCCAAGAGTTGAAGACAGCCAAGAAGTTAGAGATTTGCCAATTGGAAGAACAGAAGTCCCGAATCGTCGCATTTCTCGGGATACCAGAATAGTATATGTCTCTATCAGAAAATAGAATGTTGCAGCCGCAAGATTCTCAGATTATGCAATTTCCCAATCTCGCTCGGAATGCCCCCCTCGAGACTCCGACACCAGGAAGCATGTATTTCTTCAAGGCTGGTAAGCTTTCCAATATCCGGAGGGAACTCTCTAAAGAAACAAGAATCCATCCTCAGCACCTTCAAATTCTGCAGATTTTTTATCGAATCTGGAAACTTGGAAACGTCTGTCCCCGACACGTCTAACTCGACTAAAAATCTCCCTTTATTGCCAATGGAGTTTGGAAGTTTTCTTATTCGATGGCAATCCTTTAATTATAAGTGTTTAAGTCTGACCAATTCTCCAACGGAATCGGGAAGTGCCGTGATTATGGTGCCATCCAGGGAAAGAAGTGATATATTCGTCAGGTGACATATCGTTCTCGGTAGCTGACTCAATGAGAAGCAGTTTGAGGCACTCAGAGTTTCAAGCTGCTTTAAATGACCAATGGAGATGGGAATTTCTTGTATTGAAATCCCGTCTGCTATATTTCGTCGGTCCGCCCATGATGAGTGTATCCAAGGGGCACCATTGCTTTTATTATGAGTGTGTCTAAAAGTCACCTTTTGAAGAAGTGTGATGGGATTTTCTTAAGGGAAGTTAAGGTAACTTCCTCGGTATGAAAATCCAACAAGAGAAAAGTAAGTTTTGATGAATAGAACTCTCTCTCTCTCTCTCTCTCTCTCTCTCTCTCTCTCTCTCTCTCTCTCTCTCTCTCTCTCTCTCTCTCTCTCTCTCTCTTTATCAAAGAACAACGAATAAGGATTCCGTGTCTACTTTGAGAAGACAGTCGACATTAACGTTGTGGAACGAGAATTCTTTCCTTGTGATTTTATTCGGACCAACGTGAAGTAGATTCGTCCATCGTTCATCGGTGATTCAACGTATGATCCTGGAAAGTTTGTTGATAGTGCATCGAACAGGTTAGTTGATTCTCCCAACACTTGCTTCCAACATTGGTATCAGAGCACGGTTATGATCTCTGCCTTATTTTTCCGTCGAATTTTTTCTCTTGTTATTTGATATGGGAATTGAGAAGATGAACTTCATATTGTCCGGATGTTCATTGCTCGGAAATTGCAATAAGAATCATCGAAAACAAAATCGGACGTGAAGAACGGGTTTGGAGGATAAACGTTGGTTTTGTTCTGATCGTTTTTCAAAATATTTTTCCGGAGAAAATCATTTTTTATCAAGCAGGGTGAAAGTACTCATCAAGACGATCAAAACGATGGGTGGCACGCCGCTGGAAGACGCTGGACACGCTATATGCGTGGCCAGAAGTCGAGGCATGTGGGCGCCACATGCCCAATGTGCCAGCGCTGCTAGTGCGTGTCGGCCAACTGCCGTATGATGATGTCATCGATGATATCAGCAAATTGTCAGTAACTGACACGCTGATGTCATTAATGGCATCATATCGCCGGTGAACCGACCCTCCGATTGACCGGCGAACCGACTCAGCCGGAACAACCCAACCCAATTATCAACACGACCCATTGACCGATTGAACCGGTTTGACCAGTTGGATCGATTTAAGAATGATTTGGAGCCCCTGTAGCGTGAACTGCATGCACCGCGCACTCAGGCAGCGCGTGTGGGCGCGTGGAAGCTCTGATTGGAGTGTGGTTGGTATCGTTGAGTTTGTATTGAAATTCTCTACATTGTGGTATAATTATTTTATATTTTTGAAGCTTTAAAAGGTATAAAAATGCGTATGGAACTCTAAAACGCGTATTTTTGGGGGTATTATTGCATTTTTACTTGTATTTTTCTTCGATTTTGGAAACACAAAAGCTGGTTTACATGTAAATGACCACATATAGATTATATAGAGCATGGTTCATTGATAGCATGTTTATAAGACTTAACGTGCTTGTAATTTTAGTTCCGAGCTGACTCGAACAATGGCTGGAGATCATTGTTTTTTCATTGTGTCTTGAATTTTGCATTTGATTATATTTGATGTAATGAAGTATTTGTTAGTTGGTGATCATTATGTGAGGTCACGTAATCATCTTTTCTAGTGGGAGTTCGTAGGTTGGTAGAATTCAAAGGAGTTCTCACCTAGAACTTAAAATTTGCACAAATTAAATAAGTTAATGATAGTAGAACAATTGTACGCCGAAACTGATTGGAAACATAGTGAACTTTCATTCCGATATCTTTTGTTGAATTATCATTAATTTAGTTTGTTTTTGCTGCAAATTAATATGTGTATTTATGTGAAAAATGTGCTAGTATTGATTTTGTGTTTATTATATCAATGTATAGTAGAAATTGATTATGACTTCAGCATCCAAGACCATTGTGGCTGGCCTCAATAAGGGTGAGAAACTAAATGGTGACAATTATGATATTTAACACCGAAAAGTTTGGTATATCCTTGAGGAGCAAGAGGTTTTGGAAACCCTCAACCACTCCATAGATGAACCTGAGCATGGAACTTCTGCTCAACACAGAAGAAATCGAGAAACTTATCAAGTTTGGAAAAAGAAAAATAGCATTGCTTACATCACGTTGCTGAGTTGTATGCAAGATAATCTCATATTTGAGTTTGAAAGTTATGACGAAGCTCAAGCAATGTGGGTTGCCTTGAAAGATAAGTTTGGGTATGCGTTTGCCACCAAGTTGAGGAGGCTCACCATCAAATTTGACACATACCGGAAGCGCTCAAATCTAACGATGAGGCAACATCTTCAGGAGATGTAAAACATGATACATAAGCTGAAGTTGACAGGTCATACCCTAACTGATGAACAGCAAGTTCAGGTTGTGATAAGGTCTCTTCCTGACAGTTAGGAACATATGAAAATCAAGATGACGCACGATGAGAATATCGTCACTTTTGACAATATTGTGCGTCATTTGGAATTAGAAGATGAGTGCTTAGAGGCAGCAAAATCCTCTATCCATGCTTATGTTGATGAATCGGGTTCGAGCAAAGTTTCGGGCTATAAGTGCAAGAGGAATCATAAATTCAACAATAAAAGAAAAGAGACTGATCAGGCACTCAAGAGAGTTAAGACCTTCCGACGCAAGAAGCGAGGCGGGAAGAAGGACAACGCCAAGATGAAGTGCTACAATTATGGTAAATTGGGCCACTTCGCTTATGAATTCACTGAACCGAAAAAGGTACCACATTACTCCATTACTTTAAGTAATGTTTTTGTTTTTAGCACTATAATGCTGCTGAGTCTCATCCAATGTGGACTGTAGACTCAGGAGCAACAGACCATATAACTAGAGATCGAGGAGCATTTGTGGAGTATCGTTTAAAACAGCTTGGAAGAAGATGGATATATGTTAGAAATAATTCAAGAGTTGAAGTGAAGGATATCGGCACATGTAAATTAACCTTTCATGCTGGTCGAAACCTATTCCTACATGTTGTCCTCTATACTCCAGATATTTAGGGA
The DNA here is from genome assembly GCA_024733475.1 of Syzygium grande. NCBI lineage: Eukaryota > Viridiplantae > Streptophyta > Magnoliopsida > Myrtales > Myrtaceae > Syzygium > Syzygium grande. The sequence goes on from JAMXDD010000001.1 coordinate 9,333,109, forward strand.
AACTTGATCTCTTAAGTTATTCTTCTTGACTTAGGTTATGTATTTAATTTTCATGGTGATTGTGTTGACATTTTATTTGAAATAGTTTATTACATTTATGGTCATGTATTGAATGGTTTGACATTGACAATGATGCATACAAAGTTAATGTTGATGGTTATTTTTCTTTAATTGCATCTTCTAGTAATGTGGAGATTAATGCAAGTACTTGGCATGCTAGACTGGGTCATATTGGGTTACAAAGAATGAAATGATTAGCAAGAGAAGGCCTTTTGGGTCACTTGCTAATGTTGAATTACCCAATGTGAACATTGTCTAGCAGGAAAAATAACTAGAAAACCATTTGGTAAAGGAATCAAAGCTAAACTTCTATTACAACTCATACATTCTGACATTTGTGATCCATTAAATGTGAAGACAAGACATGGAGCCTCATATTTCATTACTTTTATAGATGACTTTATGCATTTCGGTTATATTTTTTTGATCTCCCATAAGTCCGAAGTATTAGATTGCTTTAGACGGTTTATAACTTTGGTAAATAATCAGTTGAACAAAACAATAAAGGCATTGAGAACAGATCGCGGACGTGAGTATCTATCTGAGCAATTCAAGGCTCTTTGTGATAAAAAAAAAAAAGGGAATTGTAAGACAATTCACTATTCCTGGTACTCCGCAACAAAATAGCGTAGCAGAGAGAAAGAATAGAACCCTATTAGAAATGGTTAGGTCTATGATGGCGCAGGCAAATCTACTTATCTCAAATTGGGGAGATGCGTTATTGACTACTACCTATATACTTAATCGTGTGCCCTCTAAGTCAGTTGCTTCCACTTCTTATGAATTGTGGACTGATAGGAAACCAGACTTAAGTAATCTATGACCTTAGGGGTCTGCAACATATGTTCATGATTCTTCCCATATATATGGAAAATTAGGCCTTAAAGGGAAGAAGTGTATCTTTATTAGATACTCTGAACACTACAAAGGGCACGTGTTCATAGGTAAACAAGTTGATGGAAGTGTGACTGAAATGGAGTCACGAGATGTCACGTTCTTGGAGAACGATTTTCTTAGTAGAGGTGAGATCGATAAGGACTTCCAATTATATGAGACGAAAAATCCCAATAACACACCCACTAATATTATTGAGGGAAATACAGATTTACCTCAACATGTAAGACCTAGTGGGAGTGTAGCGTCGCCTGGCAAACCGAATTCTCAAGAAGTTCAGTTACGTAAAAATAATCATAAAAGTATTTCTTGTCGTCGATTTGAGATTGAAGGGGAAGCATTTATGATTGCTCCACAAGACGATGCAGAGCTTAAAACAGTTCAAGAGGCTTTCTCATCTCCTGACAAGGAAGAATAGAGAAAAGCTAAGGAAGATGAAATGGAATCTATGAGGACAAACCACATCTGGGACATGGTTGATCTGCCACCCGATCACAAGGCCATTGGAAACAAATGGGTTTTCAAGATTAAGCGAAAGAGGAATGGATCCATTGAAAAGTATAAGACTCGCATTGTGGCAAAAGGCTATACTCAACAAGAGGGTGTAAACTATGAGGAAACTTTTTCATCAATTATAAGGTTTGCCTCTATACGCCTTATCCTAGCCATTGTTGCACATTTGGACATAAAATTACATCAAATGGATCTAAAGACAATATTTCTCAATTGAGAACTAGATGAAAAAATGTATATGAAGCAATCGATAGGTTTCATTACTAAAGGTTAGGAGCGTAAAGTTTGCAAACTTCATCGCTCAATATATGGCCTTAAGCAATCATCTAGATAATGGTATTCTTGTTTTCATCGAGCCATAACTTCTTTTGGGTTCACAATGATCAAAGAGGATCACTGTGTGTATATCAATCAGTCCGAGGATAAATTTATGATTTTATTTTTTTATGTGGACGATATTTTGTTGGCTGGAAATGACAAGGGTTTGGTTATAACCATAAAATAATGGTTGTACTCTAATTTTGAAATGAAGGACATGGGAGAATATGCATATACATTGGGAGTTAAGATTGAAAGAGATTGCTTAAAGAAACTCCTTGCTATGTCATAAGAGTCTTATATAATGAAGATTCTTGAACACTTCAATATGCAACAATGTAATTCCATTGATACCCCTGTCATGCAAGATGAAGGCCTGAGTACTAAGATATGTCCTAAGACTCCAGAAAAAAAAAAAGAAAGAAATGGTAACTGTCCCTTATGCCAGTGATGTCGAAAGTTTGATGTATGCTATGATGTGTACTCGATCCAACATATGTCATGCTGTGGGGTTAGTGAGCCGATATCAATCAAATCCTGGTCAAGCGCATTGGAAAGTAGTTAAGAGGATCCTGAGATACTTGAAAGACACTATGGACTATCGACTTTGCTATCAAGGGAGTGATCTACGCTTATTAGGATACTCTGATGCTGATTGGAGAGAAGACCTAGATGAGCGTAAATCGACGTCTAGATATGCATTCTTATTTAATGATGGTGCAATTTCTTGAAATGGCAAAAAATAGACAGGCACAACTTTATCTACGATGGAGGTAGAATTTATTACATGTTCTGCTATAGTGCAAGAAGCAATATGGCTAAAACGTTTCTTGGAAAATTTAGCCATTGTCACTGATGTCCCAAGACCATTGACAGTATATTGCGATAGTCAAGTAGCAATTGCCTATGTGAAAGATCCCAAGTACCATGGTAGGACGAAGCACACTGACATAAAAAATAACTTCATCAAAAATATAATAGTGCAGAACGAAGCAGTCCTGCAATATATTTTTACCAATGGGATGGTTGCTGATCCATTCACGAAAGCTGTTCCTAGTGACGTGTTCTTGACCCACAGGATGTCCCTAGGGTTAAGTCCAATGTGATATGTAATATTGTTTAGGATGACTGGATTATGTGTGTATATGTATTGTACTTGTTTGTTAATGAATTGATATTTTATTAATTAGTACAATATTATGAGAATAGCACAAAAACACATATATTGTTGAAAGGTATGTCACCAGGCAATGATTGGCTCACTCACCTGAGCAATCACCTCAAACGCTATAGTAAGCGGGTTGAGATGAGACGATATATACTATAAATGCTGGAAGAGCAATTTAGTACATAAAATGATTTAATGTCGCATTAATTGGAATCAAGATGAGGTCTGTTATTCGTATATGATAAGATCGAACATGATAGTCCCATAATCATGTATGCCTGAAGGTAGCCGGATGCGAGTCCTAAATTGGGCGCTATGGAAAACGAGCTGATATAGCACTCGGGCTAAATATGAGTACGTGAGAAGCACGTGATCATGCTTAGGCTAAGATCCGTGTAGTGGATATGTTTAATAAATGGCATACGCTCTTATAGAAAAAGGAATCCACTATAGTATGTAATTCATACTACATGTGCTTTATTCAACCAATAAGGGAAATGAGTACAATTATTCATATTTATTCATCGTGTGAGTCCTTGAGGTATTTACAATTTACCTTACTTTGTGCCCTATGTTACTTTTGACTATGTTCTCAAAGTAGAAGATCGATGTTGCTACTTTAGTATGTGACCAGCGGTCATGAATAGATATGGCTTTATAGAACGTATCTAGAAAAGCAGTTGTTCTGAAATGGAGAGAGACATGAGTGCGAAGGAAGACTATTGTTGTTTTACATCTATCACATGTATTTACCGGTCGACCAATTATTTCTCCTTCGATGACTTCGGAAATAATTATAAATACATGGTGTCATTGAGAATAGTCAAGTATAGCCTTTAAGAGATAGGTATACTTAGACTGATGCAACAAAATATGTCTGAGGCACTGTGAGACATTAATTGTTTATTTCTTTTTAGGGTTGTAGCCATTGTGTTTTCCCTAACAGGTGCATAATTATAGCTCTCAAGTGCAAGTGTACTCATTGGTCGCACGACTTTCTTGCCAGTATGAATTTTTTCTAAGGTAGATGAATGTTGAATGCCTTATATTCTTAATAGAGCATCATCAAGCCCATCATGTGCAAGTGGAAGATGTTATATTTTGTCGGTCCGCCCATGATGAGTGTGTCCAAGGGGCACCATTTGCTCTAATTATGAGTGTGTCTGAGAGACACCTTTTGAAGAGGTGCGAGGGGAGTTTCTTAAGGGAAGTTAAGAAAACTTCCTCAATATGAAAATCCAAAAGTAAGTTATGATGAATAGACTCTCTCTCTCTCTCTCTCTCTCTCTCTCTCTCTCTCTCTCTCTCTCCATCAAAGAACAACGAATAAGGATTCCGTATCTATTTTGAGAAGACAGTCGACATTAACGCTGTGGAACGAGAATACTTTCCTCGTGATTGTATTCGGACCAACGTGAAATAGATTCGTCCATCGTTCGTTGGTGATTCAACGTACAATCCTGAAAAGTTTGTTCGTAGTGCATCGAAAATGTTAGTTGATTCTCCCGACACTTCCTTCCAACACCATCTATGAGAAGCTCTTTCAGAGCTGTCAAGTGACCCACCTCTATTGGCAACATGCTGAGCTCTGTGCATAACTTCAAATTCAGGGAAACCAAGCACTTCAAATTGCCAATCGAATGATCTATCTTGACCAATTGTGAACATCGCTCCAGAATCAATATGTCCAGATTTTTGCGGCCAGAGAACTCAGGAGTGACTAATAAGTCAGCACAACCTGTAAGATCTAGAACTCTCAAGTTCTTCATCTGCAAAATAGGAGAAATATTTGCATAAGTTCACTTCACAAATAGTTACGTTAGACTGGCTGATTTCACCATAGCCTTCCCAGTCTTTGGTGACTTTGCTCCATGACAGGTCGAGAATGGTTAAGTTTCCCAAGTGAAAATTAGTTGCTTGCAGACGTCGAGGGCACCCTCGCCAATGGAGCCACCTTAATTTTGGAAAAATGTTGGCAAAATCTCCCGCAATGTCTGCATGATCCATTTGAAGAAACCGTATGTTTGGCATGCTCTCAAAATCTTCCGGGGTTAAGTTTTTCTGAAGTATGCCACTGAAAGTTAAGGCAGAGTGCCTCAACCTTTTCTGTTCCCTGTGATGGACAAGAAAAACAAATAGAAGTTGTGAGGATGGTGTCTCTTGTTGACACGTAACCAGTCAGTAAACATTCGTGAAGAAAAATGACGAACAACGTCAATTGCACACATGGTCTTTTTTCCTTCGTTGGTGAACACAACAAAACTATATCTTATGCTTCACGGTGAATAATTTTTTTTAAAAAAAGCACACCAAAGGTTCACCTTTTTCCTCTTTATAGTGTCGAGAGCTATTTCATGATTAAATAATCTACTCCGCCTTCCTGGATTTATAAGATTCACTCCACGAACGATTTCTCTGCCAAGTCGCCTCAACATGCTATGCATCCATATCTGATTGTTTTCTCCAATTTTGGATAGGGGAGTCAAAATTTTACTAGAAGGCAGAAAAGAGAAGTCATACCATAGGTACCAAGCAATTCGAATATCTATGCCGCTGGTAAAAACGGGCGATATCCAGAAATATCTGTTTCTGCTTATTATCTAATGTTTGATATCCTTCCTCCAAAATTCTCTGAAAATCCCTCTGCCGGAACATTGACCCCTGCAGTAATTTATACCGTCTGTCCTGCATTGTACCATTGAAGACTGCAGCCAGAACTTCAATAAATAATGGGAGTCCTGCCATAGCATTAAGAGCATCGTCTGAAAGTTTGAAGTTGCTAGGTGAGGAAAAAGTTGGTACAGATGAATGCTGCCTAAAGAGTCGAAGAGCCTGATCGTTATCCAACTGACTAACTTGATAAGTTTGGATCTGAGGAGATTCTTCCAGGACAAAACTGTTTCTGGTGGTTACAAGCATCCTGCTTCTAGAAGCAAAGCAATCAAAGCAATCTCCCATGAGCTTCTGGACAGGCAACGCATTTTCCACGTCATCAAGGATAATCAAAACTCTCATGTTGCAAAATGAGTCCCTGAAAAACTCAATTCCCCTGCTGACAAAAGCAACATCCTCGAGTTCCCATTTTAGAACATCGGAAATCAACTTAGCTTGCAAAAGCTGAAGCCCTCCTAATACTTGAGTCGTTTCTTCAACATCTGCAAGGAAGCTGCAGCCATCAAAATCACAGGAGACTTGGTTGTAAATGAGTTTTGCAAGATTCGTCTTGCCAATCCCATCTTCTCCTCGGATCACGACAATGATCCGCTTGTCTTTATCGTCAATGTTCATCAAGTTCATGATGTGGTTCACTTGATCATCAGTTCCAACACCTTTTTCAGTGCCGGCAACTCGTCTTTTCTCTTCCACTTTGGCCACCTACAAGAAACATGATGATTGCTCACTCATAAGCTGTAAGATGTAAAGCAAGTACCTAAATATGTTGATCTTTTCTAACGTTGTTGCGTCTGCATAAATTGTCAACTACACGAAGTCACTGGTCATCCTGATCTACCAGTGATCAACATTATCGCCACATTGTTTTAAAGGAAATCCAAGTTTCAGGAGTGATGATCTTTTACCTTTCAAAATATGCTTTGTCAAACAATTAACCAGATTTGAAATTTCTTATCTATACACCAACAAGCGTTATCTTGGCATATATGTGTCTATGAATGACATTGTACGCTAAAACCTCAGAACATATTAATAGATAACATGGCCCAATTGAAATATGACATGGGGCGTCAAATGTTCAATCATCGAAATATTGTTGGTTCCCACTTTTATCACGCATGTTATCCTAAAAGTGTTTAACGCAACCCACACCAATGTTCTCAAGACTGCAAATTGAAGTTTCCACATGGCGAGCATAAGAGCGAATAGTCTCTCAGACTCGGTTTTAATTATATACTAGAAAATACCGTGCATCGCCGCAAACACTATTAACGGTTAATCTACATATAAAGGTTAAAAGTATAAACATAAAAAAGATATATATGCATGTGTCACGGTCTCAAGATTTCTCATGAACAAAAGACCGTGTTCGATCTAAGAAGAACGACCAAGTTGCCTAGGGTTTCCAAAGTTCTCTAGAATATTCTCAAGGACGGACAATACAGTAAATGTACCAAGTTCTAGAGCATTCTCGGCATAAATGCCAGTATTTGGTAGACAAGAAAACGCAATCTCCACCATTAGATCGAGAGTCGATCAACGGTTGTAATGAGAGGGCCTCTTGTATAAATAGGGGAGCTCTCTCCCACTTTTGTATCACCAAACACTTGAAGCAATAGAAACATTCTCTCCCAGATATAGGGCTAGCAAGTGATCAATCCCTGGGGAAACACTTGGCTTAGTTGAATCAGCAATCCAAAGAAGCCTAAGTCGCCTCATGGGTCACCACCTCAACAGCCAGCCCGTGACACATGCATTGACATAATCCTTGAATATTCATTTTAATATGTATCCTTCAAACTCAAATGCTTGTATGTATTTCAACAAAGATGTGGTCTAGAAGTAAGATTGAAGAATTCGCATCTCGTCACATCACTTTAAAAATTGTTTTTGTCATTTCATGTATATATCTCAATAAATACTGTCGTAACTTTTTGCCAAATCATTTTAAAATAAATATCACGAACATGAAATTACAAATAGGATGCAAGTTAAAACTTGAGTGATTGATCAAACATGTGATTATTTTAGTCGATAGATCTTTCAATATTTTCTTGGAATTGTGTCATATTCCTCAAAATTTAAACTATGGAAGCCTTATATGACTTCCTTTTAATTGTAACCCTTCTTGAAATGCATAAAATGAATCTTTTATCTTTAGTGCAAACCTAGGTCTAACTTTATTGATGTAAATGTAAATTGTGTTACACATTGTTGGTCCATTTTCTAATAGGTTAACCTTTTTTCTTAGTTGAATGCACTTATCCCAATGCAAAAGCTCGTTCCACTCACACACGCATAGCAAAGTCGATCGCAAGGTGATGAATACTGCTTGGGAATGTGATGCTTTGGTCGCTTCGGAATACAGCTTGGGAATGTGATGAATCTCAACAAGGTGGCGATGCTGCTTCTTTAGAGAGGTGGAGGACTGGGGATAAGAGCAACTATCATAACTTTAGTACGGCGCTCACTTGAGGACCTTACATTTTTTTCGCTTACTAAAGTGCCACTTCCGGCAAATCGTCCTATATAGATTTTTTGTATTTTTTTTTTTTCCTTTTTTTTTTCTTCTATGCATCGGCCACAAAGGCCTCGCCCTCGGCCGGCAAGGCCATAAAAGTTAGCCCTAGGCAAGGCAGCCTCACCAATCACAGGCAAGGGTGCAAAGGCCCTTGCCAATTCTGGGCAAGGCCCCCTAGCCCGTGCCCACGGTCTTTCTGGCCCCATGCAAGGGTGCGAATGCCCTCGGTGGATTTTTCAGCAAGATAAATTGTCAATAACACTTAAGTGATTGACTTTTCAAATCTGTGGCACTTAAAGTAATTGATTTTTCAAATTTGTGACATTAAAGTGAGTGAAAAGAATTACAAAAATTGTCCACTTCGGCACTCGTGGTGCCATGTACGACAACCGTTGTCCACGTTGTATTTTCCAATGATGCAAATTGCTAATGGACACTTGAGTGATCGATTTTTCAAATTTGTAGCACTTAATTAAAAAAAAAAATTATAGCCCTCAAATGAACGCCATATAAAAGTTATGACACTCCTGCTGTTGTTATCCTCATAGGACTACTACCGTTTGATTCTTTAACTTTGCATCTTGATTTGGACTGGCCCTTTGTGTTTCTTTCTCTGGTTTATTCTTTTCGCCCGGGAAATTTGCATTGTCAAAGGTTATAGCATATCTACTTCAAGCTAAAACTCTAAAAGCATGCAAACCCCTTATCAAATTCCTGTTCCTCCAATACGAGATTCATGTTTCATATCTTTTAACTAAGATCAGGATATATTGTATCATCATAATCTATCGGTATCACATTAGATTAGCGAGAAAAATTTGCAAAGCCCGGATATATTTCGATTTTGACTGCATAAATTGAGGCAATCTCTCCCGAACCCAAGTTTCAATATTTCTTTTCTAACTACAATAGACGTAGGGTGCGTTTGGGAATTGCTTTCCCAAGCCACTTTGGGCGTCCAAAGCCCTTTGGGCTAAAATTGGGTGTTTGGGAAAAATTTTTAAAAATCCCATTAAGCAAAAGTCAACCTTGTGAAGGCTGAAAGCCCAAGGCAGGTCCTAAGCTGCCTTGGGCTTTCAGCTTTCTCGGCATGCAAGACTCTTGGATAAGTATAAAAAATTTCTTCCAAAATTACCCTCATCTATTTTTCGATTTTCCGATTTTGGCCTCGTTTAGCACTGTTCATCATCTTCTTTGCTTCGCTTGGCCGGTGTGGTTGTAAGGGGACGGCGATGGGCTAGAGGGGGACCGGCGTGGTCGTGCAACCCAGCGACCATTGCCTGGGGTCACATGACCGCCGCAAGGGGCCATACGACCCAAGCAAGGGCCGCCGGAGGTCACGCGACCTAGACGACCCTCGCCGAGAACTCACTCAACCTCGAAGAGGTGCCACATGATTCAAGTGAGGGCCGATTGAGGTAGTGCTACCCAGACAACCCTCGAGAGCCGCCAGTAACCCAGATCTAGTGCCGTGTGGCAATCGTTTGAGGTCAAACGACCTTAGGCAGCCTCGGCAACCATCAATGAAGGTCGCCTGGCCTAGGTTTTGCAACGCCTAAGTTTCACAACGCCTGGGTTTTGCGACCCTCGTCAGGGGTTGCTCGACCCTAGGCGGCGACCCTCATCAGTGGTCGTCGAAGGCTGCCTAAGGTCGTTCAACCTCAAACAACGGTCGCTGACGCCAAATCTGGGTTGTCGACGGCCCTCGCTTGGGTTTCGCAACCCTCATCGAGGGTCGTTCGACCCTAGGCAGCCCTCGTTGGTGGTCGCCAAGGGCTACCTTGGTCGTTTGACCTCAAATGAGGGCCGTCGGTACCAAATTTGGATCACCGATGACCACCTGCCCTTCATCGGCTCCGGCGAAGGGTTTGAACTTTTCTTTATTAAAAAATTAAAAAGTATCTTTCAAGAAAAAATTTTCCAAACACTATTTTATCCAAAGTTATTTTGCAAAGAACTTTTAAGTTACAATTTAACAAACACAATTTGCATTTTGGAAAACTCCTTTAATTTAAAGTCCTTTGCATTTTTCCGAAGACTTTCCCCCAAAGTATTCCCAAATGTAGCCGTAGTCGACATTCTATAGTGAATGTGATAAAATCAATTTACTTACTTGATAGGAATCGCCCTTTTTATCGTCCTCACCAAGCTTTGACTTGGTTTGAAATAGCTATAAAGTGGTCTTGAATTTTAGAGGACCGGATACTCGCAAGGGTTTTACAAAAAATCCTCTGCAATAGCTTGACACATTCTAGGTTACATGTATATCAAGATGATGATGAGCTATCTATCGGAGAAGACATCAAGCCCGCGCTGATTGAAGCGATCAAACAATCGAGGGTTTTGATTCCCATCATCTCATCTCCGTGTTAGGAACGCGAATCTTTGAAGAAACAAAAATAGAGAAGAAAACAAGCGAATTTTTACGTGGAAAACGCTTCAAAATTAGAAAGGGAAAAACACTAGGCAATCTCTCCACTATCAGTATCAGTATCAACATTACAAGTTTTGGCGTTACATGTCACGCCCCGAACCCTATCAAGCTCGCGACATCCTCCACTAGTCGATTTATATGCACGACGTCCCAGGAATGTCGCCGACCTCAAATAACCATCAGAGATTTAAAGCCACAGCGGAATTCACAATTTATCCCTAACAAATAAAACTGGGGAGAATCAATTAGGGAGAATGAACATATTCATTCTCATTGCCAAACTTACACCATAATATTTACAATATCCATTATTATTACAAACACACCGAACCAGTAACTATTAACTTCCAAAATACAAAAAGAATCAGCATCCTAGACCAGCATTATCCAAAAATGAGGCACTCTCAATTTATTGCTTCGCTCCCAGAACTAGTCCCTACGCCCTCTCGGAGGTGTCCACTCTGACTCACTATCCTCGGCATCACCACATGAATCCTTCTCAGCTGTCTGTTCACCCAACGGCTCCGATTCGGCCTCAATATGATCATGGCTCAGGCGGGGGGCTCTGAAATGATTTGGTTGAAACAACCGTAAGAACACTTCTTAGTAAGCTCACCTCTAAACCCCACCTAAGCTATCACGTACCTCTAGACAATTACAAAGCACATTTACACGTGTCAAATCTTCAAACAACATGCATATCACACACAATCACACGCATATACAATTTCTCATGTCGTGCGTTCCTTTCGTTCTCATCATCACTTTTCACATTCCTCGCTAGTGACCCGCATAAACGTACACGCCTCAAGTACACTGTGACCACTAATGACTTTCCATATCACTCGCCAGTGACCCACATTGAAGTACACACCTTAGGTACATTGCGCCCACTTTTCACAACACTTCAGACCCGCGTACCCGTACACGCCTCAGGCCATATTTCTTGCCCATGTAAACGTACACGCCTCAGGCTCAGCATCTACCACCTACTGCGCAACTCGCGTTGAAGTACACGCCTCAGCCTGGCAGTCTTCCGGTAATACCGGACATCGTCCGGCATTGAAGTACACGCCTCAAGACGGCATGATTCTCTCAATCACGCATGTGCCATGTCACGCACTATTTCTCGTTCTTTCACACATTCAACAATCACTTGCCACATAAATAGCCAGTCACACGTGACCGGCGCACACAACAAATACACGTAATCAATGCTCATCAAACATTTGACATGGCCAATTTTATCAATTAAATCAATCTGGCCCAAACGTGCACCCAACCAACATAATTAGATCAACCAATTACGTAATCGCACATTTAATTTCACCACCACAACCTAATTGTAATTCAAACGCATGTATAACACAGAAATCATCATTTTTCTCTGACCAAATGGCATCAAATCGATTTCGGTCCTTCACGGGACTTTTTCACCATAATTTCTTGGTTCTAAAAATCCAACTTGCTTCCTGATCGGCCCATCACGGCCCCGTGAACAGTAAATCACAGCCACTGTTATTTTATAATTTCTAATAATTAATGCTCGAATTAAATCCTAAGGCCCTCCATAAAATTTTCACTACCAATTCATACAATTCCGCACCTAACTTTATACAGATTTCATCCGAAATTGCCCGTCGATACCCGAAGTCCTAAATTGGGTTTAGAGCGCGACTTACCCGCATTCTAGACTATCGCGGCTAGAACGGAAAGCGGCGGCCCTTAATTGGGAACGGCGGCGACGGCGTACAGCTCCCGGGTGGCGGCAATTAGCTTGGGTGGCGACGACGCGGCTTGGGCGGCGATTGGGGGCTCACGGCCAAGAGAGAAAGACCGAGAGGGAGAGAGAGAAAACGGCGGCTTGGGGGGCAACGTGGTGAGGTTCGGCGAGCGGACGGCGGCGGCTTGCGGGCGCGACCGGCGATCGGCGGTCCGGCGCGGCGGCAAAGGAAAAGGAAGAGAGAGAGAGAGAGAGAGAGAGAGTATACGGTGGGGAGGGGGGTGTTCACGGCAAAAAAATCAATTTTGACCACTTTTTGACAAATTACCAAAATACCCTCTTCTAATATTTTTAATCCAACGGTCGAGATTCGATCTAATCTCAAAATCAATGGCCCAGATCAAATCTTGCTTAAAAATATCCAAGGGTAATTATGTCAAATCCAACTTAGGGCCTAAAATAACCAAAATGCCCTTGTCCAACAAAACTAACCCTTTATTAACTTATAGGGGTATTTTGGTCACTTTCTCATTTTCTTGCCAAAATTGAATTTTTCTGAAGGATTCGGACGTACCAAAAATTCACACGTGTCACGTGCAACGTCGACCTAGCGTTCCGTCGTGACTTCCTAATTTTTCGGTGTCCAATTTGGGCAAAATTTCAATAATTAAATTCTATTAAACGCAACTCGAGCGTTTTTCAAGCTAACGAGCGGCTTACCGGGGAAATTCGTGAAATCGACTCATGAGTGATACTAAATCGAGTCACATGCAAGTCCGTTTGGTACGTGATGACCTCAGTTGTCAATAAAATTCGCGAAGATCAATGTCACATCCTCAATTTCAGTCTCTGGAAAATGTCTATGGTTTAAGTTTGATGGTTTTCCAATCGGAACTAATATTTTTACTCTTGTTTCAGAAAACCTAGTTTTGGATCCTTTATACCCCTTCGTTTTGTTATTTTTTGGGAGACTTTTGTGGTCTGAATTTCCAAACACTTCCTTCTTGAAAGTTGTTTCAAACATCATGAAGTTTTACATACTTTAATTTCAGAATTTTTGGAGTTGATATGAGTGGTACAATGGCTTGATTTTCAGACCGTGTGAAACTGCCCAGAATGGGTATTTCGGTGATATTCACACCGTCTTTATTTTCTACAAGCTTTTCTGGGCCGATTTTGAAAAAGTTTCCTTCATTAAAGTTGTTGAGAACTTCCTTTTCTATAACGTGTATAAATTTGGGAATTTTCTGAATTGATTTGGATTTTGGACAGAGCTTATTTTGAGAAGTAAATATTCTGTTCCAGCGAACTATTTTTAGTCTATTTTTGAGTGACTGAAAATGGTGTTTACAGAGAGAATTAGATTTTGTGTTCTTCATGCAAAATGTTTATTAAGGGCTTGTTTATGACATATCCAAATTTGAGAATTTTCAGAGTTCATTTACTATATTTTCAAGTCCGATTTCGTGAACAGTGCAAAACTGTCCGGTTTTGTCAGATTTCAAAGATTTAGTATTTTCTACATGAGAATGTGGGAATTTTGACTCGATATCTTCTGGTGACTTAAAGTATACGTTCTAAGCCTTTAAATGAGACATTTTATTCTTTGATTGGAGGTCATCCCAGGGGAAAACGAAATTAACCAAGTCAAGGGTTAAATCTTTTTGTAGAAGTCACATTTATTGGTCCAAGCTTATCACCTTCATCATGGCTTTTGGCTTATGTTCTTAATGGCCATGTGAGGTAGGCAATGACCTCATGCCCCAAATGACCTAAGCCATGACTTAAGCCACACATGACATATGCCATGACTTCATACCCCAAACTTTGGCCCTAAGTTTTGTCTCTATAAATAGAAAGAAGACCATTTGGCCAAGGGAGAGAGAAGGAGAGAGAGAGAGAGAGAGAGAGAGAGCCGTGAGGGAGAGAGAGAGAGAAAGAGGACCAAAGTTGACCCTTCATCATTTTAGTTCATTAAGAGCATTTAATGACATTAAATGCATGCTATGATGAGTCTTGACTTTGAGACCTTGTCATGATGTTCATCTATCTTCTTGGGCAAGCTTGGATTAGCAACTTGATGAGCAAGTTTGAAGTTCTATAAATAGAGAAAGCCTCCCCTCTCTCTCACACCACTTCTTCTCCATTCTCACGCCACTCTCTCCTCATCCTCACGCCAACTTCATCATCCTCTCCCTTTTTCTTTTGTTTCTTGGCCCAAAAGAATCACGCTCAAAACAATCCCGAACCGCCCGTGTCTCTTCTCGTTCCTACCCCAAGAGCCACGGTTTGGCCTTCGTAGGCCTAGGTTGCTCGGCCAAGCAAGAAGGAAGCAAGGAGAAAGCCCGAAATTTCCCAAGCTCATCCATCTCGAACCCTGTTCTCTAGTTTTATTTGTCGTTGAGTAAGTAAACTTCCTAATATCGGGAAAGGAAGTTGTGAAGCATTGTGACACGGTTTGCTTGAACCGATTCTCGATCGCTTGGTTGATCGTAGTTGGTTCATTTCTTGAATTAATCATGTTTCGTGTTTGAAGTTTGTTTTAGAGGTAGAACCGAGATTTGACTGGTAAAGTGCACATGTTATAGCCATGCTTGATGTTCTCTTGTATGAACTTTGCTATTGATCTGCCGTTGATACGGGTGCGATAAGGGTCGACTCATGCTAACGGCGATCCCCTCGTCCTCGCTTGATATTAGTAGGTTTACTTGCTGAGTCTCCCCGACTCATCCCTCGTTGTTTTCCCCTTTTTCAGGTCCATAGCAATGGCATCTCCCCCAGCCCGCGTTGGCAATCCTGTGAAGCCGAGAGCCGAAGTGCTCACCGTGATAAATGTCAGAGAAGATCGCGTCTACCGCCAAATCACGACGTTTGTGATGTTTAACGAGGGCCTAACGGATTAGGTGCCTCAGGGCGGGCCGGCTCCAAGATAAAGCCACGGGTGGGATGTGAGATGGCCAGGCGGACGGGACCGAGTGGGAGGTGAAGAAGCGAGGAGCGAGAAACCGTAGTGGGTATAGGATAACCCAAGTCAAGTTTCGCTATTTATAATTGACTATGAAAATATGTGTTATTGCCATGGCCCGAAGGGCTTGTTAAAACAAGTTTGCATGCTTTGTAAACATAAGGTTTGTTCATGATGCTTTTTGTCTTATTTCCGCTATTGTTTTGAATGTGATTGTCCCGAGATATGCTTTCGCGTGTGTGTAAATAAAGATAATAATGAACGGGACGTCACATGAATAACCCCGAGGTAGGAAGCGTCACAATCAATTACTTGATCCGAGGGGTACGATCATTCGGTATAATTTCAGAATCATTCGTCAAGTCGTTCCGTGGTCCAACGAAATCACCCGCAATCCACTACTAGGACAGTGGCGAACTGACCCCTAACTATCCTTAGATCGGCCAACAGTGGCTCAAAATATCACTTCCGCGATTTAATGGTCGAAATCCATTCACGATCGAATTTTCTTTGGTCGCGTGAATTTAATTCCCCTATTAGCCTTTCCCTAATGGTTAGCATTCCTAGGAATGATCAGTTCCGAGTGAGAATTTACTGCAAGCACATTTCATAAAACTCAGTTATTTCATAATTTCCAATTGGCGAAAATTTCGAAATGTCACAATCTTCCCCTCTTATAAAATTTCGTCCTCGAAATTTACAATCTCACTACTACTCAAAATTTACAATTCCTTATTGCTGCTCAAACAATTGGGGGTACTGACGTTGCATCATTTCTTCGCTTTCTCAGGTTGCACCTTCAGTCCCGTGGTACTTCCAAATAACCTTTACCATTGGGATTATCTTATTTCTCAGAACCCGTTCTTTCCTATCTTCAATCCTGACCGATTTCTCGACATACAATACCTTATCATCCACTTCTATCTCTTCATAATTCAATACATGAGTCGGGTCCGATTCGTACTTCCTCAACATCGATACGTGGAACACATTATGTACCTGCGACATATTTGGCGGTAACGCAAGGCGATACGCCATATCTCCAATTCTTTCCAACACCTCGAAGGGTCTCACGTACCTCAGACTCAATTTCCCCTTCTTACCAAACCGGGACAATCCTCGCATGGGCGACACTTTTAGAAATTCGTGATCCCCTACTTGGAATTCCAGAGGTCTTCGCCTTCTGTCTGCATAACTCTTTTGACGGCTTTACGCTGTCTTTGGCCTTTCACGAATGATCTTTACTGCCTCAATCGATTGCTCAACCAACTCCGGCCCTGTTATAGCTTGTTCTCTCACTTCGTCCCAACACACGAGTGTTCTACAAGCACGACCATATAATGCTTCAAAAGGCGCCATTCCAATACTCTGCTGGAAACTATTATTGTACGCAAAGTCCACCAAGGATAATTATTCTTCCCACTTACCCTGAAAGTCCAGCACACACTCCATGAGCATATCCTCTGGAGTCTGAATTGTCCTCTCAGACTGGCCATCCGTTTGCGAATGATAAGCTGTACTGAACTGCAGCTTCGATCCTAATACCATCTGCAGACTTTTCCAAAAATTGGCAGTAAACCTAGGATCACGATCCAATGTTATAGACTCTAGTACCCCGTGCAGGCGAACTATCTGCTGCACATACAACTCTGCATACCGTTCTAACGCGAAATCCTTTTGCACTGCTAAAAAGTATGCTGACTTAGTCAGTCGGTCAACAATCACCCAAATAGTATCGTGGCCTTGTTGACTTCTCGGCAATCCAGACACAAAATCCATGGTTATATGCTCCCATTTCCACTCTCTGGGATTTCCAACGGTCGCAACAATCCTCCAAGCTTATAATGTTGCGCCTTCACCTGCTGACGTGTTAGACACTTAGCCACGTGTTTAGCTATATCCGACTTCATACCATTCCACTAATAAAATTGTCTCAAATTCCTATGCATTTTTGTACTGCCGGGGTGAATACTATACTGGCTACAACGCGCTTCGGACACAATTTTTTCCTTAAGTCACGCATCGTCCGACACACATAACCATCCTCGAAATTTCAATATACCGTCCTCAAATACCTGAAAATCCAGCTTCCACTTAGCAACGTCCATCCCAATAACCTTCTGTATCTCTGGGTCCGTAGACTGCAAAGCTTTAACTCTAACCTGAATTTCCGGCTCAATCCTTAACGTAGCTAGCAAACTCGAGATTCGACTCACTTCAAACTTAAACTCTAAGTCTCGTATGGTCTCCAGCAAAGTCCATTCTTTGACCATCAAATACGCGATGCTCGATTTTCGACTTAATGCATCCGATACTCGGTTTGCCTTTCCGGGGTGATATAAAATATCACAATCATAGTCCTTTCATAATTCCATCCAACGTCGCTGCCTCATATTCAACTCTTTCTGCGAAAATAAATACTTAAGGCAATGATGATCAGTATAGATCTGAAATCTTTCTCCGCATAAATAATGTCGCCAAATCTTCAGGGCGAACACTATCGCGGCTAACTCCAAGTCATGCGTCAAATAATTTAGTTTATGTGGCCTCAACTGCCTAGATGCATATGCTACTACTCACCCATGTTGCATTAACACACACCCTAATCCTTTCAACGACGCGTCACTATATATCTTATATCCTTCCGGTTCTAATGGAATCGTCAACACTGGTGCCGTTGTCAACTTATGCTTCAACTCCTGGAAACTTCCTTCACACTGATCTGTCCATTCAAATCTATTCTTCTTTTTCAATAATTGGGTCAACGGCATTGCTATCGACGAAAATCCTTCCACGAAGCGACGGTAATATCCAACCAAACCCAGAAAACTTCGAACTTCCGTCACCGTTGTCGGTCGAGGCCACTTTGTTACAGCCTCTATCTTCGCTGGATCCACAAAAATTCCTTCTCCCGAAATTACACGACCGAGAAATGCTACTCGACTAAGCCAAAACTCGCACTTGCTAAACTTAGCATACAGTGTGTTCTCCCTCAAAGTTCGTAATACTTGATGCAAATGAATTCGTGCTCCTCCAGGCTTTTCGAGTATACCAAGTATATCATCGATAAACACAATCACAAACTGATCTAAAAATTCTTTAAACACCCGATTCATCATATCCATAAAAGCAGCAGGGGCATTCGTCTATCCGAAAGGCATCACCATAAATTCATAATGCCCGTATCTCGTCTTAAATGCCGTCTTCGGTACATCCTCCTTTCTAATTCTCAACTGATGATACCCCGTTCTTAAATCAATTTTTGAGAATATCGAAGCCCCTTGTAACTGATCAAACAAATCATCAATTCTCGGCAAGGGATACTTATTTTTAACTGTCACCTGATTCAGCTGCCTGTAATCTATACACAATGTCAACGATCCATCTTTCTTCCTTACAAATAAAACCGGTGCTCCCCACGGAGATGCACTAGGTCGAATAAACCCCTTATCTAACAACTCTTGCATCTGTACCTTTAATTCCTTTAACTCCGACAACGACATTCTATAAGGTGCTTTCGAGATTAGCTCAGTTCCAGGTGCCAACTCGATTACAAATTCTACTTCTCTTTCCGGTGGTAATCCCGGCAATTATTGAAGAAACAAATCGGGATACTCACACACTACCGCTATATCCTCAAGTTTCGACTCTTCAACCGTCGAATCCACTACTGTAGCTAGAAATCCTTGACATCCTTCATTCAACAATTTTGTCATTTCCACCGAGGATATCAATGGAATCGAGGGTCCTCCTCGACTTCCCACAAATTTAAATTCGGATGTCCAACAGGATTAAATTGGATCACCCTGCTATTGCAATCCATTACGGCCCTCTGCTTAGACAACCAATCCATCCCTACTATCACATCAAAGTCATACATATCTAGAACCGCTAGATCAATCAATTCCTCCCTATCCCCAATCACAATCTTGTAGTTTGGACACCCCAACGAAATCAACATCTTATCATTCAAAGGAGTCGTCACACATAGCACAACATCAAGCAATTGCGGTTCTATTCCCACTAACTCCACAAACTGTTTTAATATAAAGGAATGCGACGCTCCAGGATCAAATAAAGCATACGCAGCATGGTTGCATAGAGAAATCGTACCTGTGACAACCCCTGGTGCGTTCTCAGCCTCTCTTCTGGCCATCGCATACACTCGTCCTTGCACTTGAGGCCTATTCTGATTTAGATTTGCTGTCTAGGCTGCTCCAGCTTGATTCTCATTCCGAGGTGGCGGCAAAGCAGGCAGCCTATTCTGACTGGGATTGGGGCAATTCCTTATGTGATGCCTAAATTTTCCGCATCCAAAGCACGCTCCATGTCACGCCCCGTACCCCACTAGAACGCAACATCCCGTCATAGTCAATTATGGTGCAACGCTCTCAGGACGCGTCGCCGACCCACACCCATACAGAGATCAAGCACAAGCGAAAAACCACGTATATATAAATATATATATATATATATACACCCGTACAATCAAACAATTATGAGACCACAGGTAGAACAATCATCACCAAGAATATACATTTTTCATAACCATAAAAAGCCTTTGATTACAAGATTCATCTTCACACTCAAAAAGAAACCACATCAGCAGTCAGCAGCCACTCCACAACTCTTTCGTATGGTAAAATCAGTCTCCCACGTTCCCAAAATAGAATTGAGTCGTATCTCACATACGCTGCTCCATCCCCACAGGGGTGTACGCTAGACGACTGCTGGATAAGATGCGGTATCCCAAAAAGAGGCGGTGTCCTCGGCATCCTATGGCTGGGGGTCTGAAATGTTTCGGTTTACACAACCGTGAGATAAATCTCAGTGAGTTCAATCCCTAAACCTAGGCTAGGCTAACGTGCAATCTCCTGACCGGAAAATAAATATTTAAAACCATAACACAGCCATAATCATACAATTCTCTGACCCTGCAGGTTAGACAATTCGATATATAAAAATCATGGCACATACGTGGCACACACAGTCACACGTACGCCAAACACTGGCTCATACACCGAGTCTCACCCACTTGCATGCTAATCAATGCATGTTTATGCATGCAAATGTTATTGACATGCCATGCACATTTCTTTGGCCCACCAGCCCACACTGGCACACTTGCCTAATTCATTATTATTACGACTCGAGTCATCAATTTTTTTTGACGGCCCGGTGCGTCTAGCCTGCTTCAAAGTGCATGAGGCACAGCAACCGATCTGGCCCAGTGTCTCTAGCCTGCTTCAAAGTGCATGAGGCGCAACATTGTTCTCCTTGCGAAGCAGAGCCTGCTTCAAAGTGCATAAGGATGGTCGTCTTCCGGACGTACCGAGCATCGTCCTGCTTCAAAGTGCATGAGGACGGTATCGACCCGAAAGTCACGACCCGAAGGTCCATGGGTGATCACACAACTCATTATTATTTTAAACCCAGCGTATGACGCTTCAGGGTAATTTAGGTGATCACGCACTCATGGCAGACACGCATTCTCACACAATTTCACAACATGCCACACTCTAGGCATACATAATGCGTGTCCATGTTATGCAATGCAATGCACCATAAGCACCAATAAAATTTCGACACCCATTGTCACAACACGTGCTTAATTGGCCCAATTATTACCATATGGCCTAATGTGCGCTTCACAAATTAGTAATTCATTGTAAACCAAACAATAGCCAGTCACACTCCACACAAATAGCCACACCACATGCGACATAATAGTACGAAAATCAACTACCATTAAGCACAATTGACATACAATCAGTCAACCCGGGCATACCCGGCAATTTCACCAACGAGCTCCTAAATTGGTCAATTAATCTAAATTCTCTCCCCAATAAATCCTCAATGATTTACCACAGTTTTCCCGATAATAATTTCCACCAGTCAATACTCAACTCAGTCTGAAATACACACTGATACTATCTAAGCTAGTCTAAAACGTACCGATAATACCTAAACTAGTCCAGAAAAATGCACTATTAGTCCTAATCCGGATTTAGAAATTTTGCTCACCTAATCCGAAGTCACGACGACAGGGAATGGCGACCGATCACTGTTGAACAGTGCAACCGGCGGCGGAATTCCCGAGCGGACAGCGCATTTGATCGGTGAACAGTACCCGCATGCATGCACGCGGAACGATTTACTTTCCATATAGACACGTACGAATCGACTGGAAACGGTGGCCGGCGAGGCGCCGGCGACAGCCGAGACATTCCGTACGGTCGGGGATGAACAATGACGGACATGACGGGACCGTCACGGTTTTATATGGACGGGCTGAACGGCGACGTATGGAGGTGTTGGACGGCCCGGCGTCGACAGAACGGCGATCGAAGCTCCGGCGAAGCTCTTGCGGTACTGTTTGCAAAACAGAAAAATGAGAAAAGAGGGAAAAAAGAGAGAGAGAGCTGTTTCTGGACTGAAACCGGGATCTGTGGTGGTTGTTTAGAAATTACGCATATTGACCTAGGGCTATCCATATCGTAATGGTCTCGATCATTGAGAGAATGAGAAATTATCACTAGTTCCAAAGGTCACAATCGTTCGATTTAGGTTCAGGACTGATTGGTCACGTGTACTTTCGGTCTTGCAGAATCACCTGCGTCCCTATTATACATCGTTGGCCTTGGCCAAATCCAATCCATTACCCTTTTCTACGATCGGCCCACGTTGGTCCAAAATATTCCCTCAGCGTCTCTTATGATCGGTGTCCGTTTCACGATAGGGTCCCCGGTCCACGTACCGTTTTCTAGTTAGCCATACCCCATTGGTTAGTATCCCGAGAGTGATCAGCTCTGGGCGAGACTTACTAAAATGAAATACGAATTAATATCAGTTTTATTGATCCCGGAATTACATCAAAATTCGGGCTGTTACACTCCACCACTGGTTGGACAAGGCCCGTTTTCATGACGACCTCCACAAATCCTACACGGACCATTCCCAATCCGGATTGGCTTTCCAATATTCCTTTTGGCTGGTGGAGTGAAACGCCTATTATCCACCATCGGCCTCTTCCCAGGATTACGATTATTCCAACCTGGGACAAATCTCGATCCGGATGCCGCGGCCCTATCCACCTAATCTCGTTCTAGAATTTGGGCCCTATCAAATATCTGTTCATACGTTCTCAGATTTACCAATAACAATTGACTGCGGATATCAGCCCTCAATCCATCCAGAAATCTTCGTGCCTTATTCGAACTTAAACAATCTAAATTCCGCCTCATACTTTTCAGCTAGTGCGAGTTTTCTTTCTCTAGCACTAGCTGAAAAGTAACTCGCACTAGCTGAAAAGTATTTCTCATAAAAATTCTCAGTAAAAATAGCCCAAGTCTTGGCTGTACCTTCAGGAAAAATCCTATCCCTGGTGGCTTTCCACCAATCATTTGCATTATCCTGCAGCTGATGCAGCTGATAGACTGCTAAAGTCACCCTCTCGTGATCATTACACTCCAGCACCTCAAAAGCCTTCTCAAGTTCCTCTGCCCATCGAGGCGCAGTCTCGGGTCACCTTTGTCACATCTCGATTTTTTAGCCAGGAAGCCCGGGGTAAATTGTAATATCCTCAATTTCAGTCCCTGGGAAATG
Source organism: Syzygium grande (assembly GCA_024733475.1). Taxonomy (NCBI): domain Eukaryota; kingdom Viridiplantae; phylum Streptophyta; class Magnoliopsida; order Myrtales; family Myrtaceae; genus Syzygium; species Syzygium grande. The sequence continues at coordinate 9,355,983 of JAMXDD010000001.1, forward strand.
GCTATGGTTTAAGTTTGGCGGTTTTCCAATCAGAACTAAACTGTTTTCTCTTGTTTTGGAAAACCTAGTTTTCGGATCATTTGTACCCTTTCGTTTTGTTATTTTTGGGGAGACTTTTGTGATCCGAATTTCCAAGCATTTTCTTCTGGAAAGTTGTTCCAAACATTTTGAAGTTTTACGTGATTTAATTTCAGAATTTTTGGAGTTGATATGAGTGGTATGATGGCCTGATTTTCAGACTGTGTAAAACTGCCCGGAATGGGAATTTCGGTGATGTTTACACCGTCTTGATTTTCTATGAACTTTTCTGGGCCGATTTTGGAAAAGTTTCCTTCATGAAAGTTGTTGAGAACTTCCTTTTCTATAACTTGTACAAATTTGGGAATTTTCTGAGATGATTTGGATTCTAGACAGAGCTTATTTTGAAAAGCAAATATTCTGTTCCGGCGGACTATTTTTAGTCTGGTTTGAGTGATTGAAAACGGTGTTTACAAAGAGAATTAGATTTTGTGTTCTTCACGGAAAATGTTTATTAAGGTCTTGTTTATGACATATCCGAATTTGAGAATTTTCGGAATTCATTTACTATGATTTTAAGTCTGATTTCGTGAACAATGCAAAACTGTTCGGTTTCTCCAGATTTCAAAGATTTAGCATTTTCTATATGATAAAGTTGGAATTTGGACTTGGTGTCTTCTGGTGATTTAAAGTACATGTTCCAAGCTTTCAAATGAGATATTTTATGCCTTGATCGGAGGTCTGATTAGGGGAAAACGAAATTTGGGAATAAATAACCAAGAGTGTTCCTTGTCAAAGAAGCTTAATTAATGGCTTGTATTAATGGCTTGCATTTATGATTCTTGACTTTGATGGCCTTCATGATGGCTTGTGAGGTAAGCGCTTACCTCATTGCCCCAATGACCTAAGCGCTTACATCATCCTTTTCTTTGGCCTCAAGTTTTGTCTCTATAATAGAGAGAAGGGCCATTCGGCCAAGGGAGAGAGAGAAAAGAGAGAGAGAGAGCATCCGAAGGGGGGAGAGAGAGAGAGAAAAGAGGACCAAAGTTGACCTTCATCATTCTAGTTCATTAAGAGCATTTAATGACATTAAATGCGTGCTATGATGACGTTTGACTATTGTCGATTCACATGGCTTCTTTTCCAAGCCTATTTGTCTATAAGAAAGCTAGAAGCCTCACATGAAGCTTCCCCACCTCTCCTCCTCTCTCTCACGCCTCACGCCAACATGTTCTTCTTCTTCCCTTGTTCTTATTTTCTCACTTTGGCCGAGAAACTCACGCCAGAACCAACCTCGAACCAGCCCGTGTCTCTTCTGGTTCCCATCCAAGAGCCACGGTTTGGCCTTGATAGGCCTCGTTTTGGTCGGCCAAGCAAGAAGGAAGCAAGGAGAAAGCCCGAAATTTCTCGAGCTCACCTATCTCGAACCCTGTTCTCTAGTTCTTGTTTCAGTTTTGAGTAAGTAAACTTCCTAATATCGGGAAAGGAAGTTGTGATGCGTTGTGACACGGTTTGCTTGGACCGTTTCTCGGTCATTTGGTTGATTGTGGTTGGTCATTTCTTGATTTAATCGTGTTTCGTGTTTGAAGTTTGTTTTGGCGGTAGAATCGAGATTTGAAAGGCAAGGTGCACATGTTATAACCATGCTTGATGTTCTCTTGTATGAACTTTGCTATTGATCCGCCATTGATGGGGGTGCGGTAAGGGCCTCCGGGCGATCCCTCGTCCTCGCTTGATATTAGTAGGTTTACTTCTTTGGGTCTCCCCGACTCACCCCTCCCCCATTTTCCCACCCTCGGTACATAGGATGGTCGAAGCGGACTTCAATGACTGGGGGAGCTTGAGCCATGTTGGAGTTCGAGGAAAAGCGAGGAGCCGTGAACCTAAAGTAGTGGGCTTAGGACACCCAAGCCACATGTTTGTTGTGTAAATGGCTATGAAAATATGTGTTATTTTGCCATGGCCCAAAGGGCCTGTTAAAACATGTTTGCATACTTTGAAAATATAAGGTTTGCTCATGATCTTTGTTGTCTAAATCCCGTTGTTGTTGTTATTGTGATTGTCCCGAGTATGCTTCGCGTGTGTTTAATAAGATAATAATGAGCGGACGTCACATTAATCGGGTGTCACAACCTTTTGGGAAAACTTGAGTGGTTTCAACTTAATAAACTGCTCTACTAAACTGGTGCATAGGTCTATTCACAACTACTTGCCCCGACCTTCAGAATGAACAGCCTCGACGGCTTTCAACATCGATCCCCGAGTCTCATCGTTCTATTATGTCTCCAATCCGTTCCAACATCCTCATCACAACATCCATTCTAGGGTCCACCAGAGGTTTAACTTCCACTCCGGGATTTTCTGCTACTCTAGCATCCACTCCTAAATTTCCCATTGTTCCAACACCCATTCCAAGATCCTCAACGGCTCTAGCTCGAGCACGTCCTCTACCTCGGGATTCTTTACCAGTGCCCCTTCTTGGAGCTCTTCCTATTCCTCTTCCTTCACTGTTCATCGTCACGATTCTACCGTTCTACTACCTGCTGTAATTCCACTCAGGAATTAGCAATCTAAACCAACTAGCTCAATCTGATTCTAAGCAGCGAATTAACACAAAAACTCACTCAACAAACAATTCCCCACTGCCAATCATGAAATTACAATCGCAAAAGCCTGAACACTTACCTCAGGTCTAGACGCACCTGCAATTCAATTACCACACAACAATCGACTTACTCAAACAATCACAACAAACAATCTAGAGGCACGTGTAGCTTGTTTCACCCTACAACTCGCTAAGGTCTCCCTAATTACTACCCCAAAATCTCTGCTCCTTATTACTCCAAGCTTCGACCAGTTTAGATCGAGCGGTCCTCGCTTTGATACCAATTCAAACGGGGATGTCATGCCTCGAGCCCTATCGAGCTCGCGACATCCTCCACTAGTCGATTTATATGCGCGACGTTCCAGGAATATCGCCGACCTCAAATAACCATCAAAGATTTAAAGCCACAGTGGAATTCACAATTTATCCTTGACAAATAAAACTGGGGAGAATCAATCAGGGAGAATGAACATATTCGTTCTCATTGCCAAACTTACACCATAATATTTACAATATCCATTATTATTACAAACACACCGAACCAGTAACTATTAACTTCCAAAATACAAAAAGGATCAGCATTCTAGACCAGCATTATCCAAAAATGAGGCACTTTCAATTTATTGATTCGCTCCCAGAACTAGTCCCTACGCCCTTTTGGAGGTGTCCACTCTAACTCACTATCCTCGGCATCACCACATGAATCCTTCTCAGCTGTCTGTTCACCCGACGGCTCCGAGTCAGCCTCAATAGGATCATGGCTCAGGCGGGGACTCTGAAATGGTTTGGTTGAAACAACCGTGAGAACACTTCTCAATAAGTTCACTCCTAAATCCCACCTAAGCTATCACGTACCTCCAGACAATTACAAAGCATATTCACACGCATCAAATCGTCAAACAACATGCATATCACACACAATCACACGCATATACAATTTCCCACGTCATTCGTTCCTTTTGTTCTCATCATCACTTTCCACATTCCTCGCCAGTGACCCGCGTAAACGTACACGCCTCAGGTATACTGCGACCACTAATCACTTTCCACATTACTCGCCAGTGACCCGCGTAAACGTACACGCCTTAGGTACACTGCGATCACTAATCACTTTCCACATCACTGGCCAGTGACCCGCGTTGAAGTACACGCCTCAGGTACACTGCGACCACTTTTCACAACACTTCAGGCCTGCGTACCCGTACACGCCTCAGGCTCAACATCTACCACCTCTTGTGCAACCCGCATTGAAGTACACGTCTTAGCCTGGCAGTCTTCCGGTAATACCGAGCATCGTCCCGCGTTAAAGTACACGCCTCAGGACGGCATGATTCTCTCAATCACGCTTGTGCCATATCATGCACTATTTCTCGTTCTTTCACACATTCAACAATCACTTGCCACATAAATAGCGAGTCACACGTGGCCCGCGCACATAATAAATACACGTAATTTATGGTCATCAAACATTTGACATGGCCAATTTTATCAATTAAATCAATTTGGCCCAAACGTGCACCCAACCAACATAATTAGATCAACCAATTACGTAATCGCACATTTAATTTCACCACCATAACCTAATTGTAATTCAAACGCACGTATAACACAGAAATCATTATTTTTCTCTAACCAAATGGCCTCATATCGATTTCGGTCCTTCACAGGACTTTTTCACCATAATTTCTTGGTTCTAAAAATCCAACTTGCGTCCCGATTGGCCCATCACGGTCCCGTGAACAGTAAATCACAGCCACTGTTATTTTCTAATTTCCAATAATTAATGCCCAAATTAAATCCTAAGCCCGCCATAAAATTTTCACTATCAATTCATACAATTTCGCACTTAACATTATACAGATTTCGTCCAAAATCGCCCGTCAATACCCGAAGTCCTAAATTGGGTTTAGAGCGCGACTTACCCGCGTTCTAGACTATCGCGGCTAGAACGGAAAGTGGCGGCCCTTAATCGAACGGCGGCGACGGCGATGGCCCTCGGTGGCAGAATCGGTTTGGGCGGGCGACGACGCCGGGTTAAGCGGCAATTGGGGCCACGGCCAAGAGAGAAAGACCAAGAGGGAGAGAGAGAAACGGCGTTTGGGGGCAACATGGTGAGGTTCGGTGAGCGGACAGCGGCGGCTTACGGGCGTGACCGGCGATCGGCGGTCCGGCGCAGCGGCGACGGCAAAGGAGAGAGAGAGAGAGTATACGGTGGGGGGGGGGTGTTCACGGCAAAAGAAAAAAAGGGGGGGTCCGAATGGGAGGGGGAGAGAGGAGAGAGAGAGAGAGAGTCAAAGGCTTAAAAAAATCAATTTTGACCACTTTTTGACAAATTACCAAAATACCCTCTTCTAATCTTTTTGATCCAACGGTCGAGATTCGATCTAATCTTAAAATCAATGGCCCAGATCGAATCTTACTTAAAAATATCCAAGGGTAATTATGTCAAATCCAACTTAGGGCCTAAAATGACCAAAATGCCATTGTCCAACAAAACTAACCCTTGATTAACTTATAGGGGTATTTTGGTCATTTTCTCATTTTCTTGCCAAAATTGAATTTTTCTGAAGGATTCGAGCGTACCAAAAATTCACACGTGTCACGTGCAATGTCGACCTAGCGTTCTGTCGTGACTTCCTAATTTTCCGGTGTCCAATTTGGGCAAAATTTCAATAACTAAATTCTATTAAACGCAACTCGAGCGTTTCTCGAGCTAACGGGCGGCTTGCTGGGGAAATTCGTGAAATTGACTCATGACTGATACTAAATCGAGTCACGTGCAAGTCCGTTCGATGCGTGATGACCTCAGTTGTCATTAAATTCGCGAAGATCAATCACTTAATCCGAGGGGTACGATCGTTCGGCATAATTTCATAATCATTCGTCAAGTCGTTTCGTGGTCCAATGGAATCACCCGCAATCTACTACTAGGACAGTGGCGAACTGACCCTTAATTATTCTTAGATCGGCCAACAGTAGCTCAAAATATCACTTGCGCGATTTAATGGTCGAAATTCATTCACGATCGAATTTCCTTTAGTCGCGCGAATTTAATTCCCCTATTAGCCTTTCCCTAATGGTTAGCATTCCCAGGAATGATCAGTTCCAGGCGAGAATTTACTACGAGCACATTTCATAAAGCTCGGTTATTTCATAATTTTCAATTGGCGGAAATTTCAGAATGTTACGTTACAACTACAAAAGATATTGCCCCAATATTATAGCAAGAGTCTAGGGCATACATAGTTATAATGAAACATTACATTTATGCCATTAGCAGCAATAAAAACTCTATTCTCTGTTTCAACGTGAAAACTACATATATGCCATTAGCAAGAAGGATGACCTCTTGGGAAAGTGCCTGCTTACAACAACTATTTTCTGTGCTTGAATATTACTTTTCTCTATCATATTCCATGACTCCATCAATCTCTCACTTGTAAGCTGATTTTTAAAGCAGCAATAATCTTTCATAGTCTTCATTCATCTTTGTAACTAAATTGTCCTAGTACGGCGGCCCCCTCATCACTAATCATGGAGGCCAACTGAGGCGATAGGTGATGCACAACCTTAGCTTTTCAATGGTGACAACCTTTGTTGACATATCTGCTGGACTTTCTGCTCCAAGAATCTTTTTTGATGACAATATCCCATCATCAATCAGTTGACGAATGTGATGATATTTCAACTCAATATACTTTTTCCTTTAATGAAATATTGGATTCTTTGCAAGACAGATAGCACTATGATTGTCACTGAAAAGAACACCGTTATCATGCTCCTTGCCTATCTCCTTCAAAAAAACTTTTCAACCAAATCATCTCCTTACCAGCTTCAAATATAGCAACATACTTTGTCTCGGTGGTCGAGAGAGAGACACACATTTGTAGTCTAGATATCCAGCTAATTGCAATGCCACCTAAGGTAAAAACATAACTTGAGGTACTCTTCCTATTATCCAAGTCACCACCAAGATCTGCATCAACAAAATTTTGTAAAGTTACATCGTTCTTTATAAAACATAATGACATGCCTGAAGTGCCTCTAAGGCATCTTAATAACCACTTTACAACTTCCCAATGCTTTATTACCGGATTAGTCAACTCCCACTACGTAAGCTATGTCTAGTCTAGTACACACCACATCGTACATCAAACTACCAACACCTGACGCATAATGTACCTTAGCCATAGACTCCCGCTCTTCATCTATCTTTGGAGACTTCTTCCGAGAGCTTGAAGTGACTTCCTAAAGGAGTACTTTCAGGCTTTGCATTCTAAAGTTCAAATCTATCTAGCTTTTCTTGTGGTAACTTTAGAATTCTTTTGGATCTATTTCACGTGATCCTCCTCATCCCAAGAATCTAATTCACTACGCCCAAGTACTTCATCTAAAACTCTTTTGACAATTGCTACTTTGGTATGTTGATCTCCCTCATGCTGGATCTTGCAATGAGCATATCATCAATATACAACAGAAAAAAATAATATAACCGTCATCAAATTTCTTAAAGTAACTTCAGTGATCCATTTCACTTATAGTGAACCTGTTACCACACATAAATGTGTCAAATTTCTTATACCATTGTCTAGGAGCTTGTTTCAAGCCATACTTTTCTCTAGTTTGCAGTCATAATTTTCTTTTCCAAGAACCTGAAAACCTTCTGGTTGGATCATGTAGATATCCTCCTCTAAGTTAACCATGGAGGAATGTAGTCTTAATATCTAACTACTCCATATGTAAATTCTCAGTAACAACAATACTCAACACTAGCCTGATACAGTCAATTTCACAACTGGAGAGAAAATCTCTATGCAGTAAATTCCTTTCTTTTATTGAAAACATTTTACTACTAACCTTGCTTTGCACCTCTTGTTGTCATCAAGTTTTTCTTTGACCCTATACACCTACTTGTTCTACAATGCCTTCTTCTCATCTGATAAATGAGTTAACACCCAAGTTATGTTCTTCTCGAGTGAATCCAGCTCATTCCACATTGTTAACTTCCACTTAACGAAATCATTAACCTGCACTACTTCTAAAAAATTGTATGGTTCGCTAGTGTTAGTTACAAGTAAATAATGCAATGACAAAGAATACCTCTGTACAGATTTAGATGTTCTACTAGATCTTCTCAAAGTGGGTTCTAGTGTATGTAATTCTTGTTCTGGTTTTTTTATCAGAGTCTACAGAAATAGTTTTCACAATTTCTACCCAGAACACTTTTAGAAACCCCTCCAGTTCAATCTCTCTAGCCTCCACCGTTTGTTTCTTCACACAAGATTCTACCATAAATATGTCCTTGTACAACATATTTTCATCGAATGTAAAATCAGCAGTTCTTATTATTTTCCTATTTTGTTCATCCCAAAACCGATAGTCAAAATAATCAGAACCATATCCAATGAAATAACATGTTTTAGCTTTTGCATCAAGCTTATCTCTATTTTCAGAATTTACATGGACATACGAAATACAACCAAAAACTTTCAAATGCGAGAGATTTTCCTTCTTTCCACTCCATTCTGTTTATGGTAGCTTGAAATCAAATGGAACTAAAAGTCCTCTATTGATCAGATATGTTGCGGTGTTAATTGCATTGCATTCGCCCAAAATGTCTTGGGTAATCCCGGATACATCCTCATACTTCTTGCACGCTCATGCAGAGTTCTATTCATCCTCTTAGCAATTCCGTTTTGTTGAAGTTCATTGGGAACAGTTTTTATCATTCCGATTCTGTTCTCTGCACAAAACCCCTTGAACTCCTTGCTATCATACTCACCACCATTATCAGACCTTAGACATTTAATCTTCAGGCCAATCTCATTCTCCACTTCAGCTTTCCATCATTCGAAAGTAACAAATATATCAGATTTATTTTTCAGAAAATAAACTGTTGATACCTGAATTTTGTCGACACGGCTGACATACATTTTTTGTAAAAAGAACAAATAGAAGAGCGTTTAATTCGGCTTTGGTCAAATTTGCAAAATCCATAAAAAGAGTTTGGTCCGATTTGCTTTTTTATTCGAGATATTTCGTATACCCCGCGTTGTTTGTTGCAAATAGTCCCAGCCCATGAAATAGTTAAAGGGCCAGAAGAAATCAAAAGGCCCATAACAGAATTAGTTTTGCTCACGAGGGATATAACCTCAGCCAAGAAGGCAGCGTAGTTGTTTTTCGGACGGAGTTCAATCGAGAAAGGGGAGATCGGAATCGGAGAGGATTCGACCGAGAGGGAAAAAGAGAAAGTTCCTCACCGCCGTTTAGTCTGAAGCTTCGCCGGAGTTCATTGTTGTCCTCCGTCGGCCGGAGGCGATCAGTATTTTCCGATCACCGGTCCTCATCTCTGCTCGGTGATTCATCCATGTTGCTGTCACCATCAAATAGTCGACGATTCTCGACATCACCATCCCTGTCATCGCGGCAGATTCCTCCTCTTGGCGTCGATTGCGCCTTCGCAGTCACGAAACAGGTAAGCTTCTCTCTTCTCTGCCCTATTCTCCCCTGCTTTATTGAAGCTTAGAATGCCGAATTCGACTGATGAAATCGCAAGCACGTAATCTGAAATCGAGATTGTTTTGCGATGACTCAGGTCGTTTTTAGAGTTTTGCATACCTTGTTTAGCCGAGGATCGAATTTAAACCGGATGGAATGCTCATAGTCTAAGTCGCATATTACCCGTTTGACGAAATGCCTGAATGAAATCTTGAAACCGATTTCATAAATCGATGTTTAGAATCTTCGTCTTACGCTTGATTTGTTCTGAAATTGATGTATTGTCGCTGACTTCAAGTTATCTATGTTCTTCGATGTGGTTTTGTGGCATTCGCACGTCACGGTTCAGCCATTGATGGAACTTTCGACAGCGATTCATCCCCTTTCGGCGGAGCCTTGCCCGCGGTTAGAGGCCGCTTCAGTTAGTCCATCCCTCACGATTTGATTTGCATAAATTTTCCACGTGCTAGAATTGATCGAGTTTCGGTGTATGTGATTTTTGATTTGGAGAATTTCTCGCCGGAGTTAGTCCGACGACGTAGAAACTGTGGGCCAACCAGTGGCCAGTGGTTATTGGCCGGCGGTGGTTATTGACGTCGACGCTTGAAGGTTGAGGTCGACAGTGCTATGGAGTTCGTCGGAAGAAGTGTTCTCGGTGAAGGCGGCAAATATGAGGGCGTGAAGAAAATGGCCATCGGGGAAGAAGACCAGAAAAAAGGGAATAAAAAAAATAAACAAAAAAAGAAATAAAAAATAGAAATAGGAAAATAAAAGAATAATAAAAAAGAAGACAAAAAAAGTCAGAAAAGAAATAAAATGGGCATATCATAAAAGCTGGGCCGAGTTGAATATTGTGGATTAAAAGAATATAGAAACGGGCTGAAATAATATTGGGCCAGGCGAAATTTGATAATTTGGGCCTTTTTCATATTGAGCCCAAAATCTAATCCGAGTTCAGACCCAATCCGGACCTTCAGGGTCCGGGTCAGACAAGCGAATTGGACGGGGTTCCTTGACCCGGTCCGAAGTCCCTTTTTCCCGAAAAAAGTAAAAATAAAAAATTCAGAAAAAATTCAGAAAAAAAAAAAAAAAAATGTGAGAAAAGCTTAAAAAATGTAGAATTTTCTAAGTTTAGTTTTTTTTTAATAAACACTTTAGGTTTGAAGAAAATTTGATCCCAAAATTAAATAAGCTTTTAGGGCTTTACATTAGGGATTTTTTATTACCTTTTTCTTTTAGAGATGATGTTAGGTCGTTGCTTGTACATTTTCATTTTGATTTCACTTGATTGTGCACTTTAAATACATTGATTGTTGTTTTTTCCTTTTTAGAATGGTTAGGATGAAATTTAGGATTTTGATTAGTGAAAGGCTACCTTGACATATTAGTTAGCAAATGGTCAAGTTTAGATACCGAAAGGGCATTAGTTGAAAAACTAGTGTAATCAAGTTCTCGATCCCTAAGAATCTCTGGTTGTGTATGTATTGAGATAACACTCCTGCATCTCAATTTTAAGGTTTCTAGCCGATCCATAATAATGGCTAGTGGCGACTCCTAATGAACACATAGATTTAAACAACAAATGTCACACAAGGTATGGATTTAGGGAGGGTCTCATAAAGAACCTCTAAACCTACTTCCTGAAGCGGCCCTCGAGGGGTAGGTCGCAACATAAACCCATGCCTTTGTTGTGGAGTCGTCAATAAACGTGACATAGTAGCACGATCCTCCAAGGGAATGCACAGGGGCTAGCTCCCACACATTTGTATGCACCAACTCTAATTTTCCTTTCTTTGGTTCTCTCCCAATCTTTGAAAAACTAACACATTTCTGCTTGCCCAAAACACATTCTTCACATAGATCAATATCTATGGATTTCAAAACAGGTAGTTTTCCCTTAGATGCTAACAACTTCATTCTCTCTTCACTCATGTGTCCAAGCCTGCGGTGCCACAATTTGGAATTAGCTACTGATTCAGCAACTGCTACGGTTTCTCTGCTACTTTTAGTCATGTACAGCGTTCCTGACTTTGTTTAGCGTGCTACAACCAAAACACCTTTAACCATTTTTCAAGAGTTATCCTTAAAAATAGTTCTATATCTTGTGTTGTCTAATTGACTTATAGAGATCGCCTTTCTCTCAAGTTTTGGAACATATTTGACATCATGCTACTTCCATTGATACCCATTAGTAGCTTTAATGTAAACATCACTATTTCTCAAAATATCCAAAGGTTCATCATCTGCAAAATAAACTTTCCAAACTTTCCAGTTTGCGCAAGTAGAGTGAAACGACATACCTGAGTCGAGAATCCAAGACTCAATTGGACTGTCACTGTTCAAATTTAAGGCATCACTATCATGTGTCTCCTCAATTTGCATTCACGGATTTCTCTTACCCTTGATTTCGATCTCAATATTGAATTTTTTTCTTTGGGGCTCTGCAATCTCATCTCAAATGGTCCTTCTTTTCACAATTCTAGCAAATTATTTAACAACATGGTCTCAATTTGCTTCTCCCTCTAGACTTCGATCTATCATGATACCGGTTCCGTCCTCATTGATTGCTTCCCCATCTACCTTCGATATTTAAGGCAGTACCCAAAAATTCACCTAACTCTTTTCTGCAAATATCATCACTAAGAATCAAATCTCCTATTGCTTGAAGCTTCAACTTTTTCCTACCAGACGAAGCGCTCATTGTAGTCACGGTTGCACTCCAACTTTCAAGCAGAGAAGATAATAAAATTAACGCTTTTACCTCGTCATCGATTTTGATATCAACTGAACTCTACTGAGTCATGACCACATTGAATTCATTTATGTGATGTGTCATGGAAGCACCTTTGTTCATCTTCAAATTGAAAAGACGATGCATCAAATATACTTTGTTTGATGCAAAGGGCTTCTCGTACATGTTGGACAATGCCCCCATCAAATCCACCGTTGTCATCTCATTGGCAATGTTGAGAGCAACGTTCCGCCCCAATGTGAGACAAATCACACCCAAAGCTTGTGGATCTAACAATTCCCACACTGCTTATTCCATTGAATATGGTTTCTCTTCTAATAGAGGTTGGTGCAAGTTCTTCTGATACAACAAATTCTCGATCTACATCTTTCAAAAACCAAAATCCTTTCCATCAAACCAATCTTTGCCACTCCCACCATTTTGCCATACCAAACTCTAATACCAATTGTTAGGAACGCAAATCTTTGAAGAGAAAAAAATAGAGAAGAACAAGCGAATTTTTACATGAAAAACACTTTCAAAAACAGATGGGGAAAAACCATGGTGCCGCATTAGGCAATCTCTCCACTATCAATATTGGTATCAGCGGTACAAGTTTCAGCATTACAATTACAGAAGATATTGCCCCAATACATATAGCATGAGTCTAGGGCATATATAGTTATAATGGAAAATTACATGTATACCATTAGCAGTAGTAAAAGCTCTATTCTCTATTTTAACATGAAAATTAGATGTATGCCATTAGAAGGAAGGGTGACCTCCTAGGAAAGTGCCTACCTATAACAACTATTTTTGCGCTTGAATAATACTTTTCTCTATTAGACTCCACAACTCCATCACTCCGGGGATTATGCTTCAAGCAAAAGCTGCCTCATGGAGTTGGTCCAAATATTAGAGTTCAAGCAAACGATGAGCCAAGAAATCATTCCCATTTTCTATGAGATCGAGCCCTCAGATGTGAAAGACCAAAACAATTCTTTTGAGGAGAACTTTTTCAAACACAAAAGGAATGGGGTTGACAGTGAGACCATGAAGAAGTGGAAGTTGGCTATCAAAGAGATTGAAAGGTTAAAGGCATTTGTAACAACGAAAATACATAACGGGTAATCCAATTAGATTTAAAATCGATTTACAAAATTGATGTATTGGATCGTAAACCAATCATGTTATCTCTGACATTATTCTTCATTTTCAATTTTAATGGTTTCGCAACTCCACTTAACCGTTTGGCTTTCAGATCAAGTGTTTCATCCAGATGTTCTGATGTTGCTATGGTAGTTCTTGCTGAAAGATTTCACAATAAGCAGGTCCTCATTCTCCTTGACGACGTGGAAGATGTTGACCAACTCGATGTGGTTGTTGGGGAGCTTAGTTGGTTTGTTCCAGGAAGCAGGATAATTGTGACTTCTAGAAAGAGCGACATCCTTTTGAAGTTCAAAGAGGTTGTAGCTTATGAGTTTGAACCAATGGAAGAAGATAAAGCTCTACAACTGTTTTCGAAGCATGCTTTTGGAATAGATTGTCCTAGCGAGGGCTTTGAAAGCCTTTCGAAGGACATCATATCAGCTACCGGGCAACTTCCTATAGCACTTGAGGTGACAGGTTGGAAAATCGGAGGGTACATGGAAAGATACGTTGGAGAAGTTGAAAGATGCTCCTCGTGACAAAGTTGAACATGGGTGAAGATAAGTTGCAAAGCTTTGGATATATATGCAAAGCAAATATTATATATATATATATATAGCATGTTTTCTTATTGGAAAGGATGAGAGAATTGCCTTTTACACGTGGGAAGACCATAAACTTTATCCTTCTAGTGGGATTGAAGTTCTCATTGTAATGTCTTTGGTGAAAATTGGAGAAAATAGTTAGCCATTGATGCAAGATCTACTGAGAAATCTAGGCAGAAATATTGTTGTGAATGAAGATCCTATCCCTCATAATCGAAGTAGGTTGTGGGTGCGCGATGAAGCCTTATCCACTCAATGGAAGAAGGAGGTAAACCTGAAAGGTAGAACTACTTTCTTTTTTACCTGCAGTTAATTTTCTTTGTAATTTACTCGATTCTTCAATTTATAGAAGAAGTGTAAAAAACACAGGCAGCTCTGTGGCAAAGTTCATTCCTATTCATTTACCTTTATGTTCAAATTGGTAGGGTGCTCCAAATGTTCAAGCCCTTGGTCTCAACTTTGACAAAAGATGTGACGAACTTTCACATCCGAGGGAATTTGGTGCACTATTGAACTTAAGGTTCTGTTGGTTGAGTTCACTCCCATGTGGAGGAAGCCTAATACATTTCAAGCCCAAAGCTTTAAGCCCATATGATATTTATATGGTGAAATAGGATTTCTCACTATTATTATGTTGTATCTACAAAAGAACGTTTTTTAGAGACGCAATAACAAGAGAAAAAGAGAGCAGAAAATCTAGGATGAGAAAATATCTTATTTTCATCAATATGACATCGGAGGTCAATTCGTGATCCTATTAAGCTAAAATTTTCTTGATCTATCATGGAGTGCAGTGGTCGGTGATTGGGAAGGTTGGACACAAATAATGGAGGTATAAGACACGTTTCTCTTTTGACTTTTTGTGGAGACTATCTAATAGAAACTGTTTCACCGGAATTGTTCTCGCGACAAAATATAATTCACCGAACATCGTTCTTTGGCTTTTTTGTGAGAGAGGACTGGGTTTAGTGGCAACTCCAGACAAGAGTTATCTAGGTGAGAAAAAGGAACTCGCTTGTTTCAATCAAACAATATAAATTCAAGTCATGATAGTATTCAATCAATATGAAAGTCAAGCTTCATAACCAATTCGAACAAATCCAACTAGTCATAGACTAGCAGCATTACACTCGAACTTCATTGATACCATGTTACACTATTACTAGACTTAAAACATAGATAGCTACACCTAAGGAAGTTGAAAGTACAATGCGGAAAGTTTAAAGATAAAGAGACAACATTTTGATTGTGTGTTTGGAGGGCTTTCGAAGAGAATGATATTTCTATTTAAAATGAACACACATACACAAAAGATGTAACGCTAAAATTTAATCGACAATGCAATACTCGAGATAGAAATACACTTCGGAATTCAATCGATGACGCAAATCGGGAAGCTACAACTAAGGAAAAATAAAGTGCGGTACAAAAAGGTAAAGATAATTGAAAGATAACATTTTTATTGATTTATCTAGGGGTCTTCCAAAGAGTACGATTTCACTATTTAAGGCCTATAATCAAAGTTATCGATGGAGGTTACAAACGGTTACTAACAAAGATTACGGATGGTTACAAATAGAGGTTACAAATGGTTATTACAAATTGTTATTACAAACAGTTATCAATGGTTATGTTGAGTTCACTACCTTGAAGGTTTATTCAACTCCACTATGTTGGCAGTTGCTTTGACTCCACCACATTGACGGTTACTTCTTTGAAAGTTGTTTCAAAGATTGTTGACTCCACTTTTTGTCAATTTTTTCAAGTTGGCGATACTTTATTGAAGTTCCTATCCTTTTTCAGCATCCTGATGAGTCACAACGATCCACTTCCTTCCATAATTGACAACCCTATAGTGATTTTATGAGAAAACCCAACATAAAAGTTATAGAGCTAGAAATATTCGTTCTTTTGGCTTTGAAATCAGGTCAATCGGATTTGTGTCAACAAATTTATGACTATTTTCCCAAATTAGCATGGCTATAGTGATTTGTGTCACAACCGTCCACTCCCTTCCAAAATCGACAACTCTACAGTGCTTTTCTGAGAAAACTCAAAACATAAAAGTTGTAGGTCCAGAAGTCTTCGTTCTTTTGGCTTGGGAATAAGGTCAATCCAATTTGTATCAACAAAGTTATGACCATTTTTCCAAATTAGCGCAGAACTAAAATTTCTGACTTAAAAAGACCACAAAAAAATGTTGAAATCAGAAATTTCAAAACCTCTTAGATATGATAATGCATCCATCCACTCCGAATATGGCTTTTTGTATACAACTCTAGTATTCACTTGATCATATTCCATGAATTGCATCGCTTGGTCTTGTATTATCTAGACCTGTTGGGGATCTTGATTAGGGATCACTTGAGGAGGTTGTCTTCCAAGCAAAGGGCTTGTTTTCCTTCATTGTCTATGACAACGTAAGCCCAGAAAATGCAGTATTATTAGGACTCTCCTTTGAAGGACTTAATGTTCTAGGCCCGTGCATGACCTCATGGAAGGTGTTGACAATTATGGGCTTGATCACGTCGATGACATATTTCATCATGCGGGTGGTCATTTTCTTCTGATATTCGTCGAGAATCCTTCTTATAGTAGCCAACATCACAGGACTTGGTTCAAATTGCATTATCTGCTCATCGTTGATTTGTCTCAGGATGTCGACATCTCCACCTTGCTCTTAACTCAAAACATCCCACTCTTATCATTTTTAGGTTGTGATGACAAGTTGTTACCACTAGCATTATCAGGATCGAGTTGTTTCCTTGTTCTCAACACTGTATCTCCTCAAATCAACCACAATAGTCTCCCTAGGCGACAAAATTCTGTATCGCTAGAACGGCTCCAAAGACGAAATATAATTCATCGAAAGTTGTTCCTCGACTTTTAAGGAGAGAAAACGGGTTCTGTGGCGACTTCGAACAGACAGACAAGAAATAACTCCGAACTTTTACTTCGAACTTCAAATCGAACTGTACGTATAAACCATGCCAGAATTTAATCAACGACGAAGCTTAAAAAATGTGCAAAGATGTAACGCCGAAATTTAATCGATAACACAAATCGAAAAGCTACAGCTAAAGAAAAATAAAGTGTCGTACAGGACAATAAAGATAATTAAAAGATAACATTTGGATTGATTTGTCAAAGGGTCTTTTGAAGAGTACGATATGGCTATTTAAAGCCTATAATCGACGGTTATCAACAGAGGTTACAAATGGTTACTAACAAAGGTTACGGACGGTTACAAATAAAGATTATGGACAGTTATAAATAGAGGTTACAAACAGTTATTAACAGAAGTTACAAATGGTTATCAACGGTTATGTTGAGTCCATTATCTTGACGGTTTATTCGGCTCCATTACATTGATGGTTACTTCTTCGACAATTGTATTCCAAATTGTCGACTTCACTTTTTGTCGATTCCTTCAAGTTGGCTATACTTCATTGAAGTTCTATCCTTTTTCCACATCCTAATGAGTCACGATTGTCCACTTCCTTCCAAAATCGACAACTCTACAGTGATTTTCTGAGAAAAACTCAAAATATAGAAGTTGTAGATCCATGAGTCTTCGTTATTTTGGCTTTGGAATTAGGTCAATCGGATATATATTGACAAAATTATGACCATTGTGGCCATGGTTTTATCCCGCCCAAAAAATATTTCATCAAATGCTGTGTTCCAAATTTTATTAGAGGAGATTAGGTCTTGAGTCAAGCTCGGAACAAAGAATGTCAAATGTGTCTATTAAACCCAATTTTGTGCCTTAGAATTTAACCCTAGTTCCAAACCCAATTCAACAAAACTAACAATAGGATGACATTTTTGCAAAAAAATTCATTATTTTAATTTTTATAAAATAATTTGAACTACAACCATGTATTGTAAATTATAATTGATCTTTAATTAGAATATTTGGCTTGGGTGTATTGAAGAATAATGGCTAGAGGCTAATCAACTTGGGTTTTATTCCAAGCACAACGCCGGAATCTAATCAATGACATTGAACTGGTGGCGCAACATTGGAATTTAATCAACAATGTTGGACCTGATAAAGACTCTTGGAATTGAATCTACTGGAATCTAAAAGCAAACTGCTCCTATTGTCTAAAAATAAAGATAGATAAAGTTCTGTTGTCTTGTTTGGAGGAGACCATCCGAAAATCTTTGAGTTTTATATAAAATAACTGTTGCCAAGACATGAACATGAAAGTTGTTTTATGCCTTTTTTTGGCTATTTAACTACTTCCTGACTTGAGCAAAGAGTTCCATTAGACCATCTAGAAGCTGATTTTCTTCCACGACCAATTTCCTGCTATTTCCCACGTTTTATAATTTGCTTCCTTGATTTCTAGTTCTAAAATTAAGGGACTGGTTTTGACACGTGGCAATGAATTTCTTTATATGTAACACCAACGTGCTTAATTCATCAACATCACATGAAAATTTACATTTTGATTACAAATTTATATTGAATAATTCATTATTTCATAATTTTATAATTCATAATTTTTTTATTTCATAATTTATTTTTTTAATTTTTAAATTCTGGGCCAATTCACGGCCTTTCTCTGGATTCATGCTATGTGGGAACCGTTTTACATTCTTTGTGACTTTTCAATCGCCCCGTGGCCATGGGTAATTTTAGTTGTGACAAATTTTCCCAAACTAGAGAAGAACTAAAATTTCCGCATCTTAACCAATCACAACTGTTCACTCTCTTCCAAAATCGACAACTCTACATTGCTTTTCTGAGAAAACTCAAACATAAAAGTTGTAGATCCATGAGTCTTCATTCATTTGGCTTTGGAATCAAGTAAATCTAATATGTATTGATAAAGTTATGACCATTTCCCCGAACTAATGCAGAACTGAAATTTCTGACATTAAAAAGACCACGAAATTCTACTCTTATTGATTAAGCCCATCACTTGTCGATAATAAGAAAAAATTGATCATTTTTTGGTGTAAACAGAAACTGAACCTTTTTGAAGTTAACAACTATCAAGCTGGAACTTCTCTAAATCCTCGGAGCTTTCTCTCTTCAATGGAAGAGTTTTTCCCTATCCTGCCACGTGATAGTTTGTCCTTTATCCCTCGATTCCCATAAACCCTTAACCCCTCCCATATTCCTATTACCCTAAAAATGATCCAGCATACCTTTTATGCTACAGTCGAATTCTTTACCATGGAAACTCAGATACAAATGTCCCTCACCCATAAACCCCTTCCTTCAACCATTCACCCCTGATGCTCTAAAAATGATCCAGTTCGCCCTCTCTGCTGCAGTCAAGCTACATTTTGATGGTGACCTAGATACAAACTCCAGCTACCCATAAACCCTAGAGCTCCCTTTCAACCATTTTTATTATACTATTACTATATTTTTCCCAAAAATCTCCACTATCGGATCCTTTTTTTTACCATAATGGCTGCATTTTTTTTTTTGGATTTTCCTCTTTACTAGGACCTGCTTCATCCTCCTGTTTGCTGAGTACCTCCATGGATAGGGATTGCGCCCCTCTGTGAGCTGCGACTTTCTTCAGCTGTTGTACCTTCTTCGAAAGGTTAGTGACTGAGCTGGCCTGCTTTCCTATTAATGTGCAATGTTTTTTGCCTCAGAAAGACAAAAAGATATGAAAGGTGAGGAGAAGACTATACAAATGGGCATGGGTGGGTGGACCTATTAAGTCACCTGTTCACAGATGAAGATAATATGTTGGAACTGTTGGGGTTTGGGCACACCCTTGACAGTCCAAAACTTGAGAGACATAGTGGCGCGAGAAAGGCCCAACTTAGTTTTCTTAATCGAGACGAAGAATCAAGAACTAGTGATTCAAAGGCTGAGAAAGCATTTAAAATTCCAGCATTACTCTGTTATGAATCCGGTAGGGATCACTGGCGGGTTGGCTATTTTGTGAGATGAGTTTGTTCTATTACATATAAATTCTGCTTCCAAAGAGAGACTAGATGTGAAGACGCGGTGATGGGAGACTAGATGCAAATTACTTTTGTGCATGCATCAGACTCATATCAAGAGAGACTTATACTTTGGGAGCGATTAAAAAGGATTAGGTCTCAGAATTCACTTCCTTGGGTTTGCTTAGGCGATTTTAATGAAATACTATATCATTGGGAGAAAGTGGGGAAATGCGCGGCTGAACACTATCACTTAAATGCTTTTCAAAAATGCCTGAATGAATGTTCTTTGATGGATATTGAATGTAAGGGGTGTGCTTATACATGGGCAAACAATAGAGAAAGGGGAAATTATGTGAAGAAGAGGTTGGATAGAGTAGTGAGTAACATTGAATGGAGGTTGAAATTCCCGGAAGCTGAAGCCTATGCCCTTCCTGCCATTGGATCTGAGCATAGTCCCATATTATTAACCCTTTTACCTCCTCTAGTGAAAAGAAAAAAAGAGTTCAACTTTGAAGCATTTTGGTTGGCAGATAAAGAATGTAAAACCATTATGAAAGATGTGTGGCACTCTTCTATTTTGGAAGAAGATTCGTTGCTAAAAAAGCTTTCAGCAATCTCGGACGCTCTTTCCAAATGGAGTAAACAAAAATTCTCAAATGGATATAGTAAAATCAAAATGCTCAAGCAGGAAATTCAGAATGCAATTAACAATCCCAAAGAAGATTTTGACAGACGCCTCCTTTCCATGTAATGACACATATTAATGTTATAATCAAACAAAATGTGTGCAAAAACCGGTCAATCATTCCTTTATCTATTACTTGTGCTTAGGTTATTTTTGAATAATAGTTTCCTAGTACAAAAAAAGAGAAATATCAACTCATTAACACAATAGTTCGTTGGCTATCTAGCAAATAAACTGGTTCTTTGGAAAATAGGAACACCAATTTTGTTCCAAATGGAGAAAGAATAGGAAAAAATAAAAAAAAGAAGAAAAGAATGCAAGAAATTATCTTAAATCAAGAGTGTGCCCCACATTTAACCTTAACAAATATTGTTTGAGAGGAATATTGGTAGTTTCGTCTTTAGCAAAATTGAAGCAAAAGAAACCAAGAAAAAAAGGGAAGAATAGTCTTAAATCAAGAGTGGGATTTGTAAGGATGTCAGGAGTCAATAAGGCGGTGAAAATAATGCAAGCCAAGATCGACTCCAAATCAAGTATATATATTATCCATAAATTAATTAAAGTAGAGAAAATGAAGACAACATTTTTTCATCACCCTTTTTTTTTCTTCTTTTTTTGTTAGGGTAAAAATTCTCACATTACCTTTTATTTTTCCATGTTACATTTTAATTCTTGTTCCTTTTCATTTGGGATAAGAATTGCCATATCACCTTTTATTTTAATTAATTCCATATTGACTCGCACGATAGAATTTCTGTCTTGTACATCACAGTAAGATCCTTGTATGCAAGACAGTACGTGTTGAAATTCTGCCATCTACAGTTCCATCTTTTGTGTATTTCTACTAATCCAAATTCGAAAATTGGTTTCTGAATCTTTAATCCTCTCCTCTACAAGGGTCCTCAGTTTCTTTGTTAGTTCGAGTGAATCTCTGAAAACTGTCACTTTCTCTATAGGGTAATTGTCATGAAAACAAGCGATCAAACAATAAAATATACAGAATAAGAAAATAAATCGGACATCATATTCACGTGATTCGGTTGTAATGACTTACCCCACAAGGATATCAACAACAAATTCAACAATAGATCAAGCAATACAACAGAAATTACAAACCCACTCGAGTCACTCAAACACTCTCAGTGTTTCCCAGTCTCCTAATTACACCTAATAACTCACACAATTTTAGCCTCACAATTCCTTGGGAAATAATCTCTCAATCTCGCGAAGGAATTTACAAATCTTACCACAAAATTTACTCAATTTATGATAGAATTGGGATTGGACCTAAATAGGCCTCCTTATAATTATGATTTTTTTTAAGAGTTTTGAAGCAGCTTGTTCAAATCCTCCATAGAAATCCACCTGGTCTCTTTATCATCTCCCAACATAGATGTTGTGGACTTGGGCTACATCAACCAAAAGACTTTTGGAAGGAAAAATTAATACTTAGATCACTTCAAAAAAAATAATCACATGAATATGGTTTGTTGTAATTAATGAGCGGCTGAATTGAAATTAGGATCAATTGCCTTGAGTAACTTCAAGCCATGCTATCAAGAATCCATAAGCCGAGAGTTGTTCCATGCAGAAAGTTGAGTGTCTCCCTCAAAGAATTTGGGTTAGTCAAATAAGAATTGACTAGCTGAAGTCTATTGGCGTTTGTATGTATATGTGCTATGAATGAGAATGACATACGCTCCAGTAGATAAAGCAACACCGTATCCAATGATTTATACCGGGTGTGCTGAATATTGACCAAGGGGAAGAAAATTGTAATTATAGTTTATCCCTGAACTCCATTGTGTGATATCCCACAGATTATAATATTCTCTTATACTACCGGAAAATTTTCAATCATGTTTTCGAAATGGTGATCACTTGACTACTTTAGCATGTTTCCTCCTGATCAAGAATCATGTGACTTTCGGGACATGTTAGGAAAGCAACTAGGTTAAGATGGAGAGACTCAAGTAAGAAAGGAAAGTGAGATCCTATCTCCCCTTATCTGTTCATATTGATGGCAAATACCTTGTCAGTTTTGATAAAGAAAGCAGTTGAGGATGGAACAATTACTGGAATTAAACAGAATAGATACTGCCCTGTCCTTTGTCCCCTTATGAACAAATTTTCAACCATCAAGAGGAATTAGACAAGGAGATCCTATCTCCCCTTATCTTTTCATATTGATGGCAAATACCTTGTCAGTTTTGATGAAGATAGCAATTGAGGATGGAACAATTACTGGTATTAAACTAAATAGATACTGCTCTGTCCTTTCTCATCTTTTATTTGCTGATGATTCAATTTTCTTCTTAGATGGAAAAGTGATGGAATGCCAGAACTTAGCATTAATCTTGAATCAATATTGCTATGCCTCTGGGCAAGCAATTAATTGGAATAAGTATGGTATTTCATTTAGTATGGGCTATCCACAGAGCTTGAGAAGCAATATGGTTGGTGAATTAAGAGTACCGGAAATTGAGAAGACAGGAAAATATTTGGGAATTCCATCTGATTGGGGCGTGTCCAAAAAGCAAATGTTTTACTGGATTTTAGCAAGAGTTAACATGAAGCTTGAGGGGTGGAAGGAAAATCTAATCTCGAAAGCTGGGAAAGAAATCCTGATTAAAACAGTGGTTCAAGCTTTGCCGCAATACGCCATGTCAATTTTTAAAATCCCAGTCTCGATTTGTCGTGCCATTGAAAAAAGAATAGTTGCCTTTTGGTGGAGAAATAGTGAGTCTAAAGCTGGCCTTCATTGGAAAAGATGGGAATCGTTAAAGTGAAGAAAAGACCAAGGAGGAATGGGTTTTAGAGATTTACTATCCTTCAACAAGGCCATGCTAGGGAAACAAGCCTGGCGATTATCTCAAAACCCACAGTCTATATGGAGTCAGATTTTAAAAGGAGTTTACTTCCCTCGGAAATCCTTTTGGAATGCGGAAAAGGGATCCCGCCCCTCTTGGGGATGGAAAAGCATTTTGTTGGGAAGAGATACAATCTCACATCCTATTATGTGGTCAGTGGGCAATGGTGATGAAATCAAAATTCGTGAGGACAGATGGCTTAAACGTGGAATTATTGGGAGACCAGCAGGGTACGGAGAACCAACAAAAGCGGCTGATTTGATTATGAACGAGGAAGATAAATGGGATGAACATACCTTATACAGATTCTTTGATGAGCAAATCGTTAGTGAAATACTAAAAATTCCTCTGAAGACTCGAAATTCCCAGGATAAACTTGTCTGGACTGGAACTAAATCAGGTCAGTTTACTGTAAAGAGTGCCTATATAATGGAGAGAGAAGAGGTAAAACAGGATTTCACAGCGCAAGCCTCAACATCAGACCAGCCACCCCGTGACCTTTGGAAAAGTATTTGGCGTTTGAATACACCCCCTCCCCCTCAAGAATCAGAATTTTCCTATGGAGCTTGTGCCAAAATGCAATCCCTACCAGAGATAACCTATTCAGGAGAAAGATCATACCTGCACCCACTTGCCCTTTTTGTAATCAGGATGCCGAAATAGTGGAGTGCCTGTTCTTGCTCTGTTCTTGGACTGCTTCTATTTGGACTGCTCCTACGCTACAAATCACAATTTCAAGGCTTGGGTTAGCAAGAATCGAGGATTGGTTACAAACTTACAGTACCCACTCGGTAGATCCACCTTCCCTCGATACGGCGGCTTGCGTTCTCTGGTCAATTTGGAAGGCGAGGAACAATTCTGTATTTCGGCAACAGATCCCTAATCCAACGACCTTAGTGGAATCGGCGCACATAATGCTCAGCAATTTTCAGAGATGGAACGGAAAAACGAGGAAGCTTCAATCGGAGATCGGAGAATTACCTCGACACTGGATTCCCCCGAGAGGCCGAACCTTAAAAGTGAATATTGACGGGTCATTCGTGGACGGAGCAAACACCGGAGCTATAGCCGGCGTGATTCGCGACTCGTTGGGGACGATCCTTGATGGTTTTGCCAAATCTGTAACAGCGACCTCTGCCCCTGGCCCTCATTGAAGCTCTCTCTTTCCTCACGACCGGAAGAAGCGAAGTACTTGAAGTGGTGTCAGACTGTTCAGAGTTGGTAGAAGCAATTTCCAACTCTCTCGAAGCTCCATGGCAAGTACAATCTCTAGTATCTGAGGCCCGACGGTCCATGGGGCTCATTTGCACATTTGAAGATAGCGCACTGCAGACGTGAGGTAAATTATGTTGCGAACTGGATAGCCAAAGTCCAAAGATTAAATTTTCTTCCTTGTAATTGGTTAGCTTGTCCCCCCAACCCCTTTGGGAGTTACTTTGTCTGGATCTTCCTCTAGTGAGAACTTATGCTTAGGTACTTTTCATTCAATAAATACGTATTTCAACCAAAAAAAAAGTAAGAAAGGAAGACCAATTTGTGTTTACATCGGTACATGTATTAACCGGCCCACCAGTCATGTCTACTTTAAATGATTATGATCCGATTGTGAATGTATGATAGAGTCAAGCATGCTTTTCTGAGTGATTAAAGGTGCTTTTACTAGTGTAATGAATTGAGTATAGGGTATGACGAGATTATTTATTGTGGCTTTCATGTAACTTAACCAATGCATAGTAAGTTTAATACATTTGTACTCACTTATTGCACGACCAATATGCCTATATGAGTTTTCTCAGTGAAGAGATTATTTGCGAATGATAAACATTATATCTACATGCTCGAATGAAGATCATTCATCAAGCTCATCATATAAAAGTGAGAGATGTTGGGTTTTGGACTTGGGTTGCCCATGATGGGCTTGACCCCAAGTCCAGCCCACAACTTCCAAAAGAAGAGCATGCGAGTAACAAGCAACGGTGTCGGCGTGCTCATGTGAAGATAAGAGACCAAGAGAAAAACACAAACATATTCGATTGTGGAAAAACATGTGCTAGTCTAGTGCATTACACTTATCACTGACGCGGATAACACAAGCATTACTTGAAGCAATCTCGATTAATGACAATTGACGTACAATACTGCGAAACCTGACAGCTTCCATTCCATGAGAAACGCAATGAGATTGCCTGAGACGTGCTCGACACCGGGGCCCTTGTGAAGCCTTAAAACTGCATGTCCTTGTTCGCCAAAACCTTAGCCCTGGGTGGCGAGCATGTCAAGGGTGGATGTGAGATAGACCGAAGCCGCTAAACAAAGGACATGAACGCACCCCAACAAGGATTCAATGGAACAGGTGATTTTTCCAACTTGAGTATTCCCTTCATGGGGATACAAAATTAAATTCAAAATTTAAGGAAACTCATCTTTTTTCAAATAATTTTTTCCAGTAAATAGTCGAAATTCTGTTCAAGAATGACCGGCCTCCATTCGTAAAATTTGCTGAAAAATGTCAACTGATCCATATGAAAGAGACGAATTAATTTGCTCCAATCGCAGACTCCAGAAA
This sequence comes from Syzygium grande, assembly GCA_024733475.1. Classification (NCBI taxonomy): domain Eukaryota; kingdom Viridiplantae; phylum Streptophyta; class Magnoliopsida; order Myrtales; family Myrtaceae; genus Syzygium; species Syzygium grande. Next base: position 9,381,635 of record JAMXDD010000001.1, read on the forward strand.
GACGGGGATAATCGTTTAAAAAGGGACTCTCCGACGTTGAGGACCCAATAAACAGAACTAGAGTTTCTATTTATGAGATGATAAGGTGTAGCAGAATATACTAACCTTCGGAGACTACCATAAAAGTTTATATGCTGATCCGTTTACTATCCAAGTTAATAGATGCCCAAGCTCCTGACTTCCTGAGTTACCCAATGAGAGATAGGTCCAAAGCGATGCTGCATTAGGAATTTTTGCCTCTGTCACTAAGGAAATATATCGATAGACATGTATACATACACAAATACACACATATAAAGTCCGTGTTTTCAGTTGAAATGACTTTGCAAACTTGAGAAAAACACATCTTCTTGGTGATTCCATATTCAAATTTGGAATGAAATCACGGAGTAAATGGAAAGGCCTTCTTTTCGTCAGGGTCTCTAGAGCCTAGTCTTCATCACAGTGGCATAGCTTTCCTAGCTATGGCAGATGTGACGACTTCAGTTCATCATCTACATACAAAACCGTTATGCTAGAGGGAAGCCTTGGCAACTCTTTGATCATGTCGCAGTGAAGTAAATCAAGGGTTCGAAGATTGGAAAGTCGGTGGATCTCCGCTGGTATGCTAGAAATAGTCGAATGTCGCAGCTTCAAGATTCTCAGATTATACAGTTTCCCAATCTCGCTTGGAATGCCCCCCTTGAGACTCCGACACCAGGAGGCGTGTATTTCTTCAAGGCTGGTCAACTCTCCAATAACAGGAGGGAACTCTCTAAAGAAACACGAATCCATTCTCAGCACCTTCAAATTCTGCAGATCCTTTAGCGAATCTGGAAACTTGACAACTCCTGTCCCCGACAAGTCTAACTCAACTAAGGATCTCCCTATGATGCCAATGGAGATTGGAAGTTTTCTTATTTGACAGCAATCCCTTAATGACAAGTGTTTAAGTCTGACCAGTTCTCCAATGGAATCGGGAAGTGCTGTGATTCTGGTGCCATCCAGTGAAAGAAGTGAGATATTCGTCAAGTGACATATCGTTCTCGGTAGCTGACACAATGAGAAGCAATTTGAGGCACTCATAGTTTCAAGCTGCTTTAAATAACCAATGGAGATGGGAATTTCTTGTACCGAAGTCCCATCCATGAGAAGCTCTTTCAGAGCTGTCAGGTGACCCACTTCTACAGGCAACATGCTGAGGTCTGTGCAAAACTTCAAATTCAGGGAAACCAAGCACTTCAAAACGCCGATCGAATGATCTATCTCGACCAATTGTGAACATCGCTCCAGAATCAATATGGCCAGATTTTTGCAGCCAGAGAACTTAGGAGTGACTAATAAGTCAGCACAACCTGTAAGATCTAGAACTCTCAAGTTCTTCATCTGCAAAATAGTAGAAATATTTGCATGAATTCACTTCACGAATAGTTACGTTAGACCGGGGCGATTTCACCATAGCAATGAATTGTAAACTACCTCTATTTGATCCCAGCCTTCCCAGTCTTCGGTGACTTTGCTATATGACAGGTCGAGAATGGTTAAGTTTGCCAAGTGAAAATTAGTTACTTGCAGACGTCGAGGGCACCCTCGCCAACGGAGCCACCTTAAATTTGGAAAAACGTCAGCGAAATCTCCGGCAATGTCTGCATGATCCAATTGAAGAAACCGTATGTTTGGCATGCTCTCAAAATCTTCTGGAGTAAGTTTGTCTGAAGTATGCCACTGAAAGTTAAGGCAGACTGCCTCAACCTTTTTCGTTCCCTGTGATGGACAAAAAACGAATGGAAGTAGTGAGGATGGTCTCTCTTCTCGACACGTAACCAGTCAGGAAACATTCCTAAAAGAAAATGACGAACAACGTCAATTGCACACATGGTCAGATCTTAACAGTATCTAGCGAAATATTTCTTTTTCTTTGGCGGTGAAACGCAACAAAACTATTTCTTATGCTTCATGATGAATAAATTAAAAAAAAAAAAAAAAGCACATCGAGCGTTCACCTTTTTCTGCTTTATCGTATTGAGAGCTATTTCATGATTAAATAATCTACTCCGCCTTCCTGGATCTGTAAGATTCTCCCCACGAACGTTTTCTCTGCCAAGTCGCCTCAACATGCTATGCATCCATATCTGATTGTTTTCTCCAATTTTGGCTAGGGGAGTCACAATTTCACTAGGAGACAGAAAAGAGAAGTCATACCACAGGTAACAAGCAATTCGACTATCTATGCCAGTGGTAAAGCAGGCGATATCCAAAAATCTCTGTTTCTGCTGATCATCCAGTATTTGATATCCTTCTTCCAAAATATTCTGAGGACCACTCATCGAGGATAGCTGTAGGATATCGATATTCCCCATTTATTCTCCTTCATACCATTGGCCAATGCACCCATAACTTCAATAAACAATGGGAGTCCTGCCATAGCCTTGAGATCAGGGTCTGGAAGCGCGAAGTTGCTATGTGAGGAAGAAGTTGGTATAGATGCACGCTGTCGATACAGTTGAAGAGCCTGATCATTATCCAAACGACTAACATGATAAGTCTGGATCTGAGGAGATTCTTCCAGGACAACACTGTTTCTGGTGGTTACAATGATCCTACTTCCAGATGCAAGGCAATCAAAGCAATCTCCAATGAGTTTCTGGATATGAAATGCATTTTCCACGTCATCAAGGACAATCAAAACCCTCATGTTGCAAAATGAGTCGCTGAAAAACTCAATTCCCCTATTGACAAAAGCAACATCCTCAAGTTCCCGTTTTAGAACATCAGAAATCAACTTAGTTTGCAAAAGTTGAAGTCCTCCTAATACTTGAGTTGCTTCTTTAATATCTGCAAGGAAGCTACAGCCATCGAAATCACCAGAGACTTGTTTGTATATGAGTTTTGCAAGAGTCGTCTTGCCAATCCCACCTTCTCCGTGGATGACGACAACGAGCCTCTTGTCCTTACCATTGATATTCATCAAGTTCATGATGTGACTTACTTGATCATCTGTTCCAACACCCTTTTCAATACCGGCAACTTGTCTATTCTCTTCCATTTCAGCTACCTACAAGAAGCATGATGATTGCTCACTGATAAGGCTGTAAGATGCGAAGAAGGACCTATAGTTGTTGATCTATTCTAACGTTGTTGTGTTTGCATAAATTGTCTACCACACGAAGTCCCTGATCATCCTGATCTACCAGTGATCAGTATTAAAAAGGAAATTTAAGTTTCAGGAGTGATGATCATTTACCTTTCAAATATGTTTTGTCAAATAATGAACCCGCTTTGAAATTTCTAAACTATACACTGACAAGCAGATCTTTCGACATATATGTGAGAATGAAGGATAGTGTCCATTAAACCTCTTAATAGAGAACATAACCAAATTGAAATATGATATGGGGCAGCAAAAGTTGAATCACTGAAATATTATTGGTTCCCACTTTAATGCGCAGGTTCTCCGAAAGGGGTTTAATGCAATCGACGTCAATGTTCTGAAGATTGCAAATTGAAATTTATACATGGCAAGTATAGGAGCGAATGGTCTCTCAGTTCCAACTATGATTATATACTAAGAATACCCGGCGTTGCTGCGAACACTCTTAAGAATTAATCTACATTGAAAGGTTAAAAAAATTAACAGGAGAAAAAGATATATATGCATGCAGGTACATACATTCTTAAATCGTCATCTTAATATGTGTCCTTCAAATTCAAAAGACGTGGTTTAAAATTAGATTGATGATGTTGCATCCCGTCGCATCACTTTAAAAATCATTCCTATCATTTCATGTATATCTCAATCAATATTGTCACAACTTTTTTCTAAATTATGTTAAAAAATTCACGAACATGAAATGTCAAAGAGGATCAAGTTAAAACTTGAGCGATTGGTCAAAACATGAGATAATTGGAACTTGATAGATCTTTCGACTTTTCCCTTGGAAATTATGTCATATTCCTCTTGCAAATTATGCAAGTCTATGACCTTTTTTAATTGTAATGCCTCTTGAAATGCATAATGCATATGCGTAGCACAAACCTAGGTCTAACTTTATCGATATCAATTTAATTTGTGTTACTCTTTTGTTATAATGATCATCTATTAAGATTGGTAAGTCATGTGAAATAAATACATTATTTGCCCGTTTTGTAATGGCTTAAACTTTAAAAAAAAACTGTTTGTTTAACACGGTATCAAAGCACAGGTCAATGGATTTAATCCAGGCACTCCCATTCAATTTTCTCCAACTTGTTATTCCTGTCATTTCGACTTTTTTCCTGTTTCACGGATGATCCTTTTAACGTGGTTCCTTCTTGTGCATATCAGGACCAGCTTGCATGTTGTTTGTTAAATCATATGCTATAAGTACATTGTTGGCCCGCTTTCTAATAGCTTAAACTTTTAAAAAAAATGGTTTGACTAACAAAAATTAAATTTTACATATAATATGTAAAAACAAACATTAATAGTATAAACCAAAGCAAAAATAAGGAAAAAAAAAAAAGGAAAGATGCAGTTTTATAACACTTGGTACGCTTCATCTGTTTTGAAAATAACAAAGTGTCAAATAAAAATAGAGATGAAAAAAAAAGGACCATTTTTCATTTGACGCTAGGCACAAACGCATTAAAGCAATAACAACGCTTAGATGACTTTAGATAAGATGAAATAGATATTTGACCAAATTTAAAAAAAAAAAAGAACCAAAAGAGAAAGCCTCAAACAAGAAAAAATAGAAACAGAGATTTTAAAATAGAATTTAACTTATGTATCTGACCCTTGGTAGAGTACTTATAAAGTAACTAATTGATGTTAGGAGAAAAAAGTGATTGTCATCGCTTAAAAGTAGGAGGTTCTCTTTGCTTTATAAGACAAGTATAGATGTGCATGCTCAATTTGAGTATGTGATGATATAAAGAAGACTTTTCAACGCAGTTTTGAATTGGATGATTCAAAGATTTTATTAATGAATTGCGATATTAGTCCTCAGTTTCAGATTTATTAGTCTTTAAGTGATTTTTTTTTTGGTCGTAAGTCTTTAAGTGATTCAAATTTTATAGTTTATTATAAAATCTGAGGTGATAATTTAATTGTAAGTTTAACTACTTTTAATTATTCAATTTTTTTTTTCTAAAAGTCCAATTTAATTGAGATTCTACTTGAAATTCGAGATAAAATTTTTAATCATTATTTTATATGTACTGATAGTCCTGTTTAAATATTAATTTTCATAAATCTATAATTACTTCCATTTAGCTTCGCCTCAATTTATTTTATTAATTGATTGGCCTTTTGTCTTTTTATTATGAGTTAAGTACATATTAATCCTTTAAATTTCAATGTTTGTGCGATTTGGTCCTCTTAACTTTTATTTTGTTCGATTAAGTACTCTAACTTTATGGGTTTGTGCGATTTTCTCTAAGTTTTATTTTATATAATTAAGTTCTCTAACTTTCTCAAATTCGTTCAATCAAATCTTTCAATCAACTACTCCAACTAAACTGTCAATTTAATTAATGACGTGTCACTGTGTATGTGACAGAAAACAACACGCGATACTAATTTGGCGCCAAATGAGCAAAAAAATAAGAGTGAAAAACAACAAAAAAGAAAGGGATAAATGCACAATAAATCCTCAAAATTATCGCAAAAGTGCAATTGACTTTTAAAATTTTCAATAAGTACAACCAAATTATAAAACTTGTCAAATTGGTGTAATCGAGTCCCTCCGTTGACTTCGACTAATTTGGTTGACGATAAATGCTGACATGGTCCTTTTTTTTTTTTATTTCTCTCTCAGATTTGAAGAAAGTAGGGGATAGTAGGGAATGACCATGTGTCGAAAATCCTCTTTTTCATATTGAAAACCAACATGACATTTCAATTTCAATCTCTTCAATCCCATTTTTTAGTTTCCGAAAGCTCGCAATCTAGAGCAGTAAGTACCACTAAATCTAATTCCAGCTTTTCATAAATTAGCAGGAATTTTGAACTGAAAAGGGATTTCAGCTTGAGGTTTAGATTGTTTTCATTTCTTACCTCCTCATCATGGATCTCTTCCTCGTGCTCCTCTTTGGTTTCTTCATCATCCCTCTCTTCCTCGTTCCCATCGTCTTCCTTCAACATAATAACTTCCTTATCCTTTCGAACCTCAATCACCGGCTCTTGGCGGAACCTCATATCCATGAACACCTGCAAATCATCGTCCTCATCAACATCATCTTGTAGAGGAGAGGGAGGTTGGAATATATCATACTTGAGGTGGATTAAACATCCTAAAGAACAAAACATACAAAATCCCGAATATCATACGACAACAATCCCTAGTTCGAACGCCCAAGCGTAAGCACCCAGCAAGAATCAACATAAATGGTTTTCCTCACACTTAATCACCCTAAGAATTCTCTCTAAACCATCAATTCAACATAAATCCATTAGAATCAAGCAGCATTCACAAATTCAAATATCTTCATTCCCTCAAAATTGGAACAGAGCAATTCTTAAGCTTTGATCTACTTCGTCATGAGTTTTCCAAAACTTACACAAGTTAAGAAAAGAAGAAAATCTGGTTTTTGAGACAAAAGTGGATTTTTGCGAGAACAAGTACTGGTATGCTAGTTGTCGGAAATGACGTCAGGTCGGTGCCGTGGCTTGCTGTGTTAACCCTCACAAAAGATGAAGGCTGGGGACTCCATGGTCGTTGGCTGTCATGATTCTGTTTGCGGGGACGAGGGACATACAGGGGCATGCAAGTCACCGACCTTATGAGCATTTTTTTAAGTTCTTATCCTCTTTTCTTTAAATTTTTTTAATCTTTTTTATTTTTCAAATTCTTTGACGTTTGGTGGCCGCCACGTGTCTAAAGAAACTAACATAAAAAAAAGGATCGTCTCAACATTTTTCATTAACCAATCGGATAAAGGAACTTAATTGCAACAATTTAACAAAACAATTTAACAAGTTGTAAAAAATGATTGCACTTTTTGAAAATTTTAGGAATCAATTGCACTTTTGCGATAAATTTTAGGAGTTTTGGTGCACTTATGCCAAAAGAAATTTTAATTTGGCAGTATTAGCCATGATAGTTGAATGAAGCCCTTGATTGCACAAATACAAAAAGTTAGAAAATTTGATTGCACAAAGCAAAGCTTGCAAGACTAAATTGCATAAATCCAGAAAATTATAGGAATTGATTACTCAAATCAAAAGTTAGAGGATCAAATTACATAAATGCTAAACTTAAAAGAACTAAACTTGTACTTAACCCTTTTCTTATTTTGTCTTTATTTGATTGGCCACCCCCAAATAAGATGCCATATGGCAAAAATTTACTTAAAGAATACAATATTCACCTTACTATCTTATTAGAGATAAGGATTTCAAAGCCATCTTATTTTTTCTTTATTTGATTGGCCACCCCAAATTAGAGACTTGAAAATTTTCATAAATGTGGAAGCTCCCGGATTGAGTGGAGCCAATCTAATCCAATGTCACCCGGGATCCCTTCTCCTAAGGGTGATCTAGCTAGCGCGTGCGACCCCAAACACGATGCTCTCGCGTACATGACAAACCACATTCGATATATTATTGATCTAATCCACAAAAGTTTATACCTTAAAGTGCACTGCAAGGCATAATTGTCGTATTGAGATGCAAATCGTGAATCAAAAGCTCAAACTCATATATGGTAAATCGGAGCGTATGTTTTGATAAAATACCTAAAATTAGTTTTCTGGACATAGACACATATAAAGCAAGTATAAAAATTGCAAAGCAATAAGTTTCGGGTGAAACTTCATGATTAAAGGTAAATATATCTCAATGGTAAATATAACATTCCGATGTAAAAGGAAAGCTTATATGCCATATTATGTTCGGCTGGTTTGTAACTTACAAATGCTTATAGTTCAGTATTTCATTGATTCATTGAATAGATACGTGTGGACGTGTGCTTAAGATCTTGAATAGATTCCAATTTTATGATATGAATCGAGAATTGTGAAATTTTGATAACTATGTCCCACGCATTGCCCACTTTTCAGATTTATTGTCTCCTCCGTTACCCCTCTATCTTCCGTCTCTTTTCTTCTCCTTCCTCTCTCCTCCGTTACTCTTTTTCCTCCACTCTCACTCTGCTTCTGTTTCTCTGCAATGCCATTCTCCATTGAAGCACCACCATCCCCGCTTCGCTACAACTATAGAGATGCTCTCACCAAGTCCATCCCTCTCTTTGAAGGACATAGATCTGGTAAGCTCCCTCCTAGCCAGAGGAGGAGGTCGGAGTTGAACTTTGGGGGAGGGGGTGGATGAAAACGGCGGCGCGTGAGCGGCACGAGGGGGCGATGTTAAGAGTGAGGTTGATTGTGGGAGGTCTTATCGATGTACTGTCGGGGTGGAGTGGATCGAAGCGGGAGTAGATGAGGAGGAACCAGAGAGAGAAGAAGGAAGAGAGCGGGCTTGAGCATCGAGGTCTGATCTTTGTGGTGTTTGGAGGATTTGGGCTTGTCTGCCGTCGTCCATGGCAGCGCATGTCTCAGCTTCCTAAACATCATCTTCAGAGAGAGAGAGAGAGAGAGAGAGAGAGAGAGAGAGATTGAGGAGAGGGGTGGAGGGAAGAAGAAGAAAAGAGACGGAAGAGAGGGATAACGGAGGAAACAAAGAAATTGAAAAGTGGGCCCCATTTAGACACGTGACACGTTCTGAGTGAAGTATTATAAAAATGAGGTGGCATCACAGTTCTATGCAATATTTTCGAGAGATAATGATACAAATAGTCTCTGAATTTTGATCTAATGTGTAATGTTGTCCCTAAACTTTTAATTTGTTCAATGTGATCCATGAACTTTAATCTAATGTATAATGTGATCCCTGAACTTTTAAATTGTTCAATATGGTCCCTGAATTTTCGGTACATATTCAATGTAGTACTTGAACTATATGAAAATGTTCAATGTCGTCCTTCTATTAATTCAAGATCAAGGACAACATTAAACATTTGAATATAGTCCATTGACTAAATTAAACATGTACCAATAGTTCAGGGACCACATTGAACAAATTAAAAGTTTAGGGACCACCATTGCACATTGGCCGAAATTTGAGATCACATTGAACAAATTAAAAGTTTAGGGATAACATTGCACATTGGATCAAATTTCATGGACTATTTATGTTATTTTCCCTATTTTCTATGAAGTATCTTTTGCTGACACATGCCTAATTTTCTATTTTTTATTTCTTTTACCTTTTTTGTCACATGATAAAACCTGTCTAACTTTCTGCTTTTTATCTCCAAATTTCAAGGAACCACCACTGCCTACTAACCATTGGCAATTATAAAATTCATTAAACCACATCCCACAAAATGTTAAGCAAACAAAAAGAAAATAGATTCAGCACTCTACGCAAATAAAATGAAAAGCAGAAAAAATATATAAAACAGCTTATTTCATAACCTTAAGCAATCACGCACATGCGTGCGTGTGCATTGACACTCGTTTTTTTTATTTATAGTCTTTATATTTGTTAGACTTTCCTTTTCCTAATTTTAAAGGTACTATTAGATTAGCCGCAACTAATCTTCAAGTTCATGCGGATTACATCGGAATATTTGACAAAAGATTCAGATACAATGCTTATAAAAAAAAAAACACACAGGATAATATTCTGTGATTATCAATATCTCAAGGTGTTCTTAATCTATTCAACATGAATTAACGAGCAGTTTTCCAAGCAAGACCAAATAACCAACAGGCAAGACAAATTCCCTCTGATCATTATTGTTACCTAACATCAACCGATATTGGAATTTTTTTTTTTTTTGCGCAAATGCTTCAAAATTTCGGATAAAGAATTATACTAACGACAAATCAAATTATAGTATTATTTTTCCTTTAAGTTTCATCAACATTGTTTTGTTATACAAATTAATTAGTCGAAAAGGGTATTTCACTGCATTCTAGTTTTTTTTGCTTATTAAACTTTTCTATAGTTAATTGCACTATAGTTGACATGTGGTGTCTATTTTCATTCGCTTTTTGGCCCCCGCAACTGTTACCTCCTAGACCCTTCCCCGAATTAAGCTTGTATAATGATAATGAAACAAAACAAGAAGGAAAAGCACCTTGTCCATACTGTCGGATGTGGACGTATCTGAATCAGGCTTGATCCTTCCAAGAATCTTATCTCTATAATCCTTGTAAGACATGCCATTCACAGGAGTTTCGCCTAGTTTCCGACAACGTGTAATTATGACTCGACATTCATCCGGTATCATTGAGTCTGATGCATTCGTCCAATATTTCAAGGAGGGGCACAAATCCACTTTAAAAAGAGTCAGACATCTTAACTCGTCAAGGCCTTTAAGAACCCGAAGGCCAGTGCAACATAGGATACTCAATTCCATCAACTTTTGCAATCTCGACAGATCACTTAACCCCCTAATTGACCCACAGTGCGAGACCTTGAGGCTCTCCAATGATTCCAATGCCCCGAGACCGTGAACCTCTCTCAGCATCGGGCAGAAACTTATTTCCATTTTTTTGACATTCTGCAAGCCTGACGGGGAGAGTATTATTCTTTCAAGGAGTGGAAAGTCGCTGACAGTTAATTGTCTCAACTGCTCTAGCCCATCGAGTTGGATTTCCTTTTCCGGAGAGCCATCGAGCTCCAAAATTATTAGATTTTTCAAGCCGGATAAACCTGAGAAAGTTGTTATTGAGCTGAGATTTCCCCGCATCGCTGATTTAGGTGGCTGCATGAGAGATTTTGGGTATAGGTGGCCAGATATGTGAAGTTTTCTCAGACAAGAAAGGGAACCCAATGCGGTTGGTGACAGGATAATGTTCCGAAGGCACAGTTCCAGATTTTCCAACTTTGATAATTTCCCAATCCACTCTAATTTATAGGTTCCGATTGGGCTCAGCAGATAGCTCTGTCGATCAGATAAGAGAAGATCAACTAGATTAGTCAGGTTTGAGAGATCTGGAATAGACTTCAAGGACCAAGAACTAACAACTAGACAAGTCAAACTTGTGGGAAGTGACGGCAACTCTGGCAGTGAATCACAATTCCTCAAGATCAGTTCTTCTAGGTGAGAAAGCGCAAGAATTGTTTCTGGCACTCGCCGAATGCTAGTGTACGACAGATCTAGGATTCTTAAAAAGGACAACTCCCCAATTTCACTTGAAACATTGTTCATCTTGATACAAGATCTAGCACGTATCACTTCAAGCTTCTTTGCAAACCCAATGGCTGAAGGTAACTCTACGATGCCCGAGAACGACAGATCCAATTCAATTAGAGACTCCAGGCTTGCGGTGCAATGCATCAGTTCCCTTATCCCTCTGCATCCTGCAAGAGATAAGGACTCGAGATTCACAAAATATCCAACAGAACGAGGTAATCCTTTAATTGATGTGTACGATAAATCCAATACGATCAATGATTTTAGCTCTCCAATCGAGCTTGGGAGTTCCCTTAACTTTGAGCAGCGACTCAAAGATAAGTGCGTTAGGTCCACTAGCAGGCCAATTTCGCCAGGCAGATCTTCTAGTTGGTCGCAACCCTCAATATTCAAGTAAGCTAGTCGTTTTAGTTTCCCAATCGAGCCATCAATTTGAACCAACTGTCGACAATCTTTAATGATCAATCTTTCCAGAGTAAAGCATCCGGACAAGTCGATTCTGACTATATTTAGACGTGTCAACTGTAGAACTTTTAAATTGTGTAGCATCTGTGAAAAGAACAAAGCATTACACAATGTCGTCAGACAATATAGCTGTAAGGAAAGTGTATAAACAACATACATACCTTAATTTGGCTCCACCCCTGCCAATCATTGCCGTCCTTAAATTCGGAGAGTTGGAGGACAACCAAGTTTTGTGGGAACAGATTAGTTGCCAGTAAATCTGGAGGACAATGGCACCAAGCAAACCATCTTAACTTTGAAAAGAGTTTGGTAAAGTCCCCGATAAAGCTCCCCCCATCTAATTCAAGGAATCTCAGATTTGGCAGCCTTGCAAAATCTTCATCAGTAAAGATGAGCAGAGTAGGATCTCCAGCTAGACGGAGTGCTTCGATATTTCCTTTATTCTGCCAAACACACACACAATTAGAAAGAGCTTTCAATTTCTATTCTTCACATAGTAGAAATTTCATCTCAAATAGCCGATTCTATGCAAAGAAAGACAGAATTTGTGCTCTTAATTGATTACCTCTTTAGTTTTTACCATGTCCACAGCTTCCTCAGAAATCCACAATCTGCTTCGCTTTCCAGGAACCAGGATTTCCTCACGGACAATTTGGTGCCCTAGGTCTTTTAGTAAGTCATGCATCCATAACCCACCATTCTGTCTAATATTTATCAATGACAGAGAACTGAGGACTTCAATATCTCTTTCTGGAAAAACGTTGTGATCTTTCCACATGTAAGATGCATTAATCTCCTCCTCATGGAAGGAAAAACATGCAATATCAAGAAAAATCTGCTTTTGCCTGAAATTTAAGGAGTCATAGCTAATTTTCAACTTCCGCTGGACCCCTTCGTGAGCAATGCTCTTTAACTTTTCTAGTGTATCTTTCCATGCATTTTTGTCCTTGCCATGAAGAAATGTACCTATGACCTCAACAACCAAAGGAAGTCCTCCAATAGTGGAAACAATATCCCTTGAAAGCCATTCATAAGAATCATCTCTAGGAGATTTATCTTTGAATGCATGATACATATAAAGCTGAAGTGCTTGATTAGAACTCATTTCTTTCGGTTCATAAAGTATGATTTTATCTTCACTCTCTAGAATACTTTTGTTTCTTGTCGTAATTATGACTCTACTTCCCATTCCAAACAAACTGATCTTGCCAATTAGTTTCTGAAGCTGTTCCCTATGGTCCACATCATCTAGAACAATCAGAACCTTCTTATTACCGTGTACTTCCCTGATAACCTTCATTCCATCATCAATGTCATTGATTTGTACATTACGGTTAGTTTTACCAAGGATGTCGGATAGCAGTTTCTTTTGCAGAAATACTAGTCCATCACGGCGTGATGATCCACTGACGTCTCGCAGGAAGCAACACAAATCAAAGTTAGAAATGAGCTTGCTGACAAGAGCCTTGGCAAGGGTTGTCTTTCCAATACCACCTGGGCCATGAATTCCAAGACACCGTGTACGGCCAACGCCATAGTCAAACAAGCCCATTACGGCTTCCACTTGACCATCTATCCCGACTAAATGGTCAGTTGCACAATCATCTTTTGCCTTCATCTTGATTGTGATATCTTCTGCGTCCAACTCAGTAAGTTCGCGTTGCTATGATGGGCAATGATCTGCCAGCAAGAGTCAAGAAAAACACTATAAATAGTAGGGGCTGCAGAAATAGAAGACTAAGTGACGAGTGTTGCTCAGTTGCCACAATGAGCTATCCCATCAACTATAATTGCTCTCTATAATGTATGCCTGGATGTCTAATGTGATCTCTTTTTCCCTCAGCATTTTGCAAAATATAGATTTAATAAAAAGGGAAAGTAAAAGCATATCCTCCGACAGATCCAACTCAGATAGACGGTAAAGAACATGTACAATGACGGACCGAGGGGGTCGTTCCGTGCTTGATGCTATTTCTATCATATTTTATGGAATTTTACATAAAATTCCTATATCATGCTCATTTGTTTGTTTCGTGTATAACTTCATTAAAACATTATCTTAGTGAAGAAAAGCATTTGTGGTAAGAGACTTGTTATGCTTAGGAAAACCATTACCTCTATTCAAAACTTAGAATTCATTTTCCTAATTTAAAGTGTGTGTGTTTTCTTTAACCATAAATATTTTTTCGTTGACTAATCATTTTCAACGAATCAAATATGTGAAAATTCGAAAAAACTAATTCTCAAAATTTTCTTTAGTGAAACCAACAGACCCTAGGTATTGCAAGATTTTCTTCTAGCTCATGATGAGTATTGACCGTCACGGTCTAGTTCAAAGTTCCCACAAGAAAAGGCCTTTCTTGCTCTCTCTAAGGTTTAGCCACCGGAGACCCACCACCACTTCCACCAAACCGACGACGGCCAAGCTCCGGCGGCCATCATCGGCTCCTCAGACAACGGAAACGACAGTGGCCACGGCGAGGCAAAAGGGAATGCGGATTCTTTTGTGGGTAAGTTCTAACACACATCCAAATCTGAGCGACTGTTGACCACGACACGGATCAAATATTGCAAGCAGAAAGAGTGGTCGGGCGAAACTTACCTTTGCCCTGCCGACACGAAACCACGGCCGAATCCCGGAGCGAAACCGCTTGTCGTTGTTGAGCTTCAGTTCGCCGATGATACGGCAAGCATGGAGCGACTGCTTGGGGGCATCCGAGGCCTCATCAACATTTATTGACCAAAAGAGGCGATTTTGGACATTGACCTGGCCACTTTGTGGTGGAGAGATGAGATGCCGTCGTATCAGAAGATGAGAACGAGAGGAATTATTGGGTGAACGGGGTCCCGACTAAACACAGACCGACCCGAAAAAACCCAGCCCAAACACAGAAACAATAGTAAACCGTAATCTCAATCGCCGTATATTAAGGCTGTGTTTCATGGTCCGAATTTCTAAATAGGACAGAATAGAATAAGATAAAAATCCAGGAATTTCTTCATATTCATTCATTATTTAATGACTTCTGGATTTAAAATAAAATAGAATAATTTTTATTTTTTTTTTTTTTTTTATTCATAGGTCAGGAAGAGTTAGTGAAGGAAAAAGTTTTAGAAATTTTTTTTTTTTTATAAAAAGCGACGTGGGAATGAAGATGACGACAAATGAAGTATAGGGTTTAGAAAAATAGGTATTAAAAATCTTATCTGAATTTATCTCATCTTTCAAACTTTTTATTCAAATTATATTCAATTTATATTCAATCTAATTTTATCTTGAATCACCGGATAGGATATATCCTAACTTTTATCCTATCGATCAAAAGCAGCCTAGAAAATGCAGTGCGCCTTCTTCCATCGGCGAGAACACAATTAGAATCGTTGTCTCCTTTCCTCCTCTCGCTCCCACGGTCCTCCAGTAGGCCCAAGGCGTCTTTGAATTGCCGACCGCAAAGGTGACCGTCGCGATGAATCTCATGACGGAGGCTTCACGATGATGATGATGGGGGGATCGATTTGGGATGAACTAGTTTTGGGAGCCGGGATGAAGCGACGTCTTCAGATCCGACTATTAAAGCGATGACGGGTGGTCCCACTGGTTCCAAACAAATGTTAAAAGCTCGTCCCACTCACACACGCGTAGCATAGGCAGAAGATCGCTGAGGAAGAAGATGGAATCGAGGGATATGACGCCTTCGTCGTGTCACAATGCTGCTTGGGAGTGTGATGACTCTCGGCACGGTCGCGATGCTGCTTCTCTAGAGAGGCGGAGGACTGCTGCCACGGTTAGATTCATTTGACTTTGCGTCTTGATTCTGGACTGGCCCTTGTGTTTCTTTCTTTCTTGGTAATTCTTTTGGCCTGGAAATTTGCGTTATCAACGGTTACATCATAGCTACTTCACGCTAAAACTTCAAAAGTATGCAATCCCCGTATCAAAGTCCGTTCCTCCAATATGAGATTCAAGTTCCATATCTTTTGGCTAGGATCAGGATATATCGTATCATCATACACTATCAGCATTACATTAGATTAGTGAGAAGCATTAGCAGAGCATGGATATATTTCGATTTTGACTACATGAAATTGAGGCAATCTCTCCCCAGCCCAAGTTTCAATCGTTCTACGGTGGTAGTGATAAACTCAAATTTACTCACTTGACAGGAATCGCCCTTTTCGTCCTTGTCACCAAGCTCTGACTCGGCTGGAAACAACTATGAAGTGTTCTTGAGTTTTAGAGGACCAGATACTCGCGAGGGTTTTACAGATTTCCTCTACAGAAGCTTGACAGATGCTGGGATACGCGTCTTCCGAGATGATGATGAGCTGCCTGTCGGAGAAGAGATCAAGCCCGCACTGATTGAAGTGATCAAACGGTCGGAGGTTTTGATTCCCATCATCTCCAGGGATTATGCTTCCAGCAAAAGCTGCCTCATGGAGTTGGTCCAAATATTAGAGTGCAAGCGAACAATGAGTCGAGAAATTATTCCTATATTCTATGACATCCAGCCCTCGGATTTGAAAAACCAGGGGAGTTCTTTTGAGAAGAGCTTTTCCGAACACATGAGGCATGGGGTTGATAGTGAGACCATCCAGAAGTGGAAGCTGGCTCTCGAAAATATCGGAGAGCTTAAGGGACTTGAAAGGGCGAAAATACACAACGGGTAAACCCATTCGATAGTAAAATTGATTTACAAAATTGATGTTCTCGATTGTAAACCAATCATGCTATCTCTGACATTATTCTTCATTTTCAAGCTTTTCTGTTTCGCAATTCCACTTAACCGTATGCCTATCAAACCAAGTTAGACAATTCAAATGCAGCATCTTGCCTCATGGTGCATTGCTCGTGGTTCAACTCTGCACATTCTACTTTGCTCTGCTGTATGATTAATGTTTGGGTTCACTTTCTCATCATGTCTCCATGACCTGATTTCTGTAGGCATTATTCCAAGCTCATGGACAAACTCGTCCCATTTGTTCTGCAAAAGCTGAAGAAGGGTCAACTAAACGTGACAGAATATTTAGTCGGAGTTGACCATCAGGTGCAAGAGATTATGAGAAAGCTCGGCATTGTGCATCGCAATGGACAAGTAATTGAAATATGTGGCAGCGATGTTCGAGTCCTTGGAATATATGGTATTGGGGGGGGGGTTGGCAAAACTACTCTTGCAAAAGTTGTTTACAATCAACTCTATGGTCACTTTCAAGGTTATAGTTATCTGGATATTCGAGAATTATATCAACATGATATGACCTTGTCCTTGCGAAACAAATTAATCTCGGACCTCCGAAAAAAGCCTGCAATGTACAGTTGTTCTAATGATGCTAGAACAGCTCTTGCTAAAGGATTTTGCGATAAGCGGGTCCTCATTCTCCTTGACGGCGTGGATGAGGACGAGCAACTCAATTTGGTTGTTGAGAAGCTTAGTTGGTTTGGTCCAGGAAGCAGGATTATTGTGACTTCTAGAAAGAGTGACATCCTTTCAAGCTTCAAAGACGCTGAAACCTATCAGGTTCAAGCAATGGAAAAAGAAAAAGCTCTTCATCTGTTTTCTAAGCAGGCTTTTGGAAGGGGATTCTCCTGACAAGGGCTTTGAAAGCCTTTCCAGGAATATCATAGAGGCTAGTGGGCGGCTTCCTTTAGCACTTGAGGTGACAGGTAAGTTTTTGTTTAATAAACCGAAGGGTATATGGAAAGAAACGTTAGAGAAATTGAAAGAAGTTCCTGACAAGAAAGTCGAAACTGCGTTGAAGATAAGTTACGATGCTTTAAATGAAGATGCAAAGCAAATATTTCTGGATATAGCATGTTTTCTGATTGGAAAGGATAGGAGAATTGCCCTTTACATGTGGGATGACTATAAAATTTATCCTCGTACTGGGATCGACGCTCTTTGTGTCCAGTCTTTGGTGAAAATTGGAGAAAACAAGGAGCTATTGATGCATGATCTATTGAGAAATCTAGGCAGAAGTATTGTGAAAAATGAAGATCCTGTCCCTTGTAATCGAAGTAGGTTGTGGATGCATGAGCAAGCCCTAATTACCCTACGGAAGAAGAAGGTAAACCTGAAAACCAGAACTACTTTGTTTTTTTTACCTGCAGTAGATTTTTTTTTAGTTTACACGGTTCCCTTTTAAAATTCAATTTTTAGAAGTGTTAAAAACACAGACAGTCTATGACAAAGTTCAATTCCTATTCATTACTGCTAGGGTACTCCAAAAGTTCAAGCCCTTGGTCTCACCTTTGACAAAGGATCCAATGACTGTTTCACATCTGAAGAATTTGGCCCACTATCAGAATTAAGGTTCCTCAATTTGGATCGAGCTAATATGAGAGGAAATTTTACTGGCCTTCTTTTAGAATTAAGGTGGCTTCATTGGCGAGGGTGCCATAAGAGCTCTGAGCCTCTTATTTTGTGCCTAAAGAACTTGGTCATTCTTGATCTATCATTGAGTGCAGTGGCAGATGACTGGGAAGGTTGGACACAAATAATGGAGGTATCAAACATCTTCCTTTTCAATTTTTAGTTAATACTAGCTAATAGAAATTGAACCTATTCTATCTCTTTGTTCCAAGAAGGCAAACAAATTGAAAGTTTTGGACCTAACTGGTTGCAGTCAATTATGTAAAACGCCATGCTTCCCAGCCGATAGCAAATTAGAAAGACTGATTCTCGAAGGATGTTCTCATTTGTCACTTATTGACAAATCCATTGGTAATTTGAAATATTTGAAGTCTTTGAACATCAAGTCCACTCTGATTGCCCTGCTGCCAAAGGAGATGGATTCCTTGGATAATTTGAAAGAGCTTTTGATTGATAAAACTTCCATATGTCAACTTCATTTCTTAAGAGGTTCTATGCAGAAGCTTAAGACTCTTAGTGCTTCCAGCTGCAAAAATTTGGCTGAAATATCCGAGTCTATTGGTTGTTTAAGGTCTCTGTCATATCTTGCATTGGATGAGTCCATTATCCCTGGACTCCCAAAAAATGTTAGATTGTTGGAGGGACTTGCAGAGCTGTCTTTAAGAGACTGTCGGCGGATAACTGCACTTCCGGACTCCATTGGGATGCTTAAGTCACTACAGAAAATGGATCTGTCAAACACCAGGATTAAGATATTGCCAGAATCCATAAAGAATTTGGATAGATTGGAGGTGTTAAGAATGAATAATACTCACATAAGTAAATTTCCTAAAGATATTGCAAATTTAGGGAAGTTGCAAGTCATAACGTTTTCTGACTGCCGGGGTATGGACGGGGAAATTCTGTGTGACATCTCAGGGTTATCATCTTTGAGAATCTTGGAGTTATCGTTTACCCAGATTTGTAGCCTACCGGAGAGCATTTGTCAGCTTTCTCATCTCCAGACTCTCCGCTTGCTCGGCTGTGACGAACTTCAGACTCTACCAGGATTACCATCTAGTTTAGTGAGTTTGCGTTGGGGAACCAAAAACATGAGTATAGTTCCGGATTTTTCATATTTGACAGATTTGAAAGTTCTGGAATTAGTTAATGATCCTGATGAGGAGGACATACCTTCCTCTGTGCTGACCCAAACGGAAAGCTTTGGCTGGATATCAAGTTTATCCAACTTAGAAACCCTAAAGCTATGCTTTGCAAATGTTACTAGTCTACCAGAAGATTTTAAGGCTCTTACTCAACTTAAAACACTTGATTTGTCATGCGTAAACCTGCAAGACCTCCCACAACTTCCCTCAAGCTTGTCAAAACTGCTTATCAAGAATTGCAAGAGCCAGAGGGTGGATTTCTCTAATCTGGAAACTCTGTCTGAATTGGAGCTCTGTGACTGCAATGCATGGGAAATTATTGGTCTTGGGAACTTAAGGCTCCTGCAAGTGCTGAAGATATCTCGCTGCGACATTAAGAATCTTGATGGTCTCGAACAAGTATCACAATTGAGAAGGTTTTCTATGTCTGAATGCCATTCTCTTGACAGATTGCCGGACCTATCAAATTGCAAAAGTCTGGAAATTCGGGATATATACTCCTGCAACAGTCAGGATTATACCCGTGAGAGGCACTATGAAAGTTGCTCCTCGAGGCGTTGTGATTGCCCGTACCAATATCAATGTGGTGTTTGATCCATGATGTTATTTTTAACAGTAAGCTGCAAGGATGCTCTATTTCCAATTGAAAGAGGTTGCGGTTTAATTCTTTCTCCAAGGTAAGTACTGCACTTTTTCTCTGAATCTACAATAGGTAGACATTATTTTGGACAGTGTCTCCAACGTGAATATTCGATATTGTTGTTTTTCTTCATTTCTTTTTTCCTGTTTTCTTGCAGCGACATTTCTCTTTCCCATTGGCATACTCTACTTTGTCTGTGCTTCTTCTGGGGTAAAGATGAGATTCAAGTAATAATTAGCACATGGACTGTGAAACGTGGTTGTTATTGAAGTACCCAGTTTGATGCACTGTATGATTCCTCATTGATCTCATAAACCATCAGCATGAACCAACTCTAGCAATTCTTTTTCTGTTGAGAGAAAAAACTATATGCAAAAAACTTAGATCTACAAGTTGATGGATTTACCAAGCAGGACTTGGTAAATTTTCGTGGCATTAGAATCCACATGCCAGTACTTTTATTTGTTTTTGGCTGCAAAATTCTAGGAGAAACCTGATGCTCCAAATTTCAGGACTGTGTTACAGACATGTCATGCCGGATTGGACATGGAGTAATAATCTTGAGAAAATCAATTGCCCAACGTAAACTTTTCATATTCAAGCAATCTAAGCCTGTGTTCTAATGAAGTTTGAAAATTATATCTTATCTTTTAGATGTAATAGTGCTTAGATGTAATATCGCACCGCTCATGTGAGTAAGCAAGCATATCCAAATTGTCTAAGTTTGTCGTTTTGAGGTTTCATCGAAAGTACCTGGTTTCCAGAATTGTTCGTTATTGAGAATTCTTTGGAGAAATTAAATTTTCATTATAGAAACAGACATGTCGACTTTGTTTAAAATAAAATCTGTAAGAGGAAACATGAAAAACCGATAAGTTATTGAAAGACAGTTTAGTTTGTAAGTAACACAACATATTGTAGTGTTAAGTTGACATTTGAGAACGTCCCTGTTTGTATATTTTTATGCTCACACCCCATTGCATGATATAGTATCATGCTCTGATGAAGATTTCCATGAAACTAAAAGCGTAAACATGCCTGTGATACGTATATACGTAAGTAATTTTTGCGTGAGTATGAAATTCTTCATATGCCGGCATGCCACTAGGTAAATGTCAAACCAATTACCCTTGATTGAATGAGCCATTACTTGATATTAGTGTCATATCGATTAGTCGGTACTTTCATTGATGGTAACTCAATCAAGGAGATCGTGTTACTCCAACATATCTGTTTGCTGAAACATTAGATAGGTGGCAGCTCATGTTCCTAGTAGATAATGAATTGATGATTCAGAATCAACATTTCTCCAGATTACTCCAGGATTGGATTGGGAAGGGAGTTCAGTTTTGAACAAACTTCTTCAGGACGACGTGTGAGTTGAAGATCAAGGGCACTGGTGAAGATATGCTGAGATGGTGCACCTTACAAATCAGTGATCAACAGCATTGCATTATGCGGATGCCATGGTTAGACAGAAACCAAAGGGCCTTCGACAGGACAGAAGTGCCGTTTTGTCAAACCTTGAAAAGCAAGCGCACTGCACCTTGCGGCCTCAGTTGTGATTTCTGAGAGTTATATTCCAAACTTACTGTTAGATTTTTCTTCGTCTCGATGCTGTGTAACAAGGTCTCTTTGATTGATGGAACAAAGCCCCGTCATTCTGTTCATCCAGGACTTGTACGGAGTGCAGATTTTGCTTTCTCCATGTTGTATGATACTGCTGTACATTATATTCTGCATCTCTGGACCTGTAACCAGCCCTCTTGGTTAGTCCATTGTCATTTGTCACTCTCCGTCTCTTGCCGCAAAGCAGAGACCACCATCGATAACGGTTAATGACTGTTCATAGGAATGATTGTAGGAAGCATGTCACAGGGATATGCTTGGAAGGACTAACACGGTTGCAGGATGTTTCAAGCAGTTCGGCATTGAGTCCATATATGATTTGGCAGATTTATAAAATTGAATCAGTTTGTTCCGTGGATGGTAAATATATAATGTCGACAGTAAATTTGGAAATTGACGGTAAATAAAACGGTTGTAAAAGGCAACCGGCAATTTGTCAGTCTGGTCAACTATTTGTAAGTTACCAATGAAATATTGCCTTCAATGGTATATTACCACTTACTTCATATTTTACAAGGGGCATGTAATTGTTTGTCCGTTATCAATGAAATAAATTTTACTATCGACAAATCCAATAGCAAATTACTAGTTATCGATGTGATGTAGTTTTGAGTGACCAATATATATACCATGGTTGGTAAGTTTCAAGAAGATTGACAATTTGACGGTTGCAATTTGCAAACACGGTTGGTAAATTACGTCAATATACATGATCAGCAGGTATTAGATTACACGATGGTACCGTCTTTATTTCGAATTTACAAATAGTGTTACAAATATATTACCGAACGGAACATTATCGAGTGACTTTCTCAAGAATATCGATGAAATTTGGGTGCGCCACATGTGACGAAAAAATCTGGCAATCTTGGGAGTTGAATGGACTCAAAGGTGCTTGAAAAAATCTGGCAATCATGGAGTTGGTCTTGCTGAATAAGCATCGTTCCCCTCTTCAGGAGACTGAAGACTTTCCTTCAATATATTTAGGTTTTCTTGGGGTTGTCAAATTGAATAAATTTCGCTCAGGATATAAAAGGAAGCTGTGGGTAAAAAGAGTCATCATAGATAAGTGTCTTGAGCCATCGTTTAACTCAGAATGTTTCTAATTTTTACTATTAAAGAGTGTCTCGAGTACCTGTTAAGCGTACTTTATATTTGGATAATTCAATTTTCAAAGTACTGATGATGCATAACACGAGAAAAATCAATGTATTGAAAACAATAAAGTTTCCTTAATCAATTACTCAATTAGTATATAGAGAGCACCCGTTAACAAAATCTTTGCTCTAACAGCGCGGAGCAATGTCTGCAGCCAATAATGATAGAAATGTTAGATTACCAAGGATGTTGAAACTTGGGTAAAGCATGAAAATAAGGGAATTTTAACTAAGATATTATGGACTATGATATGTAATTACTGAAAACAGCATTGACCATAGACGGCTTAAGGGCGATAGCCCTCAACCGCCCCGTTGAAACGAGAACAATGTCCGCAAACAGTACTGATACATTATTTCGAGTGAATATTTCTTTTCTTTTCTTTTCTTTTCTTTTGGATAGTCACTTTTGTTAAAAAAAAAATTGTTATCAAGGCGGAAACGAAAAATACCAAAAGCACCTTCACTTTTCACCCAATGACTAATTATAAACATCTATTTATGAAAATACCAAATAGAAGCCTGTTCTTGGAAACCACCTTGCATCTTCACAAGCGTGCTTATTTACGAAAATATCATTTTTAAACAAAAATCTCACTCCTCAATTATTAAGCCTGGGAATGATAGCCATTATGTTTCTATTTTTCTATTCTAGAAACAAATTTGGAATAAAAATCTGTTTGGTAACGCAATTTTATTTTTCAATTTCTGGAACAAATTTTGATTTCAGAAATAAGTTTGAAACATAAATAAAAAGTAAAAATTTTATATTTTTTATATTTCTGGAACAAAATTGATAAATTCTACCTCCCCGCCAACGCCCGATGCTAGCCGCCTCTAGTCACCATCCGCTGCCGCCATTCACCCACTGTCTACTCGCCGGTCACTCGAGATGGAGAAATTTTATGCCATTATCAAACAAATTTTTGTTTCGGGAATAGAAATTTTATGTCATTTTCAAAAGTGTTTTTTTGCTCAGAAACTCATCTAGGAACAAAAACAGAAATCTGGCCATAAATTGATTTCTGAAACAGAATGATTGTCATTCGCAGCCTAATTCTTTTGCCCACTCAAAATATTCAATTATCAACTAAAACCCAAATCGTTCGGACTTGAAGCAAGAAGCCAGGATGATTTTGCAGGGAGGGGCAACCTGGCCTCTAAATTCAAGGTTTTGCCGAGATGTATAGTGAAGAGGTATTGATAAAAATAAAGGTACGTAATTAATCATTCGGTCAAAATTAATTTTTTTCAAAATTTAAAATATCATATAGCAATGTTTGTGCGGGAAATTGAGATACTCAAACAAGATCCAATCCAAATTCATGGCATGGCAATATTTGGACCTACATGATCAACAGTTTTGATTAAGACTCATCAAAC